>CM053028.1:288316993-288422095 GCA_028564925.1 Lithobates sylvaticus | reverse complement strand
GCGCATGTTTCCTGTGCTTAGAACTGTCCCTGCACAAAGTGTCATTTTTGCAGGAAAAAAAGCTATTTAAAATCACTCGCGGCTATAATGAAAAAAAAGCGTGGGGTTCCCCCCAAATTCAATTACCAGGCCCTTCAGGTCTGGTATGGATATTAAGGGGAACCCCGGGTCAAATTGAATAAAAAAATGACGTGGGGTTCCCCCTAAATATCCATACCAGACCCTTCAGGTCTGGTATGGATTTTAAGGGGAACTCCACTCCAAATAAAAAAAAAATGGCGTGGGGGTCTCCGTCAAAATCCATACCAGACCCTTATCGCGCGACCTGGCAGGCCACAGGAAAAGAGGGGGGACGAGAGAGCGCACCCCCCCACTGAACCATACCAGGCCACATGCCCTCAACATTGGGAGGATGCTTTGGGGGTCTGTGACCCCTCGGGTGACGCCGCCCCCTCTGATGTAACGGAAACCTGCGATACATCAGAGGGGGGCTGGGTCACCCGTACGTCACTGGGGAAACCCAGGCTTCCCCAGTGATGTAAGGGTGACCCCGCCCCCTCTGATTTAACGCAGGTTTCCGTTACATCAGAGGGGGCGGGGTCACCCGTACGTCACTGGGTAAGCCCAGATTCCCCCTTGCATTGCGTCAGAGGGGGCGGGGTCAGGTGACGAGTGGCCCAGTCCTCCTCTGCTAAGACGGGATTCCCTCAGTGTCTCCATGGAGACAGGATGCCCTGCGCTGGACGTCGGAGAAGAGATCAGCCATCGCTGGTCCCCGAAGAAGAGATCACCCATCGCTGGATACCAAGAGTGGATTACCACCGTTGGAATCTTTGTTAAATGGTACTTTTGTACCCCCTTACCATTTCAAACAGGGGGGCGGGATCTGGGGGTCCCCTTGTTAAAGGGGGCTTCAAGATTCTGATAAGCCCCCCGTCCGCAGACCCCCACAACCACCGGCCAGGGTTGTGGGGATGAGACCCTTCTCCTCATCAACATGGGGACATGGTGCTTTGAGGGGGTCACAGACCTCCAAAGCATCCTCCCAATGTTGAGGGCATGTGGCCTGGTACGGTTCAGGAGGGGCAGGGCGCTCTCTCGCCCCCTCTTTTCCTGCAGCCTGCCAGGTTGCGTGCTCGGATAAGGGTCTGGTATGGATTTTGAGGGGGACCCCCACGCCATTTTTTTTTAAAATTTGGCGTGGAGTTCCCCTTAAAATCCATACTAGACCTGAAGGGCCTGGTAATTGAATTTGGGGGGAACCCCACACTTTTTTTTCAATTATTCATTAATTTTCAATTCATTATAGCTGCGAGTGATTTTAAATAGCTTTTTTTCTGCAAAAATGACACTTTGTGCAGGGACAGTTCTAAGCACAGGAAACATGTGCCCCTTTACATGCATACTATAAACACCCCCCAGGTACAACATTTAAAGGAATATTACACTTTTATTGTTTCACTTTCAGCATAATTAAAATCACTGCTCCTGAAAAAACTTTCATTTTTAAAACTTTTCTTTGCATTGATACAATATCCTGGGGCAGGACCCAGGTCCCCAAACACTTTTTATGACAATAACATGCATATTAGCCTTTAAAATTAGCACTTTTGATTTTGAACGTTTTATAACTATATAAGTTCTAAATTGATAAACAGTTTGGCCTAAGGGTGGTGGTGGTTAAAATTAGCACTTTTGATTTTGAACGTTCGAGGCCCATAGACTTTAATAGGGTTCTAAAGTTCACACAAACTTTAGGTCTGTTCACAGGTTCTGGTGCAAACCGAACAGGGGGGTGTTCGGCTCATCCCTAATCTTGATAGGTATTTGCAGAATATAAAATTGTTCTTCAATTTGTACAGTGTGTATTTATATTTTTGTATTATGACACTTCTTACCTGTCCAGTGGGCTGCCAATAGTGTAAGTAAGGAGGGGCTGGCCAAAGTAATACACATTATGTATGCATTCAGCTCTCAATGAAGTGGAGAGGGTTACCTGTCCAAAACACCCCCCCTAAAAAAATTACAATGGGTCATCAGAGGGGGTGAGAAATCTGATAAGTGGACCTTATATTTTTGTCTTTAAATACTCCTTAAAATAAATGTTATACTGATGTTGGCCAAGAATTTTTGTGTCTAATCTGCTTGCAATGTTATGTGCAAAATTACTCATTTTTTGTTTTCTTGTTTGACTCCACAGTTTCCTTCAACGCCACAGGAATGGGAGACTGTGGCTTCCCAATTTGCCCAACGGTGGGACTTTCCCAACTGCAAAGGGGCAATTGATGGGAAACACGTCCACATCGTGCCACCGCCCAACTCGGGGTCATATTATTACAACTATAAGGGGCTTAATAGTATAGTAATGTTGGCAGTGGTGTCGGCGACATACAAGTTTTTGTATGTAAATGTGGGGAAGAATGGCCGGATGTCGGATGGTGGAGTCATCGCCCAGACTGAGTTCCACAGATTGCTCCAGAGTGGTGGCTTGGGATTGTCACCTGCAGAAGACAACAGGGCTGGTCTACCGTTCATCTTTGTCGCTGATGAGGCGTTTGGGCTTGGTGAACACCTGATGCGGCCATTCCCCATGAGGACCCTCACCCAAGACCAGAGGGTTTTTAACTACCGGCTGGCTAGAAGTCAGAAGAGTGGTGGAGAATGCTTTCGGCATTATGGCCAGCCGGTTCCGCCTATTCCTGACGCCAATTTACATGGCGGAATATAAACTAAACCATATAGTACTTGCATGCTGCATTATGCGTAACTTTCTAAAGAGAAATGCTTTGAACTATGTGACCTCAGTTGGGCCTGAGGCCGGATTGCCATATCAGTCAACCCTGATGGCACTTGAAGCTGGCTGTCCTGACTTGCCCCCCCCCAAAGCGCCCACAAAGTCTGTCAAAAATATCTGAAATACTTTTCGGGTAGGGGGACCATTGATTTGCCAGCAAATGTTTGAGAAACATTTTTTAAATACATTTTTTTTTAAACTGAAATAATATTTAATTTGATTTACTGCTTGTGTCTCTTTTAGCTGTCTCCTAGGTTCTCCAATGGGCTTTTCTTTTTGGCCATTTTCTTCAATAGTGCAAACATAATTTCTTTGATACATGAGGTGACAATCTCTTCTTCAGCTAACTATTATGTTGTGGGTCTGCTACACACACACACACCTTGTTTTTGTTGTTAATGTATGTAATGCATTAATGATAAAAAAAAAACACATCCTTTTCAGCACCATGAATTAATAGTTTTGAGTCCCGAAAATTGCCTGATTGGCAAATTTTTGAGAACTGTGGGGGTTATTTACTAAAGGCAAATCCACTTTGCACTACAAGTGCACTGCAAGTGCACTTGAAAGTGCACTGAAACTGCACTTAAAGTGCAAAGTGGATTTGCCTTTAGTAAATAGCCCCTATTACCACTGTAAACACCAACTTACTCCAAAAACTGGTATTGAGCATTGAAAGAAGAAGCCACCCATTGTTGAGTATAAAACATTTTACTCAAAGCACATTCACATGTGCATTAGAAAAGGGTTTTTGAACAAACCAACATATTTGTTGTATAACATTTTTATGTTTGACAGTACAAATAGCCTTTTTTGGGTTAAACAGGCATGTTTAAAAACATAAAACATACACAACTCAGGAACTTACAAAGTTCAACTTTGACAAAGTGAAGGCAATATCAGACATTAGTATGTCCAAACTGTGTTGATCTTGCCTTCATCAGATGGGGTCATAGTAACATAGTTAGCTAGGCTGAAAAAAAGAAGTCCATCCAGTTCAACCATAAAAAAATAAAATAAAAAAATAATAATAAATAAAAATAAAAAATCGTACAATCCAATATACCCAATTCTATACCCACAGTTGATCCTGAGGAAGGCAAAAAAAACAGCAGAGCATGCTCCAATCTGCTACTGCAGGGGAAAAATCCCTTCCCTTCCCTTCCTCATCCCCCAAGAGGCAATTGGATTTTCCCTGGATCAACTTTACCTATAAATGTTAGTACCCAGTTATATTATGTACATTTAGGAAAGAATCCAGGCCTTTCTTAAAGCAATCTACTGAGTTAGCCAGAACCACCTTTGGAGGGAGTCTATTCCACATTTTCACAGCTCTTACTGTGAAGAAACCTTTCCGTATTTGGAGATGAAATCTCCTTTCCTCCAGACGTAAAGAGTGCCCCCTTGTCCTCTGTGTTGACCGTAAAGTGAATAACTCAACACCAAGTTCACTATATGGACCCCTTATATATTTGAACATGTTTATCATATCCCCCCTTATTGTCCTCTTCTCAAGAGTGAATAAAATCAGTTCCTCTACTCTTTCCTCATAGCTGAACACCTCCATGCCTCTTATCAGTTTGGTTGCCCTTCTCTGCACTTTCTCCAGTTCCCCAATATCCTTTTTGAGAACTGGTGCCCAAAACTGAACTGCATATTCGAGATGAGGTCTTACTAATGATTTGAACAGGGGCAAAATTATATCTCTCTCTCTGGAGTCCATACCTCTCTTAATACAAGAAAGGACTTTGCTCGCTTTGGAAACCGCAGCTTGGCATTGCATGCTATTATTGAGCTTATGATCTACCAAAACCCCTAGATCCTTCTCCACTACGGATTGACCCAGTTGTACTCCCCCTAGCATGTATGATGCATGCATATTCTTAGCCCCCAAGTGCATTGATGTCGGCTTGTAAATTGGAAACCTCCTGTAAGGACGTTGTTCCACTGCATAGCTTGGTGTCATCTGCAAAGACATAAATTTTACTTTTGATCCCAGACCCAATATCATTTATAAAGATATTAAAAAGTAAGGGTCCCAGCACTGAACCTTGGGGTACACCACTGATTACCTTAAACCATTCAGAGTAAGAATCATTAACCACTACTCTCTGAATTCTGTCATTTATCCAGTTTTCTATCCATTTACAAACTGATATTTCCAAGCCTGTAGACCTTACCTTACACATGAGCTGTGTGTGGGGAACTGTATCGAAAGTTTTTACAAAATCCAAGTATACCATGTCCACCGCCACCCCTCTGTCCAAGGTTTTACTTACCTCTTCATAAAAAGAAATCAGGTTTGTCTGACAACTTCTGTCTTTGATGAATCCATGCTGTCTGTTGCTTAAAATGTTTTTTTCCAGCAAGAACTCGTCTATGTGGTCTTTTATTAAACGCTCCAGTATCTTCCCGACTATAGAAGTTAAACTAACAGGTCTATAGTTACTTGGTAAAGACTTTGTTCCCTTTTTAAATATAGGCACCACGTTCGCCCTGCGCCAATCCAGTGGTACTATTCCCATCATTAATGAGTCCCTAAAAATTAAATACAATGGCTTTGAAATTACAGAGCTCAATTCTTTTAGGATCCGTGGGTGGATGCCATCAGGTCCAGGTGCTCTATCCACCTTTATTCTGTCTAAATATTTCTGGACCATATCACTTTTGAGCCATTGTGGATCATTCGGGGCTGTGTCAATACCACCCCCATTATGGAAATGAGCTCCCCCATGCTCTTTTGTATACACAGAGCTGAAGAAAGTATTTAATAAATTAGCCTTCTCTTTGTCCCCAGTTACCCACTCTAGATTATTTTGTAAAGGGTCTACATGCTCAGACCTGACCTTTTTACTATTAATATATTTGAAGAATTTTTCGCTTTGAATTTTTGCATCCTTGATTTCCTTTTTACATATTCTGTTAAATTATTTGTAACATTTAAACAACACTAGTGTTCCTCCATTTTTTTTATTTTTTAAAAGCTCTTTTATTATTGTTTATAGCTTTTTTAACTTTGACCGTGAGCCACAGTTTTATTTTAAGCCTTTCAAACTTATTGCCCATGTCACCCTGTGAAAGGCAAATTTTGAAGATGCACACAAATTGGGAGTCAAAATGGGGATTTCCCTCCTGATACCATGTCTAATGTCTACATGTGCTAGATCCCATCATGGGGGATCAATTGTCGTGTTTCGGGGTTGCAACCCCTTCCTCTCATCTACTTTAGTTGCGAGAAAGGGGTTGCACCCACAAAACGCGTACATTGATATCCCATGGCAGGTGGCACATGCTGACACACTGTGTGAATCTTCAAAATTTGGCTTTCAAAATATTTTAGAAAAATAACAAACATCACAACAAAATTTAATAATTTTGGGGTGTTTTAGATTCTGCCTAAAACATCAATGATGTTTTTGAGTCTTTTTTCAACATCATTGATGTCTTCCTTGATTTTCTATAATTCACGATTGCACACCATGATCTCCCTGATGAGGACGTGTGCACTTGCACTTGTGAAATGAGATTCTTCTTCCACAACATCCACATCACCTAAAATAAATTTTGATTTCTAAAGCTGGAATACTTACCTGTTTTGTGCAATTTTCCCACATGGAGATACCCCTAGTATACACTGGAGCACCTGTATGGGACACCCTAAAAAGTTTGTTCTGGTGTCCCACACTAGTGCTCCTGCGTCCAGATGTGTAAACAGTTGCTGAGTGTTCTCTCCTTACACTGAATCAAGTTTCCATTTCATTCTAGTTACAAACCCATCTAGAGAACAAACTTCTTTTAATACAAATAGGCATGAGCAAATGTAGTTAACCTGCATCTGCCAAAAACATTGTATTAGTGGGCGAACGAATGATGTGTACTACGGAAGATTTAACAAATAATGTGTACTACGGAAGATCTAATGAACGATGTTTACCACAAATGATTACTGTGCCCATGAACCTGACACTTGCCATTTTAAACTGTACACTTTCACATGTACCAGCACAAAAGTAATAATATTAATAGGAACACACAACAACATACTTACTTGGACCTCCGTACCCCAAAATTCTTCTGCAGACTTTTCCCATGATCGCGGCCTTTCTGACATTTGGGTTTGGGTAAGGTCCATGCTTCCCATCATAGTCGGCCCTCTTCAAGATGTCCACCATCCCCATATCTTACCAAAGTACATATTTGAGGCCTTAAATCTCCTCTGGGATCAGGACGTTTGTGGCTCTGGCTTTCATCATCCTCCTCGTTGCTGCTGTCTGCATGCACTTGCTCTTTCTCCGCCATGTGCTCTCCCACTGTGCCGAAAGAGAAGGGGCAAATATTCTAGAAAGAAGGTCAGGGGCGGGCGGAGTTTCACGCATGCGCAGTGTATATAAAGCGTAACACGTGTGCGTTGTATGTACGATCTGTGAGCGGAGGACCGAGCTAATGAAGGTACAATTTTAACTTTGAAGTGCAAAATTGGTGGCCTGAGGAGCACATATAATAGGGAGTGCAAAAAGGTCCAGGATTCCATGAGATCAGGAGCAGCAACAGATGACATTTATGTCCCCAGGTTCTGGTACTATGACAAACTGTGTTTTTTGTCATACCAGAGTGAAATCACGCTATCACTCTCAACCCTTCCTTCCACTCTTCCTTCCACTCTTCCTTCCACATCAGATGATGCTTCCGAAGTCCAACCTGGGCCTTCCACCCAGGAAGAAGATGTGGAGGAGCCCAGCTTGAGCGAGGTATAGCATTGTTCAACATATTTATGGTCAAAAAATGAATGATGTTAACTAGATGCTATTATTGATCACTAATTTCTGATTTAACAAAGTGGTTTACATAACAATAGACAATAGTAGCCAAAAATGATTGGGACAAGAATTAAAAATGCTGGGGTCAGAATCATAGTCTTTTCTATTTGTTAACATTCAATTTGCAACAGTCATGAGCTCAAAATTGTGTGTGATTGATGACCAACAAACTAAAAATACGCCATACACAGGAAAGTCTCAGCCAGGAGGAGGCCGTGGAAAGTTTCAGCCAGGAGGAGGCCGTGGAAAGTCTCAGCCAGGAGGAGGCGGGGGTAAGTGGCAGCCAGGAGGTGGCCGTGCCCAGTAGCCTGACCGAATCCCAGGTTCCTCCCCTCCGCCTTCCAACAAAACATACCAGGAAGAGGAGCAACGTGGAGGACACTGAGTCAACGCTTTCTTTGATTCGGGAGGCTACTGCGGCCCTCAGAACCACCCCCAATATCCAAGAGGCCTATGCCTGCATGGCTGTCATCAAGATGCAGGAAATATAGGTGGGCCAATGCCTCATTTGTGAGGAAGTGATCTATCAGGCCCTAAATAAAAGGTTGAGGGGTGAACTCACAAGCAAAAGCCATGTTTGTGAGTTCGACCATCCTCATCCTCCTCCTCCACCTCCTGCCACAACTCCAACACCAGAGCCACAGCCCGGAAGCAAGCATGGAAGCAAGCGTGTAAGGAAGACAAGAGAGTGATGGCCTGGGTTCAGTCTGGTCTGACAAAAGACACAGGCTGTTGTAAGGCCACAGCCTGGGGACATATATGTCATCTGCTGCTGCTCCCTATCTCTCAGTGTCCTGGACCAGATTGTGCTCCCTATTAAATGGACTCCTCAGGCTACCAATTTTGCCTGTCAAATAATTGATGTGTGCCCTGAGGTACAAAGGCTTCACCAATTTCACCAGTTTATTGCCTTCCTCTTTATTTTGTTATGACACCTAATAAATGTACATTTTTTTATCACAAATACTTTTCTATGTGTTTTAGTTCAAAAAGGACAGTTTGTTTGTGAGTAGGCAGGTACATTTCAAAAATACAATGTTAAGTTAACAAGGGACACCAAAACCAACCAATCTCTTTGAGGTTAAAAAATACAAGATAATAATGGTGTTGTGGGTAACTTGACACACAAAATAAAAAAAAAAATATTATGGAGATCACTAGAAAAAAAAAATCATGAGATCTTGATAAAAAAAAACAAAAAGTAGATCACTAGAAAAAAAATAGAAAAAAAAAACATAATAACATAGCACGAGAAATAATAAAGTAATCAGTTTGTCAGAACTCTGTGTGAATATCAGCAGCAAAACAACTTCATTATTCTAGTATTATAAAGAAGAAGGAAATGCGCTGAATTAAAAGATTAAACAATTTGCAGTGTGACAAATGTGCTATCCCCATTCCGAACGCTAGTTTTACCAGACCGAGCGCTTCTGTCTCGTACTTGATTCAGAGCATGCGTGGAATTTTGTGCATCGGAATTGTCTACACACGCTTGGAAGTTACGAAATGGATTTTGTTGTCTCAAATTTTTGTTATCGGAAATTCTGACACGAAATGTCCAAGGGAGTCTACACACGGTCGGAATTTCCAACAACAAGCTCACATCGAACATTTGTTGTCGGAAAATCCAAGCGTGTGTACGCGCATTACAGTGGTCAAGGAGGGTTGCCAACTAATAATGATCTGTCTCCTTCATGCCACAATTTCTTGTGTCCCGGGGTCACTGAGGATTGCAGTATCTGGAAGTGCCTTCTCCCAGGCACGTATTACTCTCAAGGTTTCTGGGGACTGGAAACGATCTCTAAAGGTTTGACGTATGTCTTCCTCTGCTACTATGCCTCCAAAGCTGCCAGAATCCCTCTCCTGTTGTGTATTCTGTGGTGTCGCAAAAATGGTGTCTGCATAAAGCGGGCCTTGAGAGGAAAGGAAGTCTTTATCTTCCTCCTGCTGCTCTGCCTCGATTGCCCTTTCCATAATACCATACAGAGTATGCTCCAGCAGGAACCCAAGAGGGATTGTGTCACTGATGCATGCATTGTCACGGCTCACCATCCTTGTTTTTTTTTTTATGCAACAGCTGGGACAGAGAAAGCTGCCTGCTATACTCTACAGCTGGTGGTGTGCTGCTGGCAGATATCTTTAATGCATTTTTTAGGGTGTGCCCCCAAAATATCTTGTTTGTCTGCTGGCAGATGTGTTGCAAGGACCTGGGACATCATTTGCTATACCATCATCCCTGTCAGTGGAGGCTGCTGAGAGATCATAAAATATAGAGAGGGTAGACATGAAAGGTGAGGAGTGAGGAGGAGATGAATTGTGTCCCTTGTGTGTGGCTTTCAGGTGCTCTTGCCATCAGTCTGAGTGGTGGGAGGTTAAATGCCTTGTCAAGCATGTTGTTTTTTTGCCATGCTTGACCTGCTTGCAGCAGAGATTGCAAATGGCAACAGTGCGATCAGATGCACGTGCTAAAAAAGGCCCACACAGCTGAGCTGAGCATTTCTTCCTCCAGGCTACCGAGCCAGCCATCTCTCCTCCCAGCAGCTGGAACAGATGCCAGCAGTCCTGCAGGACAGTTTTAGGAGGATCCACATCCACAGACTCTGATATCATATGAGCACATTTATACTTCACCTCTTGTGAGTGTTTTTAATCTTTTGCCATTAAAACCTTTTAACTAGGATACTACACTTAGCTGGCACTTCCTTCCATTTCTGTTTCTTTCCTCTTGGTTTATACAGAGCTGGTCACAACTCAGGTGGTCCCATACATTCGTTTCACAAATTAGTTGCCCCCGTGGTGTCAGAGGGGGCGGGGTCACCTGTTTACTGGGTAAAACAGGGTGGCCCCGCCCTCAGCTATATAACAGCTGTCACCCAGAAGAAGCGTCACTTGGTGGGAGCCTTGCATGGAGGCGGAACTGTTGCAGCTTTTTCTTTTTCTTTTTCGGTCTGTCGGGTGGTGTTAATTTACATCGCTGGACATTTACATTTTTTTTTTTTTATTAGTTCTAGACACGGGAAAAATTAGCCACTTTACAGGCATACTATAGACAGCCCTCAGGCACAATATTTAAAGGAATATTTCATTTTTATTGTTTCACTTTAAGCATTAAAAAATGCACTGCTCCCAAAAAAAAACGGCCATTTTAAAAAACATTTTTTGCATTCATACATGTCCCCAGGGGCAGGATCCAGGTCCCCAAACACTTTTTATGACAATAACTTGCATATAAGCCTTTAAAATGAGCACTTTTGATTTTTCATGTTAGTGTCCCATAGACTTTAACAGTGTTCCGGCGGCTTTTGAATTTCCCCCGAACACCGCATATTGGCTGTTTTTTTTCCTTCTTTTTTTATAATTTCTTTATTTTTCTCTTTTTCTTTTAAACAAGGAAAAAAAAAACTTACATGAACAATCTTTCCAATGCTTAACATTACATTTCTATGTATGTACAACACAAGATAAGTCAATACATTATATTCCCTCTATCTCTAGACTTCCATAAAATTATGTATATAAGTTTAAAGAAACAACTAAGTTAGTAAATGGTAGAAAGGTAGAATTGAGAGGTTGAAAACGAGGTAAGACCTCCCTCTGGATTCCACACTCCATACTTCTATGCCTGACCCTAGGACGACGCTATCCCAAGACCTGGCCAAAATACAACTACTACCTTCTAATATTCCACCTACTTGTTGAGCTAACTAAATTAAAAGGCTTGATCACCATCATCAGCCCGATTCATATATTTGACATATAAGAGAGTAGTCTTTGTATAGTGCCATTTAACAACAAAATACTTTTCAGAAAGCTAGACTTTTCAAACAGCATCTAAATGATACTGTGCATAAGCAAAAGGTCCACTTCACGTACAGTATCTTCCTCATTTCTCACTTTCTACCTCTTCCCCAACTCCACAACATTCTTCAATGTATGCAGCCTCAAACAATAGAGATGGAAGGCTGATAAGTGATTTGAGAGGCTTACCTCATGGCACATAATGTGGGAAGGGGGTTATCATAGGGCCATGCTAGGTAGGGTCAAGAGTAGGATTGCACCTTGACATACATATCCTTACCCCACCCTGCCATCTACAGCAGCATCCTTATCCAGGCGAATTCTCTTAAAGCGGAAGTAAACCTATTGATTTAACAGTTTAAAAAAAAAAAGGCATGCCGGGAATGCTAACTGCACATTGGCTGTGCTCTCAACCAAACAGTCAAACCATCCAATGGCTGGTGTCATAACAGATCACATGTGCAGCACTGTGGCAGTTGAAGATTAAACAGAGGCAAAGATGGCAGCTTCCTTGGCTGAAAACGATAGTGGGTTTACTTCCATTTTAACAAGTGTTAGAAACTTGGCAAAAATGTTGGCTTTTCTGCTGCTCTTGTTCCAGCTGTTGTAGTCTGCCCCCTTTTGTGGTGTTTTGGCATGTGTTGCACCATGATGACAGGAACCCACTAACCTCTTTTTCTCCTAGAATGTCAAATAGTAGGAGCATCCGACACTTGTGGTATTATTAGCACCAGCAACATCCAGTGTACATTCAGATAGTAAGCAAGAAGATGATAAACAGGCCAACTACAGGGAGGCTTATGACAAGTAGGCTGAACGATGGCAGGCTGAAGACAATTCAGACAGTGTGGTCAGCAACAAGCATGTTGGATGATTTAAAAAACCAAATAGCATGGTCAATAAAAATGAAGGTCAGCTCAAACAGACAGGTGCAAGAAAACAGAATACTAGTGTAGAAATGTTATAGAGAGTACTGGACTGATAGTGAGTCGGGAGCGAACAGTGCAAGTTTGGCTGCACCTGTTGCTAAGTGTAGTTGTGTTAGTGCAAAGGGAGGCTGGGAGCTGGAATCTGTGCTGATCGAAGCCTATTCTTTGTTTTGTTTTGACATATAAAACAGACTTTTTTTTCATAAGAGTATATTGCTGATGCCTGATACCCCCCCCCCCCCTCCCATCCCCACAATATACTGTGTATACAATGCCTCGAAAAAGTATTCATACCCCTTGAAATATTCCACATTTTGTCATGTTATAACCAAAAATGTAAATTAATTTTATTGGGACTTTATGTGAGGGGAAAGGAAAATGTTAAATGGTTTTCAATTTTTTTTATAAATAAATATCTGAAAAGTGTTGCATGCATTTGTATTAAGCCCCCTTTACTCTGATACCCCTAACTAAAATCTAGTGGAACCAATTGCCTTCAGAAATCATCTATTTAGTAAATAGATTCCACCTATGTGTAATTTAATCTCAGTATAAATACAGCTGTTCTGGTAAGCACGCAGAGGTTTGTTAGGCCCCTTTCACACTGGGGCGGGAGCCGCGGCGACGGTAAAGCAGCGCTATATTTAGCACTGCTTTACCGTAGTTTTAGCCGTGGTATTCGGCCGCTCGCGGGGCGGTTTTACCCCCCGCGAGCGTCTGAAAAAGGGTTAAAATCCCCCGCAAAGCGTAGCGTCGCTTTGCGGCGGTATTGCCGCGGTATTACCACGGTGTCCCATTGAAATCAATGGGTAGGAGCGGTATAGGAGCGGTGAATACACCGCTCCTAAGGACTTTTTTTACCGTCCTGCTAGCGCACCGCTCCAGTGTGAAAGCCCACCGGCTTTCACACTGGAGTGAATGGGGCCGGTTTTTTCAGGCGGTGTACAAGCGCTATTTTTAGCGCTGTACCGCCTGAAAACCGCCCCAGTGTGAAAGGGGCCTTAGAGAACCTTTGTGAACAAGCAGCATCATGAAGGACAATGAACACACCAGACAGGTCAGGGATAAAGTTGTGGAGAAGTTTAAGCACTTAAGCCCCGGACCATTTGGCTGCCCAAAGACCAGAACACTTTTTGCTATTTGGCACTGCGTCGCTTTAACCACTTCAGCCCCGGACCAATTGGCAGCCAAAGGACCAGGCCCCTTTTTGCGATTCGGCACTGCGTCGCTTTAACTGACAATTGCGCGGTCGTGCGACGTGGCTCCCAAACAAAATTGGCGTCCTTTTTTTTCCCACAAATAGAGCTTTCTTTTGGTGGTATTTGATCGCCCCTGCGGTTTTTATTTTTTGCGCTATAAACAAAAATAGAGCGACAATTTTGAAAAAAATTCAATATTTTTTACTTTTTGCTATAATAAATATCCCCAAAAAATATATAAAAAAACATTTTTTTTCCTCAGTTTAGGCCGATACGTATTCTTCTACATATTTTTGGTAAAAAAAATCACAATAAGCGATTATTGATTAGTTTGCGCAAAAGTTATAGCGTTTACAAAATAGGGGATAGTTTTATAGCATTTTTATTAATATTTTTTTTTTTATTAGTAATGGCGGCGATCAGCGATTTTTATTGTGACTGCGACATTATGGCGGACACATCAGACATTTTTGACACATTTTTGGGACATTTGTCATTTATACAGCAATCACTGCTATTTAAATAGCACTGATTCCTATGTAAATGACAGTTGTAGTGAAGGGGTTAACCACTAGGGGGCGGGGAAGAGTCAGTGTGACGTGTTGTGTTTTTTTTTACAGTAGGGGGGCGTGGCTGTACGTCTGACGTCATTGATCGGCGTTCCCGATGACAGGGAACCGCCGATCACTGACAGTCAGTGTAGGAAGCGCGGGGAGAGGTTTGTTTACATAGACCTCTCCCCGTTCTTCAGCTCCGTAACCCGATCGCGGGATACCAGCGGCGATCGGGTCTGCTGGTCCCGCGGCCGTGGTCACGGAGCTCCCGACCGGGTCGCGAGCGCGCCGCTGGCGGCGCGCTCCCGAACCCACGGGCAGGCAAATGCACGATCACGTACAGGTACGTGATTTTGCCTGCCCGTGCCATTCTGCTGACGTATATATGCAGTGGCCGGTCGGGAAGTGGTTAACTGACAATTGCGCGGTCGTGTGGTGTGGCTCCCAAACAAAACTGACATCTTTTCCCCCCATAAATAGAGCTTTCCTTTGGTGGTATTTGATCACCTCTGTGGTTTTTATTTTTTGCGCTATAAACAAAAAAAACTTAAATTTTGAAAAAAAAACGCATTATTTCTTACTTTTTGCTATAATAAATATCCCCAAAAAAGAAACATTTGTTTTCATCAGTTTAGGCCGATATGTATTTTTCTACATAATTTTGTTAAAAAAAATTGCAATAAGTGTTTATTGATTTGTTTGCGCAAAAGTTATAGCGTCTACAAAATAGGGGATAGTTTTATGGCATTTTTATTAATCATTTTTTTTTTTACTAGTAATGGCGGCGATCAGCGATTTTTTTATCGTGACTGCGACATTATGGCGGACAGAACAGGCACTTTTGGCGTGATTTTGGGACCATTCACATTTATACAGCGATCACTGCAATTAAAAATGCATTGATTACTGTGTAAATGTGACTGGCAGTGAAGGGGTTAACCACTAGGTGGCACTGTAGGGGTTAAGAGTGTCCTAGGGAGTGATTCTAACTATGGGGGAGGGGCTACGTGTGTCACGACACTGATCACCGCTCCCGATTACAGCAAACATGTGGAAGAAGGTGCTTTTTGGCCTAAAAGCATAACACTATGTGTGGCAGTGTCAGGGCTGGGCTCAGCCCTTCCTATTTCAAGCTGGCCGCTCAGCTGTCGGCTAAGTGCAAGCTCCTATCTCTCCACAGTGACTCACCTGTTGATGATATCCTGCTCATCAGTCCTGCCTACTTAAGCCGTTCAGCCGAGATGATCTCTGCCTTTGCCTTGGTCACATCTATAGAGACACTCTCCTGTGTTCCTGTTAAAGACTTGCTTGACTGACAGTAGGCGAAGGCCATGAATTCAGAAGTACAGTTAAATCCACTTGTTGGTAATATTTATTCAAGATTGGATGAGCAGGATCACTGCATGGATCAGTTTGCCATGGCATTACAAACGCTCCTGATTCGCACGGCTCAGCTGGAATATCCCACTGTGGATGCTCCGGTACAACCTGTGTTGCAGGCCGTCCCTGCTGATGCTCCAGTCTCCGTGCAGGCACCCGCCTTGAGTATTACCTCTATAAGTGGTATGTCTGGTTCCGCTCCACTTCCCCAGCGATTTGGACGTGATCAAGTCCAATGCAGAGGATTGCATTGTACTCAGCAGCATAATTGGGCAATGCACATCAGTTAGGTTGATTCCATCAATTTTACTCTTCAAATGCATGCAATGGTATGTAAATATTCAATAATATTATGGTGTGGAGTTCCAAAAATGTGGCTGTTAAAAAATTAAGACAAAAAAATGGCATCCGGTCTCCCCCCCAGTCCATACCAGGCCCTTGGGGTCTGGTCTGGATTTTAATGGGCACCCCACTCCAAAATATATACTTTTTAAATGGTGTGGGATCCCCCTGAAAATCCATACCAGACCCTTATCCAAACATGCAGGAAAGGGAGGGGACGAGCAAGCCCCCCTCCCCTGAATCGTACCAGGCCACATGCCCTCAACATGGGGTGGGTGCTTTGGGGTCCCCCAAAGCAAGGGCCTCTTCCCGATAACCCTGGCCGGTGGTTGTCAGGGTCTGTGGGCGGGGGGGCTTATCAGGAACTGCAAGCCCCTTTAACAAGTGGGCCCCCTAATCCTGCCCCCCCCATGTGAATGGGTAGGGGTACATCATACCCCTACCCATTCACCAAAAAAATTGTGCAATGTGACAAAAGACACTAGCCAGTTTTTGACAAGTCCTTTATTAAAAATGTCTTCTTCTTCCTCCGGTCCACCTCCGGCTTCTCCTTCCCTGCTTCTTCCTCTGGCCTTCTCCTTCTTCCTTTAGTCTTCCTCCAGCTTCTCCTTCCCCGCCTCTTCCTCTGGTCTGCTCCTTCTTCCTTCAGTCTTCATCCGGCTTCTTTTTTCACCTTCATCTTTTTCCGGTCTTCTTCTTTTTCCTCCGCCGCCCCGCCACCAACCCGCCGAAGATCCAAAAATAACCCTCCTCTGGCGCGCCGACCTGTCCGCCTCCATGGCACACATGTCATATATAACTATGGGGTGTGGCCCCTGGATGGCGTCATCTGGAGACCCCACCTCTTGTGACATCATGGACCTATCATGATGACCCATGAGGTTCATTTTTGGAATCTTCAGCAGGTTGACGGCAACAGCGGAGGCAAACGAAGAAGAAGAAGACCAGAGGAAGAAGAAGCAGGGATGAAGAAGCCAGAGGCTGACTGAAGGAAGAAGAAGACCAGAGGAAGAAGCGGGGAAGGGGAAGCCAGAGGAAGAAGGTAGGGGGAAGAAGAAGACCTTTTTAATAAAGGACTTGTCAAAAACAGGTTATTGTTTTTTGTCACATTACACTGCTTTTTTGGTAAATAGGGATAAAGATTTTGAGACATTACAAATGTACATACAATAAAAAAAAAAAATGTGGGGGGGAAAAAAACACATTAGAGAAATGAAAATGCATTGTGGCAGGAATATAGAGTCACATTAAGAAACCCTTAAGATTGTCAAAGTTGACACTGTAGTCTGTCAAGCAGCCTCTGCCTGAAAGGTTCATGAGAATCTGTTGTCTTCCCCTTCCCTTTTACATCTAACCACCTAGATCATCTAAATGATCTTTTAAATTCTGAATATCAATCTACTACTGAGGGTGGTGTACTGGAGACCCTTCTATGTACCAACACTCACTCTCAGCAGCAAATAGGGATCCAGCAATGGTGATGTAAGTATGTGCATCAGTTCAAGAGAATCAATATGCTAAAGAAGTTTGAAAATTATCACAGAATTTCCTTCACCTTAGTCTAAAGATGTCCTCCCTCATCCCTGATGGCAACCACATAAGCCCAGTCCTTTTTGAAACTGACAATATGTGCTATCTGTTCCCTTTCAGCCCAATGCTCCCTATTTTGGAAAAAATGTTTTGCAACTTCAATATTATAGCTCTTACTAACTAGTTTTAAATGTCAAATTATTATTTTTTTATTATCACTTTAAATGAGCACAGGACACAAAGTTCCAAAATAATAACATACCAAGCAATACCAAGAAGATTAAACATCCATAGACACTATATTTTTCGTAAACGTCATTAAATAATTTATTGACAAGCTTGCTTTTAGCTCATTGCCTTCCAGTTATCAATTACATTGGTAATGCTAGTGGAAAACGTGATACATGTAGGCTGGCTAATACAGATAGTGATAGAACTGACTCTTAAATGAGATAACAGCACTGCTTAGGAAAACTGTTAATATTCATGTAAAAGTGTGTGGCGTCATCTATGTCTCTGTTAGCTTATTCCCCTTAATAAGTTAGTGGCCAACTACAACAGCAGCTTGGGACCAGTTTATCATTTACATACAGCTTTAACTACTTTGTATATTGTAGTTTGACTGTGAATTATAATTCTCATTTTGTAAGATGTTGAGTGCAGAACTTTTGGAGTTAAAATGATACTCTTTACTGGCTAACTTAAGTTATTAAAGCTTTTGGGATGACTTAGATCCCTTCTTCAGGTCAACTACTGCTAAGATATTGAGTCAATTTCTGCTATCAGAAAGTGCTAGTCTAAGAAGTGCACAGCGAATCCGATCTAACTGGCAGGCTTAGTATATCATCTGACAAAACAATACCTACCATAAATGTAATATCAGTAAAGTTGCAAGTTGAACGCTGAAGTATTGATGTGTAGATATTACATTTTTATGGATTTTTTACGGGGGGAAAAACATGTGATGATGGATAACAGAGCTTTTGTCTGGCCATTTTCAAAGCCTATAAAACTGTGCTAAAAATTCAATAAAATCTCAGTTCATGAGATTAATTTGTTTTGCAGTAACATCTTATCCTTTAGACTGCAGCTTCCACGCTCCTCCCAGACTCCAACTTCTGTCTGTAATAGGCAGTAATAAGTAGAAAGCTTCAGTTCTCAGCGTACTCCCATCAAATATCTCAATACAGACAAAATTAACACTTCTTCAGGTCACTGAGTGCCACAGCCTAGAGAATGATTTTCTTTAACTGGAAGAAACTCTCAAATCTACTTCCAGTAGACCTAGTTGTAAAAAGGAACAGTAAAAAAAATGTAAAAACTTTTGGGATTAACATAAAGTTAGCCTACAGAATTACATAATATAATTTAGACAACAGATTTGAATAACTAGAAATCATTTGTATATCTTTAGAGTTTGAGGTTTTCTGTTTTGCAAATGTAACACTGAATTAATAAACGTAGCTAGCATGTATACATTCAGTAGCTTGAAATTCCAATCATGATTTTCGAAGCAGGCAGGCTATCTCACCTCAAGAGTGCTCTAGTCTTCTAATCTTCCTGCTATGTAGTAGGCCAGCAAACTGACTACTGTAAATATCCATGGGTCACAATTTGTGCAAACCTCGTTTAAATATGGCTCATTTTAAAGTCACTTCAGAATGAATGTATTATACAAGTAAGCTGGAATTTATAATAAAACAAATTAGTAACAATTTTTTTATGTCACCTATGTTTTATTTGGGCACAGGTGTCAGTCTTCTGTGGCAACAGAGATGGTTTTGGAACTTAAAAATGGGTTTAACCAGTTCAGCTCCGGAAGGATTTACCCCCTTGCACTTTTTGCGATACGGCACTGTGTCGCTTTAAATCACAATTGCACGGTCATGCGGCATTGCACCCAAACAAAATTGACGTCCTTTTTTTCTCCCCACAAATAGAGATTTCTTTCGGTGGTATTTGATCACCTCTGAGGTCTTTATTTTTTGCGCTATAAACCAAAAAAAACACGAGTTTGAAAAAAAGCTATATTTTTTTACTTTTTGTAAAAAATATATAAAAAACAAATTTCTTCCTCAGTTTAGGCCGATATGTATTCTTCTACATATTTTTGGTAAAAAAAAATCACAATAAGCGTATATTGATTGGTTTGCGCAAAAGTTATAGGTTATAAGTTATAGTTATACAACATAGGGGATAGATTTATGGCATTTTTATTAGTATTTTTTTTTTTTAGTAATGGCAGTGATCTACAATTTTTATTGTGACTGTGACATTGCGGCGGACACTTTTGACACTAATTTGGGACCAGTGATGCGGCGCGGCCACTAGCTCCTGATTTAAAGGGGACGTACAGGTATGCACAATTACGCAGCCATCCCATTGTGCCGACGTACATCGTTGTGTGCTGGTCGGCAATCGGTTAAATTTGTTGTAAACCCTTATTATAGGCTTACCTGTAGCTACCCTGGATATCTCCTAAACCTGCACAGTTTAGGAGATATCCCCTGTATCAGCATGTGCCGACGTCATCGGCATATGCACACTGTGCATGTTCATGCTATTGCTTCAGCTAGTGTGCCATTACCGGCGGCTCCCATGCCAGAGCCTGCGATACCTATAAGTAACACTGGGAGCGATGTCGCTGGCTTGACCTGTGTACGAGGACTGCTGCGGGGGCTTCGATCTAAGGTAAGTATTTCATGCATATGCATACTAGCTCATTGTGCCTTTGTCTTGCAGGTTTTTTATTTTTTAATTTTTTTTGTTAGTGGGTTTACAACAACTTTAATATACTTCAGAAACCAGTCAAAGGAAATTTACCAACTTCATTGGGTCTTGTACTTATTATAAACTACTGCTACATTTACAAATACAGATAAGGATTAGAACTTGGATTGCATTATCTGAGTAAGAACATAAGCAAAGGTAAGCAACTTTCTTTAAATTTTCATTAGTTTGGTTGATCCACTTTAGCAATTCTTTTCACTCCAGTCTGAGTAAAAAACTTTTCAAGTTACAAAACATACATACATTTTTATATACACTGGCATTATGAAGCATCTTTAAACGTTTCACAAGGATTGTGTACTCATAAAGCTAAAATCCCATCCTATAAAGAAAAGCTAAGTAATGGAATAAGCTATTATTTTAATCACCTTGTTATATGGGCTATCAAAGACCTCAGATCAAATGATCACCCTATCTCAAAAGCTACAGTTTAAAGCGGTTGTATACACAAGGGAGCTGACATGTTCCCTCGGCGTGTCTTCCGGGTATCGCGGCTCCGACGCTGTGAGTGGCCGGAGCCACGATATCGTCACTTCCGCGAATGCGCGTGGGAGATTTCCTCTCGGCAGGGTCTGGTGTCTGCCGGGCTTGCAGCCGAAAGTCCCCTGCGCACATGCGCCGCTGCAGTCAGCAGCTCATTGCGAGGGGAATATCTCCTAAACCTCACAGGTTTAGGAGATATTTTTTTTAGCTACAGGTAAGCCTTATTATAGGCTTACCTGTAGGTAAAATTTTAAAAAAAAGACTATACAACCGCTTTAAGCTGGAGCTTTTTTTTCCTGGGACACAGTTTGTGCTTTGTTGCACGTTTCTGTCCTCTATAGCTTGTGGTATGGTAAAATTGTCTGATCTGAGGTCTGTGATTGCACATATTAGTTCGGGAGATACAGTTTGGGATTCTTATTTAAAGATATTGTTATCCTAGTTAATTCAGAGAAAGACAAATAAACCCTTCTAAAATAATGTCAAATTAGCTATTGCAGGGTAAAAATTAATTTTTGCTCCTCAAAGGCAATTTGATATCTTCATAAATCGACATTGTATTCTAAACTTCTTATACAAAAAAATTAACATTAATATATTGTGCTTTTAGAAACACATTTAACCTCTTTTCAAATAAAACATTTATTAAAGCCCTTTTCTGAACTGATGCCTAAGACCAGAGACGTAACTAGAACCTTCAGGGCCCCAGTGCAAGAAACCATGAAGGGCCCCCCTGACTCCATCCCAGGGCCCTTTCTCATGTTCTGCAGCAGACCCCCTTCCTGCCATCTTAGGCTCCTGACATGGTGGTGGTAGTTCCACCTTACTATTACTAGGGGGCATTTTGAAGGATGTAAGTGGGCACTCTGGAGGATGTAAGAGGGCACTCTAAAGGATGTAAAGGTCACTTTGGATGCTATAAGGTGGCATTCTGAAGATACTAAAATAGTACATATAGAGTGCCCCCTTACATCCTCCTCCACAGTGCCCCCTTAATGCCTCCAAAGTGCCCCCTTCATGCCGACACAGTTCCCCATTGGTGCCTCCAGCATGCCCCTTACATTCTCCAGAGTGCCCCCTTTGTGCCTACATTGTGCTCCTTACATCCTCCAGAGTGCCTATTTAGTGCCTCTAGAGAGCCCCCTTACATCTTCCAGAGTGCCTCCTTAGTACTGTAATACTAAGGGGGGACTCCGGAGGAGGATGTAAGGGGACACTCTGGTGGTACTAAGATAGTACCTCTAGAGTGCCCCCTTACATCCTCCTCCAGGGCTCAAAAAGACAATCTGGAATTTATGCTGTCAGTATGAGCAATGTAAAAGTCCAAGCACTCACCAATCACCTCCTTTTCCTAGTGTCATTGTATTGTAGGCTTTGTCTTTCAGAGAGGCAAAAAAGTGAAGATATTGTGTATAACGGGCTGCCCGCAACTTCCAAGTGGCAATGCTGGAAGTAAAACATTTTTAAAATATGTCCTAGTAAGCGACTCTGAACTGTGCATGTTCTGAATTTAGCCAATTAGTGTACTGCCAACCTGGTCTATATTCATACTATAAGCCACACCCTGCTGCCAGATCCGAGGCTGAGCCCATAAGTTCTCTAACCAGCTGCTTCCGGAACTGCACATGCGCAGTTCAAAGCCACTGAGATGGACATTTTTTCAAGGCACTTTTCACATGTTTATGGACAGGAATAAAATGCCTGTTAACACTGCCCCAGACATGTGACTGTCTTGGGGGCCCCCATGGTGGCAGAATGCCAGGGCCTGGCCACAAGTCTGACCTGTGCGACCCTAGTAGTTCCCCCCACTGCCTGAGACTGAACTGATTCAATACAAGGGCAAACTTGCAGTTCATAAAATAGCAAAATCATGTCTCACTCATCTGAGTTTATACCTAATTTATTACAGTTACAGTTGTCCCTCCATATACTGCAGCACATACTGGGAGGTTTTCAACACCATAGGAATTGTTGTCAGTCCAAAAAGCAGTGGGCAGGGCTAGGTGTGATAAGATGTTAAGAGAAAAGAGCATTGAAGCTCCAAAATGCATAGCCACCCCTCCCTTGCGGTCCTCCCATGTGTGAAGTCACTTTCAATCCTGCAGCCTCCGTGTGTTCCATCGTGTATCTGGCATCTGTGTGTCCAGTCTTCCCTGTTGGACTACCCAGCCAGCTGCCAGGGCATCAAAAAGAAATGTCATAGACTTCCCACCTTGAGGGAAGCAGCTTCAATGTACCTTAGTTAAGTGAGACATGCTGTTGATTTCTTTGCACAAAGTTAATTGCCACTTGTCATTTATTCATCAAAGACACATATATGCTGCACTTAGCTTTGCGCCCTCTGCTGTCCTTTTTGTTTTTTAAGAAATTGCTTCAGTGTGCTTGAGGTGCTTCAACAAGTGTTCGAGGATATAAATAGATTTATGGACTTTTATGCTTATTTATCATCTGAGCTCTTTTAGTGTTCTTTTGTGATTTTGATGTACCTATCCTACTGTGTTTTATTAAATTGATTTACCATTCTTGTCCTGTTTACACCCCCTGCAACATCTATTTATCCATGCCTGTAGTGCAAGCTGGCATAAACCACATGAGGATGACAAGGCAGCGCTAAATTCAGAAGTAGTGAGACAACACATAGAGCTGTGTGAGGCAGATTTTACTGCCAGGATCAAAAGGTATGTGTTCATGTGGGGAAAATAAAGCAAAACTGTATGTACAGATGTACTTACAATTAACTGATGAGAAATATAGTTTAATTTAATGGGAGGCCATAGTTCACCCGATATACCAGGACACTCAGATTCTTCTCCACCATTCATCCCTACAGTTCTAATCTCCCTTCCCATATTGTATGTTGCAGGCATGTTCACATGCCCTAAATGCATAACTTTCCATATATTTACATTAAAGCTCATTTGTTAGGTAGCTGCCTAATCAGCTAGTGTTTATCAACTTCTGAGTTGTAGACACTTTTTAAGGACTGTAATTTTCATTTTTTTTCATCCACAAACACAAAAATAGTAAACTGTATATAATCCTAAACGCTATATCATTTACCACTTCAGCACTAGGGCAATTTAAAATTTTTTTTTGCACATGTAAAAAAATCAAAATTTTTGCCCATTAAATTATTTAAAATCACCAGAATATTAAATATTTGCTGAAAGCAGAGACCCTGTAGAATAAAAAGATAGTAGTTGCAATTTATTATATTGCACACTACTAATATATTAGTATATCAGGGGTTAAAGGAATCCTTCTTCATCAGGTCTTGGTAATTTTGGGCCTTTTTCTGGTGGTAGTTCTCTTCACAACGACCTGCACATAATTCAGGCAAACATTACTAGCTCATGCCGCAAATTCAGGCAGTTCTTACTACTGCCACTTTAAGAACCTGTCACCTGTGCCATAGGTCACAATGTCAAACCTACAGAAAGGCGACCAGATCAAAATAAAAAAATTATACAACTATATTTATATAATTATATATTCAATCCAACATCACCCTCATACTATAAAAAAAACACACAGGCTACCACCCCCTAACCCCACCCCACGTAACCACTGCCACACTACCCCTAATTGACTGCCACCTAAACACAACTCATCACCACCCCTACAACCCACACACAAGCATTTACAACAACACCAGAAATACTCCAGACAACCAACATCCCCTACCAACACTCACTTCCTACCAAGGCCACCACATCAACAAACCATATAGGATGCATACTCACAACACACTCACACCACCCAAACAATGGACTCCCCACCCACCTCCCCTAACCCCCTCAAAATATAAACAGCCAATGGTGACAAATGTCTGACCAGCACCCCCCATAAACCCCATACACCACTCACGGGACACATTGTAGAAGCCACCCCTCAAAAAAAGGAACCCACAGCTCCACACATAACCAACCAACACATACATGCCATATGTGCTTACCCCCCTCTATACACAATGATATCAAATCAGAAACAATCAGAACTACAGCCAGCCACACCCAACATATAATTCTCTAAAATCCCCCTACCCATCCCATTCCTTTGCACCAGGGCCGATCCTTCACGGGGAGCACAAGGTGCAGTGCACCCAGGCGCCACAGAGGTGGGGGCGCTGGAGTGCCAGAGTGCTCCCCTCCCTCCTCCTCTTCTTGTCCGTAGGCGGCTCTCTCCGCCTGTCACCGCCGCGGCCGTGCAGTGACGCCATGGGGGGGGGCGGCGTTCCGTGCCCGAGCCCGACTTGTTTAGAACAGAGCTTGCTTGTGCTGGACTCCTCCTGTGTTTAACTCCCGCCTGCTGCCGCCTGGGTGGTTTTAATTAGCCTAGTTTGTCCTGGGGGTCTATACTAATGTGGGGGGGTGGTTTGTCCTGGGGGGGTCTATACTAATGTGGGGGGGTGGTGTTGGGGGGGTCTTGGGGGGTCTATACTAATGTGGGGGGTGGTTTGTCCTGGGGGGGTCTATACTAATGTGGGGGGGTGGTTTGTCCTGGGGGGGTCTATACTAATGTGGGGGGGTGGTTTGTCCTGGGGGGTCTATATTAATGTGGGGGGGTTTGTCCTGGGGGGTCTATACTAATGTGGGGGGGTGGTTTGTCCTGGGGGGTCTATACTAATGTGGGGGGGTGGTTTGTCCTGGGGGGTCTATACTAATGTGGGGGGGTGGTTTGTCCTGGGGGATCTATACTAATGTGGGGGGTGGTTTGTCCCTGGGGGGTCTATACAAATGTGGGGGGTGGTTCGTCCTAGGGGGTCTATACTAATGTGGGGGGTTCGTCCTGGGGGGTCTATACTAATGTGGGGGGGGTGGTTTGTCCTGGGGGTGGTTCATCCTGGGGGGTCTATACTAATGTGGGGGGGGTTCGTCCTGGGGGTCTATACTAATGTGGGGGGGTGGTTTTGTCCTGGGGGGTCTATACTAATGTAGGGGGGGTTTGTCCTGGGGGGTCTATACTAATGTGGGGGGGGGTTCGTCCTGGGGGGTCTATACTAATGTGGGGGGGTGGTTTGTGCTGGGGTTGTCTAAACTAATGTAGGGGGGGTTTGTCCTGGGGGGTCTATACAAATGTGGGGGGTGGTTCGTCCTGGGGGGTCTATACTAATGTGGGGGGGTTCGTCCTGGGGGGTCTATACTAATGTGGGGGGGGTGGTTTGTCCTGGGGGTGGTTCATCCTGGGGGGTCTATACTAATGTGGGGGGGGGTTCGTCCTGGGGGTCTATACTAATGTGGGGGGGTGGTTTGTCCTGGGGTTGTCTATACTAATGTAGGGGGGGGTTTGTCCTGGGGGGTCTATACTAATGTGGGGGGGGGTTCGTCCTGGGGGTCTATACTAATGTGGGGGGGGGGGGTGGTTTGTGCTGGGGTTGTCTAAACTAATGTAGGGAGGTGGTTTGTCCTGGGGGGGTCTATACAAATGTGGGGGGGTGGTGGTTCGTCCTGGGGGGGTCTATACTAATGTGGGGGGGGGGTCCTGGGGGGTCTATACTAATGTGGGGGGGGTGGTTTGTCCTGGGGGTGGTTCATCCTGGGGGGGTCTATACTAATGTGGGGGGGTTCGTCCTGGGGGTGGTTCATCCTGGGGGGGTCTATACTAATGTGGGGGGGTGGTTTGTCCTGGGGGTCTATACTAATGTAGGGGGGGTTTGTCCTGAGGGGATCTACACTAATGTGGGGGGGGGGGTGTTGTTTGTCCTGGGGGGTCTATACTAATGTAGGGGGGGTTTGTCCTGGGGGGTCTATACTAATGGGGGTTTTTTCCTGGGGGGCTATACTAATGTGGGGGGGGGGGGTCTGTACTAATGTGTGGGGGTTTGTCCTGGGGGGGCTATACTAATGTGGGGGGGGGTTGTCCTGGGGGGGCTATACTAATGTGGGGGGGGGTTGTCCTGGGGGGCTATACTAATGGAGGGGGTGGTTTGTCCTGGGGGGGTCTGTACTAATGGAGGGGGGGTGGTTTGTCCTGGAGGGGTCTGTACTAATGGAGGGGGGGGGTGGTTTGTCCTGGAGGGGTCTGTACCAATGGAGGGGGGTGGTTTGTCCTAGGGGGGTCTGTATTAATGGAGGGGGGGTGGTTTGTCCTGGGGGGTCTATACTAATGGAGGGGGGTGATTTGTCCTGGGAGGTCTGTACTAATGGAGGGGGGTGGTTTGTCCTGGGGGAGTCTAGACTAATGGAGGGGGTGGTTTGTCCTGGGGGGGTCTGTACTAATGGGGGGGGGGGGTCCTGGGGGGTCTGTACTAATGGAGGGGGGTGGTTTGTCCTGGAGGGGTCTGTACCAATGGAGGGGGGGTGGTTTGTCCTGGAGGGGTCTGTACCAATGGAGGGGGGTGGTTTGTCCTAGGGGGGTCTGTATTAATGGAGGGGGAATGGTTTGTCCTTAGGGGGTCTGTACTAATGTAGGGGGGTGGGGTGTCCTGGGGGCCTGTACTAATGGAGGGGGTGATTTGTCCTGGGGGGTCTGTACTAATGGAGGGGGGTGGTTTGTCCTGAGGGGCTGTACTAATGTAGGGGGGTGGTTTGTCCTGGTGGGTCTGTACTAATGGAGGGGTGTGATTTGTCCTGGGGGTCTATACTAATGGAGGGGTGTGATTTGTCCTGGGGGGTCTGTACTAATGGAGGGGGGTGGTTTGTTCTGGTGGGTCTGTACTAATGGAGGGGGGGGGGTTTGTCCTGAGGGGGGTCTATACTGATAAAGGGGGGTGTTTTGTCCTGGGGTCTATACTGATGGGGGGGTCTGTACTGAGGGAGGTATTTATACTTAGTGAAGGGTCTGCACTGATGGAGGGGGGTCTATACTTAATGGAGTGGGGTCTGTACTGAGGGACGACTATAGTTGGTGGAGGGGGGTTGATACCATGTTTTACTGCACCAGGTGACACCAACCCTAGTGACGCCACTGCAGCCGCGGGCTCTTATTTCCCCTCTCCCTCTCCTCCTCGTGCGCTGCTGTACTAATGAGCAGCGCACTATGTTTCTTCCCCCGCCTTCATAACGGCCAGGGAAGAAATAACAAAGGAGCAAAGAAGAGGATTGTTGGACATGTGGTCCCAAGGACTGGCAGCCCCACTGTAACACGGAAACTGCAGCCCACACAGCATGCTCAGCTGGATGGGAGAGAGAAAGCCAGGAGCCCGGGAAAGCTTTCAGGGAAGTACACCCAGGACTCCAGAGGGAGAGGGCAGTGCTGAGAGAACACCATCAGAGAGAGAAAGCCACACAGCCTGGCGCCATCCCTGGCGGAGAAAGGAATGGAGTCATGGCAGGAATACAGATCTGGGCTTTACCCAGCGAAGCCGCCACGGGCAATTCAGAGTGAGCTGACTCCTGATCAGAGGAACCGTTGTTGCTGTATCGCTGGGTCAGGTGAGAGGGCCGATCGGCCATTATTTACTACCATCTCTTGTAACATGTCTGCAGTCTCTGACCATCTCTTGTAACATGTCTGCAGTCTCTGACCATCTCCTGTATTATGTGTGCAGTCTCTGACCGTCTCTAGTATCATGTCTACAAACTCTGACCATCTCCTGTACTATGTCTGGGGGCTCTTTCTAATAGACTCTCTAACAGAAGCCCCCTCTGTGTGCATCAGAGAGACTCCCCTCCAGGTCTCATTAGTGTACGCTTTTCCTGTATTTTCTTTATTGGTAAAAGATCATGGGAGGATCCCAGGGTAACAAAGACTTCTTATGGGAACATCTCTGTGTTGAAGTCGTTGTCATAGAAACATTTGTAAAGGGGAGGAGTTGGTAAGATGACCACGCCAACGTGGGGGTCGCCAGAAATATTTCTGCACCCAGGCGTCTTTGACCCTAGGATCGGCCCTGCTTTGCACCATCCGCACACTCACTCCAATGATGGGAAAGAGCCAAAGTAAATCACTATAAAGTGTGAAGCACACAGGCACAAAAGTGCATAAAAATGCAAACAACTATCACTGCAGAACATCCCATACCTATTACATGTGTGCTTCGATTTGCCAGGTATACAGAGAGGCAGCCCACCAACAGCCACCCCCCCCCCACCTCCAGACCAAATTCATTGGGCCTCCTGTCTCAAGACCCTAGTATCCTGATAGATCCTATCTAAAGCAAAGAAGAAAATCACTCCCGGGTTGTAACTGTGCATAAGACCCACATGTCTGCCAATGGGTGTGTAGAGTAACCCTATGTCTATATAGTACAAGTGGTCCTGTAGATGTCGACAAAATTGATGTTTTGTCTTGCAGGTGTAAAATGCATCACAAACACATACCATAAGATACAACATTCCTCTGTCTGACAGTCAATGTAGTTTTTAGATTTCAAAGAGCCACCTCGGGAAGGGCAACTATTTCCCCTTCTTGTATCTATAGACATTGATCACACTTAAATATGCCCCCTCTTGCTGCATTTTCTTCTTGACTATGGATTAACTGATCTCTGATAGATCTGCTCTTGCAGAATACTATTTCAGGACGATAAACATAATGTGCAGTGCTACAGTATATAGTGTCTAATTACAAGTGAATAAATATAGGTGATATAGTGCAGTTCAAAAACTGCCAATGATACAAATAAAGTGCAGTCCAAACAGTATGTTGTATTTTCCAGTGATCCAAATCATTAAATTAAAAGAAAAAACATAAAGTTTTTGTTGGGATACTCCTCTTATGTTCCAGTCAACTGGAGTCAAGACTCACCAGAGATCCTGGCTGCTCAATTAAGTGCAGCAAGCACGCAAGAAGGTTAGTGTTTCCACTCTCCTAGACTCTAAAGATCTGGAACTCCAGGTGAATCCAAAAAAAAAAAAAACTCATATAGTGGGTGATTGTTATGCATAAAAATAACAATCACACCCAAGTGCATTTGGTATTACTCCGTGAAAAAAATGCATACACCAGTCACCAATCACCGACCTCCACCCACATGCAGTGCGCACTCACCGCTGTATGAGCTTTTAACAGCAATATGGGTAATGTGGATGGTGACTGCAGACATCAGTATAAACTCCCTCTGAATTTCTCTCACTTCCTCTGAAGGGTAATGCTCCATTTACATTTTACCAAACACCATAGGCAATAGAAAAGAAAATGCCTTATAGAGCAGTATTTATTGTTATATGATATAGAAAATAAAGAGTAGGGGGGGTGGGACTTTATAGGTGCAATTAGTACAAGGACATACCAAATTGAATAAAATCACAATTTATTAAAGTTGCAAGGGTACATAAAAACGATGATATACAATACATGAACAGCTTTATGGTCATTGAAGACGTGTTATTGTAGTTCCTATAGTTGTTCCCACATCTTAATCCTACATGTTTTGCCGTATGGCTTCCTCAGGGCCAAAATTGGTTTTGTGGCTACTATATGAATGAACAGAATGCGAATTACAAACAATACATGTAATGTTATATTAATAAATACCAACACTATACATAACGTATGCTATCAATTTAATACATGAATGCATCTTATCCATTGGCAAGAGTTCCCTGCATGGAGTCATACCTCAATGATAGAAAGTAAAATCCATTTATTGTCAAGCACACAGAAATAGGAGTCTGTCCGAGTGGCCCAGTGAAGCACAGATGCAGCAGGTCTGAACCGCCAAAAATGCCAGATCTCCCGCAGGGAGGGATAAAGCGTGAAGTACGGTATATATATCAATATACAAGAAAGATATAGCCTAGAGATTAATAAGAAAAAATCATAAACAATCGGTTCACCACCTTTACTATTAAGTATATAATCCTATATTATTCCATGTCAAAGCAATTTACTTCTATATCATCAGTATAAGGGATGCAGAGAGCCTGATTAAACACTATATGGCACAAAACATTCAAATACAGTCCCAAATGGGGCTGAAAAAACTGCCAAATACGGGAAGAAAGGGAGAAAGATTGGTAAGTTTGAGCATAAATAAACACGCTTGCCCTGCCCAATGATGTCATTAAAGGTAGACAGAGTTTACCTGTGCACAATAGAACTCACCTGATCTGTTAAGGATCCACAGCCCTTTACATCAATAGATGAACAGGGCTGAGATGGAAGGAATGGAGAAAGGCAAACCAACACCTCTAACAAAGAGAGGGGTGTGAGCCACCCCAACCTATAAATGCATATAGAGCACAATCAATGGGGCAAACATCATAAAGTGGCTACATTTACATCACATGTTAACAGATGATGATGGAGTGCTCCATACCTGCTCTCACTCTACCACTCCCCATCAACAGGTGTACAAGGTACTTTGGGGTGGGGGAAAAAGGGTCTGGTATGATTCCTGGGGGACCCTACATTGTTTTTATTTTGTCATGAGTTCCCTTTAAAATCCATACCAGACCCAAAGGGCCTGGTGTGGACTGGGTGGGGACCCCACGCCATTTTTTTCCCATACTTTTTTTTCCATCAGCTGTGAGTGGGGAAGCCAGCTGAGCCTGCCAGTCATTGGACACAGGTCCCGATGCACCTTCCAAGATGGCGCCCACTCCCAGCATGAAAACTCTAGACCTTCTTTTCTCTCCGGACCCACCACCGCTACTGGAGGAGGACACAGCACATGCCCGCATTGTACAGGCTGTGGTGCAACTCCTAACCCCCAGGCAGTACAGAAGTGGTAGATCGCGCTGTGGCACTCCCACAGACTCCAAGGAGCCAAGCAATGCATTTCTACTGTGTTAGACAAGCTGCACCAGGTACAGGTGGCTGTTATATCCTACTCGAGTACCCAGCCGGCTCTCATGAATAAAGTACTGGACCAGGAGAATCGTTCCCACTGCAAAAATCTCTGGATCATTGGCCTCCCTGAATTTTACAAACCCACGGCTCTGGCTGATATATACTCTATTCGCATCCCAGAGTCCCTGGGCCTGCACTAAACCTGTATAATAGAATGAGCACACTGGGTAGGCCCCTTCACTGAAACTGCAAGCAACAGAGAACTGTTATAGTGCGCTGAACTATACCAGCAAACAGCACATTTTTCGGAACTACCGTAAAGCCCAGCATTTACATACAGATGGTCACCCTCTGCTGCTGTTCGCAGACTACTCAGTGGAGGTCTCAAAGACGCTTAAGGCTTTCTCATCTATTTGCTCTGAGCTCTACCGTCACTGGGTGAAATTCACCCTGGCTTACCCGGCCACACTCCGTATTATGCCACTAGAGACCCAGTATCTTTCACCTTTCCAAGAGAATCCCAGTAATATATCACCACCCTGCTGGTAGACATGGAAACCCCTGATGATGCCACTGAGGAGGCAATGGATCAGGCCGCAGCCTCTCGAGACCCTGGATCCCTCAAGCAACAATGTAGCCCAAGGACACCATCTACTAAACAGATTCGCTTTGCTAACCAGCCTGGTCACTCTGGTCTTCACTAACTCTCTTGTGATTCATGGGATCCCAGTGAAATGTTTCTGTTTTCACATACAGGTTGTTTGCTGATTCTTTTTGTTACAGGGCACCAGGATGCTAGTTATAATGGTCCGTAACAGACATGCTGCGTGGTAGTTTGATAGCTTAAGGACACCTTTCCTTCTTAGGAAACCAGCCTCTTATGCCCCCTATCATATGTATACTCTTTTCTTAATCACTGGTGGGTGAGCTCTAGGTGGTCTTTTTCTACCATGATTAAGCAGTGATCTGCAACTGGTAGTACTTAGTTCTGTCCATATAGTTTTTCTCTTTCAATAGATTTTTATTGAATTTTTCAGGAACAAAGAATGAAGAATGTAATTCCAATACATGTATCAGTATCACAAAAGAACAACAGAGATATCAAAAACGATCAACAAGTAATGTGTTATAAACTAGGTATGTAATACGCGTTCTGCAAGATAGATCCAGGATGAGCTAGAACGATAAGAGAGGACACCTCCACAGTCCGGCACCCCTAACGGGAACTAACTGTGCCGAGCTACAGAAAGCGTCCCCCCCTAAGTGGGGTCAGGTATCCCTGAACTATTCATGATGTGAAGAAATTGCGTCAATCAAGCTATACATAGCAACTAAAGCCAAAAAATAGCAGATAAAAAAGGAAATCTAATAAACTTTCTATCAATGCAGAAAGCCTGAAAATCAAACTCCTAGTTTAAGTGTTAAAAATATATATGATATTGTACCTAGACAGATGTGATAGAGATAGAAAAAAACACAATCGATATGGAGCAATAGTTCTGAGTGATAAAATAAAAAGAAAAAAAAAAGGAAATTAAAAATTAAAAAATAATAGGTGGGCTAATGGATCAAACAGTGGGAAGCATCCACATTTATATATGTAAAATAAAGCTCATGCGATACTTCCAAACCTTGTTGAATCAAATCCTGTATGTTAGACCCAAGGAAAAAATCTGTAAAGGGGATAGAGAGAGAAAGAGAGAAGATAGAGAAGAAGAAGGAGAAGGAGGAGCTAAAGAATAACAGAGCGAATCTCGTTCACCAGCGGCACCCAGTTTGGATTCAATCAATGGTTGGTATAGATAAGTATCTAGTCCAAGGAGACCATATAGCCTCATGTTTAGCAGTGGAGTCAAGAAGAATACTAGCCATTTTTTCCTGAGTCATGATCGAAGAGATCTTCCTTTTAACCATAAAAAGAGAAACAGTTGGTGTTTTCCATGCTCTCGCTATCGTGAGTTTAGCACCGAGAAGCATGAACTGAATGAGTCGTTGGGTCAGTTTGGGAGCAACAGAGCAAGGGAGGCGATTGTTGGATAGGAACCCCAGTCATTTTCCTAATGATGTGGAATATTTTATTTCATAAACTCCTGATCTTGGGGCAATCCCACCATACATGCAACATAGATCCCACATGTCCGCAGTTGTGGAAACATAAAGGAGAAGCATCAGAGTATATTTTGGAGAGTCGCAATGGAACCATATACCACCTCATGAGTGTTTTCAGATTAGCTTCTATCAAAGTGACATTCAGAATTCCCTTTGAGGCTGTCAAAGAGGTTCTACGCCATTCTGCTACACTCCAAGTATGCTGCAGATCATTTTCCCATTCTCTCATATAGAGTGTTTTGGTATCAGCATGAGCAAGTGATTGGTAAATTACAGTAATGCCACCCCTCTGCTCCTCAGATTGACCACACCATCTTTCATAATCTGTGACTGCGAGAGTATTGGAACTAGGTGGAAGAAGAGACCGGATGAAGTGGGCAATTTGTCTGTATCGGAACCGTTCCACATTTGGCATGTCGAGTTTACTAACGCAATGGGCCATGGTGAGAGGGCCCGTGGTGTTAGTGAAGTGTCCTATCCTATACATCCCTTTGTCCAGCCACCATTGAAATGCTTTAATGTCCATTCCAGGAGGGAATATAGGATTGTGGAACAGGTGGGACAACGGTTTCCAATGTGAAACCAACCTTGGGTTGAATTTGAGCGAGTCCCACAATGCGAGCGAGTGAGATAGTGTGGGAACCATGACGGCAGGTCTAGATTTGGCAGAGGCCCATAGGATATAATCCAGAGTGTGTTGAGGGATAGCTTGGCGCTCCATATGAACCCAATCCGGATGTTCATATTTGGAGTATATGGTGGACAATTGTGCAAGTTGCGCCGCCTGGTGATACCAAAGAAGGTTGGGAACTCCCAAACCTCCCTGATTCCTGTGTCTATGTAGGGTGCTTTTAGCCAGTCTATGTCCCTTTTTGCCCCATATGAATTTGATAAGTTTGGACTGAAACTTACGTAGGTGATCTTTTAGGATGGGAATAGGTAGGGATCGAAAAAAATAAAGGATACGGGGAAGGATGGTAATTTTTATTGAGTTAATTCTACCCAGCCAGGAGAGTCCAAGTGTATCCCAGTTCTTTAAGTCTGTTTCTAGTTTAAGATATAGAGAGGGAAAGTTTGCCTTATAAAGAGTGTCAATGGATGCCGTGAGGTTAATACCCAGGTAAGGTATCATAGCTGTCCCCCAACTAAATCTAAAATTTTCCCTGAGTTTCAACATAAGGGGGTCCGGTAAATTCACGTTCAGAGCTATAGACTTTGAGAAGTTTACTTTAAGCCCAGAGACTTTGCCAAAGTCATCAAGAACCCTGCATAAGTTAGGTAGTGAGACTAAAGGAGAAGTGATGAAAAGAAGCACGTCATCAGCGAAAAGAGCGCATTTGTGGGTTTGCGGGCCACAACGCACTCCATGTATATCGGGATTGTCCCGTATGGCGATAGCAAGTGTCTCGATGACCATGGCAAAGATCAAGGGGGATAGGGGACATCCCTGTCTAGTGCACCTGGAGATTCGAAAAGGCTGAGAATAATGACCTTGCATTTTGATTTGCGCACTTGGTGAGGAGTATAACGCTTTTATCAAATTGAGGAAGGAATTGCCAAAGCCCCATTTTTGAAGAATTGGGAACAGGAAGGACCAGAAGACAGAGTCAAAGGCCTTCATTAGATCCAGCGAGAGTAAAAAGCCCTGTTGTAATGGTCCTTTGTCCCAGCCAGATTGTAGGAGCGATATTACATCAACGGCTCTTCTGATCTGGTCTGGACCCTGTCTCCCGGGAATAAATCCCACTTGGTCATTGTGAATATATAAGTCAATAAATGAGGATATTCTGTTTGCGAGGATTTTCGTTTTTAAGGTCATTATTTATTAATGATATTGGGCGATAGCGGTGCAGCTAGTGTCTTTGCCAGGTTTCGGTATTACCGTGACAAAAGCTGAGTTAATAGAAGAGTCTAGAGGGGTGCCTTCGCGAAGCAGGTTAAAGAATCTGGCTAGATAGGGAGAAAGTAAAGGGGTGAAGGATTTATAATATGGGACGGAAAAGCCATCCGGCCCTGGGGCAGAGTTATTTTTAAGATTGCGGACCACTTGAGCTATTTCCTCCGTTGTGATAGGGTCCTCAAGACTGACCCTATGGTGTACTTTGAGTTTGGGGATACGTAGTGAGTTGAGGTAGGAGTCTATAAAGGAGGAAGAGGGTTCTGAGGTGCGTTCACCATATAAAGATCGGAAGAAGTCATGAAAGGTTTCCATAACCTTCTGTGGGTTTTGTGTTAGAGATCCGTTGTGAAGGCGTATTTTGGGAAAGGTACGTATTCTCACCTTGGGCGTGAGTCTACGTGCCAGCATGGTCCCTAGTTTATCCGTTTGGTGATAGAATCTCCCATCATCCCAGCGGATGCTTTTCTCAGCTAATGCTGTTAGAGATAAATTAAGGGCCGTGCGAGCAGTTTCCAGTTTTGTTTTGGTACTAGGAGATGGGTTGTGTTTGTGTTGTTTGCTGAGAAAGTGAAACTCTTTTTCTAACCTAGCTATGTCTAGTAGGGATGGGCCCGGTGCTCGATGCGAACCCACGTTCGCATCGAGCACCGGGCGTTCGCTCGCTCGGCGAGCCCAGAACTATTTTGGCCGCTCGCATCACGTTCGTGTGATGCGAGCGGCCCCGCAATGCATTGCGGCCGGCGCGGCCGACGCAGTGCATTGCTGGCTGATGATTGGCCAAGCATGCACTGTGACCCCGCATGCTTGGCCAATCACAGCCCCGGAAACTCGAAGAGCCATAATTGGCTACAGGCAGGACGCCTGTAGCCAATTACAGCTCAGGGGCTGTAGTACACGCCCCCCCCTATAAAACGCCGCCACGCCGTCTGCGCCGGTCACATGCTGTTCCGGCGCAGATTGAGCAGGCTGATTCTGTGACACTCTGCTCGATTTAGTTAGGTAGAGAGATTCACTTACAGAAATTGAGTTAGATAGATTCAGTTACAAAGATTGATTGAGAAAGAGGGGCTTGTAGTGTGTTCGTGGCAGGCAGGCAGAGCTCCTATATTTTGTTACCAGAAGCACCTATAGGACTTGTAGTGTGTTCGTGGCAGGCAGGCAGAGCTCCTATATTTTGTTACCAGAAGCACCTATAGGACTTGTAGTGTGTTCGTGGCAGGCAGGCAGAGCTCCTATATTTTGTTACCAGAAGCACCTATAGGACTTGTAGTGTGTTCGTGGCAGGCAGGCAGAGCTCCTATATTTTGTTACCAGAAGCACCTATAGGACTTGTAGTGTGTTCGTGGCAGGCAGGCAGAGCTCCTATATTTTGTTACCAGAAGCACCTATAGGACTTGTAGTGTGTTCGTGGCAGGCAGGCAGAGCTCCTATATTTTGTTCCCAGAGGCACCTATAGGACTTGAAGTGTGTTAGTCCCATTACACACACAGAGCTATATTTTCTTCCCAGAAGCACCTATAGGACTTGAAGTGTGTTAGTCCCATCACACACACAGAGCTATATTTTCTTCCCAGAAGCACCTATAGGACTTGAAGTGTGTTAGTCCCATCACACACACAGAGCTATATTTTCTTCCCAGAAGCACCTATAGGACTTGAAGTGTGTTAGTCCCATCACACACACAGAGCTATATTTTCTTCCCAGAAGCACCTATAGGACTTGAAGTGTGTTAGTCCCATCACACACACAGAGCTATATTTTGTTCCCAGAAGAACCTATAGGACTTGAAGTGTGTTAGTCCCATCACACACACAGAGCTATATTTTGTTCCCAGAAGCACCTATAGGACTTGAAGTGTGTTAGTCCCATCACACACACAGAGCTATATTTTGTTCCCAGAAGCACCTATAGGACTTGAAGTGTGTTAGTCCCATCACACACACAGAGCTATATTTTGTTCCCAGAGGCACCTATAGGACTTGAAGTGTGTTAGTCCCATTACACACACAGAGCTATATTTTCTTCCCAGAAGCACCTATAGGACTTGAAGTGTGTTAGTCCCATTACACACACAGAGCTATATTTTCTTCCCAGAAGCACCTATAGGACTTGAAGTGTGTTAGTCCCATCACACACACAGAGCTATATTTTGTTCCCAGAGGCACCTATAGGACTTGAAGTGTGTTAGTCCCATTACACACACAGAGCTATATTTTCTTCCCAGAAGCACCTATAGGACTTGAAGTGTGTTAGTCCCATCACACACACAGAGCTATATTTTCTTCCCAGAAGCACCTATAGGACTTGAAGTGTGTTAGTCCCATCACACACACAGAGCTATATTTTCTTCCCAGAAGCACCTATAGGACTTGAAGTGTGTTAGTCCCATCACACACACAGAGCTATATTTTGTTCCCAGAAGAACCTATAGGACTTGAAGTGTGTTAGTCCCATCACACACACAGAGCTATATTTTCTTCCCAGAAGCACCTATAGGACTTGAAGTGTGTTAGTCCCATCACACACACAGAGCTATATTTTCTTCCCAGAAGCACCTATAGGACTTGAAGTGTGTTAGTCCCATCACACACACAGAGCTATATTTTGTTCCCAGAAGCACCTATAGGACTTGAAGTGTGTTAGTCCCATCACACACACAGAGCTATATTTTGTTCCCAGAGGCACATATAGGACTTGAAGTGTGTTAGTCCCATTACACACACAGAGCTATATTTTCTTCCCAGAAGCACCTATAGGACTTGAAGTGTGTTAGTCCCATCACACACACAGAGCTATATTTTCTTCCCAGAAGCACCTATAGGACTTGAAGTGTGTTAGTCCCATCACACACACAGAGCTATATTTTGTTCCCAGAAGCACCTATAGGACTTGAAGTGTGTTAGTCCCATCACACACACAGAGCTATATTTTGTTCCCAGAAGCACCTATAGGACTTGAAGTGTGTTAGTCCCATCACACACACAGAGCTATATTTTGTTCCCAGAGGCACCTATAGGACTTGAAGTGTGTTAGTCCCATTACACACACAGAGCTATATTTTCTTCCCAGAAGCACCTATAGGACTTGAAGTGTGTTAGTCCCATTACACACACAGAGCTATATTTTCTTCCCAGAAGCACCTATAGGACTTGAAGTGTGTTAGTCCCATCACACACACAGAGCTATATTTTGTTCCCAGAGGCACCTATAGGACTTGAAGTGTGTTAGTCCCATTACACACACAGAGCTATATTTTCTTCCCAGAAGCACCTATAGGACTTGAAGTGTGTTAGTCCCATAACACACACAGAGCTATATTTTCTTTCCCAGAAGCACCTATAGGACTTGAAGTGTGTTAGTCCCATCACACACACAGAGCTATATTTTGTTCCCAGAGGCACCTATAGGACTTGAAGTGTGTTAGTCCCATTACACACACAGAGCTATATTTTGTTCCCAGAAGCACCTATAGGACTTGAAGTGTGTTAGTCCCATCACACACACAGAGCTATATTTTGTTCCCAGAAGCACCTATAGGACTTGAAGTGTGTTAGTCCCATCACACACACAGAGCTATATTTTGTTCCCAGAAGCACCTATAGGACTTGAAGTGTGTTAGTCCCATTACACACACAGAGCTATATTTTGTTCCCAGAAGCACCTATAGGACTTGAAGTGTGTTAGTCCCATCACACACACAGAGCTATATTTTGTTCCCAGAAGCACCTATAGGACTTGAAGTGTGTTAGTCCCATTACACACACAGAGCTATATTTTCTTCCCAGAAGCACCTATAGGACTTGAAGTGTGTTAGTCCCATCACACAGAGATCCTATATTTTGTTCCCAGAAGCAACTATAGGACTTGAAGTGTGTTAGTCCCATCACACAGACCTTTATTTTCTTCCCAGAAGCACCTATAGGACTTGAAGTGTGTTAGTCCCATCACACAGAGCTCCTCTATTTTCTTTGCAGAAGCACCCATAGGACTTCTAGTGTGTTAGTGGCATCACACAGAGCTCCTCTATTTTCTTTGCATAAGCACCCACAGGACTTCTAGTGTGTTAGTGGCATCACACAGAGCTCCTCTATTTTCTTTGCATAAGCACCCACAGGACTTCTAGTGTGTTAGTGGCATCACACAGAGCTCCTCTATTTTCTTTGCAGAAGCACCCACAGGACTTCTAGTGTGTTAGTGGCATCACACAGAGCTCCTCTATTTTCTTTGCAGAAGCACCCACAGGACTTCTAGTGTGTTAGTGGCATCACACAGAGCTCCTCTATTTTCTTTGCATAAGCACCCACAGGACTTCTAGTGTGTTAGTGGCATCACACAGAGCTCCTCTATTTTCTTTGCATAAGCACCCACAGGACTTCTAGTGTGTTAGTGGCATCACACAGAGCTCCTCTATTTTCTTTGCATAAGCACCCACAGGACTTCTAGTGTGTTAGTGGCATCACACAGAGCTCCTCTATTTTCTTTGCATAAGCACCCACAGGACTTCTAGTGTGTTAGTGGCATCACACAGAGCTCCTATATATTCTTCTCAGCAGCACCCACAGGACTTCTAGTGTGTTAGTGGCATCACACAGAGCTCCTCTATTTTCTTTGCATAAGCACCCACAGGACTTCTAGTGTGTTAGTGGCATCACACAGAGCTCCTCTATTTTCTTTGCATAAGCACCCACAGGACTTCTAGTGTGTTAGTGGCATCACACAGAGCTCCTCTATTTTCTTTGCAGAAGCACCCATAGGACTTCTAGTGTGTTAGTGGCATCACACAGAGCTCCTATATTTTCTTCTCAGCAGCACCCACAGGACTACCGACTACAATGGCTGGAAGACCGCCAAGGGGAGGCAGAGCGTGCAGAGCCAAGAACACAGGGCAGGCAGGCTCTGTTTCTAGTGGACGTGGCCGTGGACGTGGACGTGGTCGTGCATCGTCATCAGCACGTGGCCATGGGACACGCGCGTCTTTGTTTTCGGCAGCTGGACATGTGGAGCCGCATCATGCTGAAGGCTTGGTAGAATGGATGACCAAGCCCTCCTCATCCTCCTCATCCTCTCTCACCCAGGCTCAGGGTACTGACAGAGCATCATCAGCCACCCCTTCCCTAGACCCACCATGTCCTCCTGAGGAGTCCCCCGAACTCTTTGAGCACAGTGTTGGGTACATGCTCCAGGAGGATGCCCAACGATTCGAAGGCTCGGATGACGATACCCAGCTTGAGGAATCTGGCAGTACAGTTCCACCAGCTGCAGCTTACTGCCAGGTTTGCTCTAGTGGTGAAGAGGGAGGGGATGATGAGGTCACTGACTCCACGTGGGTGCCTCAAGGGAGAGAGGATGAGGAGGAGGACGAGGAGGAGGAGGATGCGGCGTCACATGTCCAACGAGGCAGGATGCCCCCTGGAGGCCAGGTAGAGGCCAGCACAGCAACTGTACAACACCGCAGAGCTCCGCCTGTGCAGGGCGCTGCCTCTGCACGTTATCAGAAAAGTTCTTTGGTGTGGGCCTTTTTTGAGACGAGTGCAGCAGATCGCACCACTGCTATTTGCAATATTTGTCTCAAGCGTATCTCGCGTGGCCAAAACATCAGCCGCTTGGGCACGACAAGCATGACCAGACATATGGCGACCTGCCATGCAGCTCGTTGGCAGGCACACATAAAAGACCCACACCAAAGAACTAAGCGGACCTCTCCTTGCTCCTCCTCAGCTGGGATCTCCATCCCCACTACACCTTCAGTCCTCTCTGAAAGCTGCTCTGAGAGGACTGAAGGTGTAGAATTCGGTGTGTCACAACCAAGTACTTGCAGTACACCGACGTCCGATTGCAGCAGGCAAATTTCCCTGCCCCAGCTGCTGGACCGTAGAAAGAAGTACACTCCCAGCCATCCACATGCCCAGCGGTTGAATGCTAGCCTTGCTAAATTGCTAGCACTTCAACTGCTGCCTTTTCAGTTGGTAGACTCGGCCCCCTTCCGTGAGTTTGTTCAATGTGCGGTTCCTCAGTGGCAGGTTCCCAAACGCCACTTTTTCTCGCGGAAGGCGATTCCGTCTCTCTACCGGCATGTGGAGGGCAATGTCCATGCCTCGCTGGACAGGGCGGTCAGCGGTAAGGTGCATATTACCGCTGACTCATGGTCCAGCAGGCATGGACAGGGACGGTACCTTTCTTTCACGGCCCATTGGGTCACTCTATTGGCAGCTGGGAGGGATGCAGGACAAGGTGCAGTAGTGTTGGAGGTTGTTCCGCCACCACGCCTCCAAAACGCGACTACTGCTACTGGTTGTGACACACCTCTCTCCTCCACCCCCTCCTCTTCTTCTTCCTCCAGTGCTCTGTCCTTGGAACCAGCGGTGCTCCGTAGGCGTACAAGGGGCTACGCAAGTACGCAGGCAAAAAGATGCCATGCCGTGCTTGCGCTGGTGTGTTTGGGGGACAGGAGCCACACTGGGCCAGAGGTTCTGGCAGCTCTGCAGGGGCAGGCCGAGAGGTGGTTGACGCCACGTCAGCTTAAGCCAGGAATGGTCGTTTCTGACAATGGCACCAACCTCCTCTCCGCCCTGCGACAGGGGCAGCTCACCCATGTGCCCTGCATGGCTCACGTCCTCAACCTGGTGGTGCAGCGGTTCTTGGGCAGGTTCCCAGGCTTACAGGATGTCCTGAGGCAGGCCAGGAAAGTCTGTGTGCATTTCCGCCGATCTTATAATGCCAGTGCTCGGCTGACTGAGCTGCAAAAGGAGCTGAACCTGCCCAAGAACCGCCTAATATCTGACATGCCCACCAGGTGGAACTCAACGTTGGCCATGCTGCAGCGACTGCACACGCAGCAGAGGGCCATCAATGAGTACCTTTGCGACTACGGCACCAGGACAGTGTCAGGGGAGCTTGGTTTTTTTTCCCCACGTCAGTGGAGCATGATCAGGGATGCATGCACTGTCCTCTCACCATTTGAGGAGGCCACGAGGATGGTGAGCAGTGACAGTGCATGCATCAGTGACACTGTCCCTCTTGTCCACCTGTTGGAGCATACGCTGCGTGGGATAATGGACAGGGCACTTGAGGCAGAACAGAGGCAGGAAGAGGAGGACTTCCTTGCCTCTCAAGGCCCCCTTTATCCGGACAGTGTTCCTTCTGTCCCACCCATCACACAGGAAGAGGATGAGGAGGAGGAGGAGGAGGAGGAGGAGGAGGATTGTGTGAGCATGGAGGTGGAGCCTGGCACTCAGCATCAGCAGCAGCAGTCTTTTAGGGATGATGTACAGTCCCAACAAGCCAGTGGACTTGTACGTGGCTGGGAGGAGGTGGCTGGCGATCATGTCATCCTCAGTGACCCAGAAGACTCCGGACCGAATGCCTCAGCTAACCTACGCTGCATGGCCTCCCTGATCCTGCAAAGCCTGCGGAAGGATCCTCGTGTTCTTCGGATCAAGGAGAGGGACCATTACTGGCTGGCCACTCTCCTTGATCCGCGGTACAAGGGTAAGGTTGCGGACCTTATCTTGCCATCGCAGAGGGAGCAGAGGATGAGACATCTCAGGGAGGCCTTGCAGAAAGGTCTGTGCAACGCGTTCCCAGAAACTGGGAGGCTACAAACTCCTGGTCCTGGGCGACGAGTTGCTGAGGCTTCGGTCAGTGGCAGAAGGAGCGGTGGGGAAGGTGGACGTCTGACCGATGCGTTCAGACAATTTTTTAGTCCGCAGCCCCAAGGTATGATCGGTTCCAGCAACCATCGCCAGCGTCTGATATACATGGTGCAGGAATACCTTGGGGCAAGGTCAGACTTGGACACCTTTCCCACCGAAAATCCTCTGGCTTACTGGGTCCTGAGGATGGATCACTGGCCAGAGCTTGCACAGTATGCAATTGAGCTACTGGCCTGTCCTGCCTCCAGCGTTCTTTCCGAATGCACATTCAGTGCTGCTGGAGGATTTGTGACTGATCATAGGGTGCGCCTGTCCACCGCCTCGGTTGATCGACTGACATTCATCAAAATGAATCAGTCTTGGATCACCACCAGCTACCAGGCACCTGAGGCGGATATAACCGAATAATTTTTAATGTCACATCCCTTCAAGACTGCCTATGCTGATGCTGAGTGACTGTCCTCTTATGTTCACTGACTATCCTCTTCCTCCTCCTCAATGATCCATGCCACCACACCAGTGCCTAAGGCACAATTTTTCAGCCCCTGTTTAACAGGGGCGTGTACTTACAATTTTTTAAAAAAATGCTTCGCAACACGTGTGACTGCTGTGCTCCAAGTACAGTCTCTGTGAGGGCCGTGTTGCAGTGTTGTGGCACCAGCACCAGTGCCTAAGGCACAATTTTTCAGCCCCTGTTTAACAGGGGCGTGTACTTACAATTTTTAAAAAAAATGCTTCGCAACACGTGTGACTGCTGTGCTCCAAGTACAGTCTCTGTGAGGGCCGGGTTGCAGTGTTGTGGCACCAGCACCAGTGCCTAAGGCACAATTTTTCAGCCCCTGTTTAACAGGGGCGTGTACTTACAATTTTTTAAAAAAAATGCTTCGCAACACGTGTGACTGCTGTGCTCCAAGTACAGTCTCTGTGAGGGGTTGCAGTGTTGTGGCACCAGCACCAGTGCCTAAGGCACAATTTTTCAGCCCCTGTTTAACAGGGGCGGGTAATTACAAATCTTGATCTAATAGTTCACAGCAGGGCCCATTCCTGCGCCCACCAAGAGTAACTATGAGGGCCTGCAGTCTTGTGGCAACACCGTCCACCACCACCGCCAAAGGCCCAATTTTTCTGCCCTGTTCATCAGGTGCTTGCAATTACAAATCTTGATCTAATAACTCACAGCAGGGCCCATTCCTGCGCCCACCAAGAGTAACTATGAGGGCCTACAGTCTTGTGGCAACACCGTCCACCACCACCGCCAAAGGCCCAATTTTTCTGCCCTGTTCATCAGGTGCTTGCAATTACAAATCTTGATCTAATAACTCACAGCAGGGCCCATTCCTGCGCCCACCAAGAGTAACTGTGAGAGCTTACAGTCTTGTGGCAAAACCGTCCACCACCACCACCACCACCCCCCCCAATTTTTCTGCCCTGTTCAACAGGTGCATGCAATTACAAATCTTGATCTATTAACTCACAGCAGGGCCCATTCCTGTGCCCACCAGTCTTGTGGCTACACCAACATCTAATAGGGCAAATTTCTGCAGAGTATATACGCCAGGCCCCTACTTTCAAACATCCAACTTACAAACGACTCCTACTTGCAAATGGAAAGAGAAAACAGGAAGTGAGAGGAAATCTACCCCTAGGAAGGGAAATTCTATCCTGTTAGATTTAATTTGGGAAAAAGGTATCTCCTCTCTACTGATACTTTATCACCAATCCTTGTTTCAATTAAAACCCCACTTTTCCAAAAACATTTGTCATTGGGACGGAAAGTGAGGTGACATGTTCTGAACAGATGTGCAAAGACAGCAAATGTTACAGGGGTGATAACCCCTCCCTATGTTCTCCAAAAAGCTTAAAAAATAGATTTTTTTGGGATGGAGCTACACTTCATAATGTACCTGTTCAGATTCTACTTAAGATCAAACCTAAAGCCGCAAGTGGTTTTAAATGGCTTCTTTTTTTCCTTTACAAACGTCATTTTGTGCAAGGACAGTTCTAAACACGGGAAACACATGCCACTTCACAGGCATACTTTAGACACCCCCCAGGTACCATATTTAAAGGAAAATTTCACTTTTTTTTTTTCACTTTATGCATCATTAAAATGACTGCTCCCGAAAAAACGTTAGTTTTTAAAAGTTCTTTTTGCATTGATATATGTCCCCTGGGGCAGGACCCGGGTCCCCAAACCTGTTTTATGACATTAACATGCATATTGGCCGTTGTAATTAGCACTTTTGATTTCGAACGTTCGCGTCCATTATAACGTATAGGGTTCGAAAATTCGCGCGAACTTTCGGTCCGTTCGAAGGTTCTGGTTCGAACCGAACCCGGGGTGTTCGGCTCATCCCTAATGTCTAGTTTGCGTGCTTTGCGTATCCTTGAGGACATTTGTATAAGCTTGCCACATATATAGGTTTTGTGAGCTGCCCACAAAGTCGAAGCCGAGATATTATCGACATCGTTAAGAGTAAAATATTCTCTGAGATCCTTTTCAATCTTATTAATATGAGTGGGATTACTGAGAATGGAGGCATTCAGTCTCCAATGAAAAGTACGTTGGTGAGAAGATGGTTTGTGAAGGATTAAGAGAAGGAAAGAGTGGTCCGACCAGGCGGAGTCTCTGATGACTACTTTCTGTATCAACGGGACGTGTTTTTGCAGAATAAAGAAGTGCTCAATTCTAGCGAACGTGTTGTGGGGGTTCGAGTAATGTGTGTAATCCCGAGTCCCAGGATTAGATTCCCTCCAGGCGTCAATTAATCCCTGTTGGAATAACTGTCTGGCAGCATCTAGACTCTGTCTAGTGGGACGCACACCATCCTTACCTGGGGGTCTAGACTTATCCTTCCCCGTGTCAAATGCAATATTGGAGTCACCTCCATAAAGTACCGTGCCTTCCAATAGGGGGGCGAGAGAGCGAAAGAGAGATTGAAAAAATTTGGACTGGCCGCGATTAGGCGCGTAGTAGGATATCAGGGAATAGAGTTGATCATCAATGATTCCTTTAATCAAAATAAACCTGCCGTCAGGGTCCTTGTATTCAGAAATCAGTGAGAATTGAGTATTCCGGGAGAAAAATATGCCCACTCATTTGGTCTTAGTATTGGAGTTAGCAAGATAAAATGTAGGGAATTTTGCGTGTATGAAAGAGGGGACATAGGATTTCGGGAAATGTGTTTCCTGTAAGAACAACATGTCTATTTTTTTGTCATGGTAGTATTGAAATATCTTCCAACGCTTTACAGGGGAATTAATTCCCTGTACATTGTGGGAAGCAAAACACAGCTTCTGTGTGGAAGTGGTGTGGTCAGCCATAGGATAAGAGAGGGTGAGATGCCAGCAATTTACAATCACTTACCTTAGATCGGGGAGGAGGTCCACCAAAGTCCGGTCTTGGATAGCTTGAAGCATCATGGTACTGGGAGCCGCCGGTGAAGGAGACCGCATCTGTCACTGAAAGAAAAGTAATTATTGAAAAGGGTGAGAAAGAGAGAGAAAGGACAGAAGAGAGAGAATAAAAAATCAAAAAGATCCAGGAGTATGGTGAAAAAGTGTACACCATATTCCGAGGTGTCAAATGGTCCCCCCAACCAGTGGGGGTGATCCTAACCAGAAGCAGGGAAAAAATTGAGTTTTCCCGGCTTCAAGCGTAGGATGTGGCGCAAGGTCACCGCTCACACGGTGCCCTTTACTGTAGTGTCATAATTGAAGAAATGGTAGTGGTTGGAGACCAATTCCCTCCCCCCCCCCAGGAACAGCGAATAGGGGAATTAAAAAAAAAAAAAGGGGTTACTAGTGGACACAATTGTTAATGCATTACCCAGGACGGTGGACATAAAGGATATAGTAATGAACCCAGGATACCCTGCAGTAAGATTTACCAGAATATACTTAAAAAAAAAGGTTAAAAATATGCAAAATAGGGGGCGCATGCGCGAAGCCTAACATGGAGGACGCTTCCTGCTAGAGCTCCGCACTCCTCACCGCTAACTTGGGAAACAAATAGCCGTCTGAGCCACCCTCACGCCCCGCTCTCCCAGGGATCGGTACCCGAAGCTCCCGGGCACAGACCGGGATGGTTCTAACCGGACATCGTGGCAAAAACAAGCCAAAACCCATCAAAGAGGCCCTCGCCCGCGCATCAACCAAAATGGCGGCGAAAGCACTCGCCAAACAACAAGCGGCGTCTTCGCCTAGGCCCGAGCCCACTGACAGTGGGGAAGAAGACGAATCGGATTTCCACATCGGTTCTCCGGCTCTACCACCACAAGGTATGAACCAAAGCTCCTTTCTCCAATACATGGAGACCATGCTCCAGAAGGCCCTGAAAGCCACCTCGGACCAAATCACCACCAGACTATCACGGGAGATCCGTGAAATAGGCCAGCGCACATCAGACCTGGAGACCCGGGTGGACGATATCGAATTGACCCTACAGGAACATGCCCAGGAACATGCAGCTCTCCGCGAGGAGAACGCTACCCTCCTATCACGCCTCGAGGACGCCGAGAACCGGTCCCGCAGGTCGAACCTCAGGCTCAGAGGAATCCCCGAAGTAATAGATGATGTGCAATCTTTTACTACAGCCCTGTTCCAGGAGCTGGCTCCATCAATACCTATCGAACGGCTGGAATTCGACCGTATCCACAGAGCCCTGACCCGCCGTCAGAGCGATGGCCCGCCTCGAGATATCATTATAAAGCTCCACTTCTTCCGGACAAAGGAACAGCTTCTAACCGCAGCACGTAACAAAGAAGCGTTACTGTTCCAGGGCCACACTTACCAGCTATTCTCTGATCTTGCTCCCCTAACCATCGCAAAACGCAGAGCCATGAAACCGCAACTCCAGATACTCATGCAACACCAGATCAGATACACATGGCGATTCCCCTTCGCCCTGCAATTCACCCATCAAGGCCAGCAACATACCTGCTCATCCCCGGATTCCCTGCAGCGCCTTCTGGAGTCACTACGCCTAGCAACACCAGAGAACCGATCCGATCTCAACCTCCCCCGCACACCAGCACGATCGGCTGCACACCCATACTCGGCCACTCCGACCCGGCACCAACCGACGCCTTCATCGATTCGTAGAGGGACCCCTTCACGGCCACCAGAAGACAGTTTCTCCAGCCCAAAGGCCCGTCCGCCCCGCTGATCCTGAAGAGGCTGTCTTCAAGAATTAACTTTACCTTTCTCTTTTTGCATGTCTCCCCTCCTGATAACAGGTCCTCGGTAGCCTAAAACAGAACGTTTGGGCCTTCCTTTTTTCATCCTGGAACACCCGATCCGAGACCTAGGGAGACATCCAACCGGTACGTGCCTTCCTTCCTTTCCCCCCCACATGGAACCGCTTCCCTACAACTGAACAATGATGGCTCAGACGGCCTTCAACCTTACAATATAATACCCCCCTCTCCCTTCCCCCCCCCACTTTTTATTTTTTCTTTATTCCAATTTAATTTTTATTTTTTATTTTTACTTTCATTTTTACTTTTTTGTCCCCCCCCCCCTTCCCCCACCTTTTTCCTTTTTTAAGCCTTAAATTTAATCCCAGAACTCCCTTTTGATCCTGGACAGTAACCTTACAATTGTGTACTATTGTCTAATTGGCCAGTCCCGCATTATCCTGCTGGACTGGACATCCACTTGTACACTATTTGCTTACCTTATTACCTAATAGGTAATTTATCTGTGCTACACAATAAGTCTGTTATATCATGCCTAGAAAAGTATCCCTTTTCCCCCCTCCTCCTCACCTTCCCCTCCTCCCTCCCCCTCCTCCCTCCCCCTCAAACCCCCCCTCCTCCCCCTACCTTCTTCCCCCCCCCTCCCCCCTCCCTCTTTCCCCACCCCCTCCTCCCCCCCCCCCTTCCCATCCCCTCCCCTTTTCCCTCCCCCTCCCCCCCCCTCCCCCCCCTCCCCCCCCCCTCCTTCCCCCCCCCCCCCCCCCCCCCCCTCCTCTCCCACCCCCCCCCCCCTGTCCCTCCCCTCCGCCCCCCCCCCCCTCTCCCCCCTTCTTTCCCCCCCTACCCCCCCCCCGCCCCCCTCCTCCCCCTCATCCCTCCCCCCCCCACCCCATTCTCCCCACCTCCTCCACCTTACCCTCCCCCCATCCCGCCCCGCTCTCCCCTTTCTCCCCCCCCCCCCCCCCCCCCCTCCTCTTACCCTCCCCCTCCCTCTTCCTCGTCCCCCCCCCCCCCCCCCCCCCCCCTTACCATCCTCCTCCACTTCCCTCTTACAGCTTACCTATCCCAAGTGCAAAATGTTATATGTGTTCCATATATTATGAGATCTAAACGTTACCACATCTCATACCTTGTTTATTGTTTATGGTTTATATTAAGTTACGATGTTTTTTATTATCTCCCTCTAGCGGTGGGGAGCAGTCACTGCTTACCCCCTTCCAGTGCACCCACCCTGTGTCTGGTTTCAGTGACAGGGTCTGTGCACTCCTTAGTTGGGCATTTTATCTAGCCCACTACACTACTGCCTGTAAATGGTGTGCCCTACGCACCACACCCCCCCTCCCCCTCCCCCCCTCTTCCCTCTCTTTCCCCCCTCTTCTATCTTCTTTCCCCTCTCACCTTGTCGGTCGGCACACACACACGACCCACTTCTCCTTAATAGACATACCCCGCCATCTCCATGGCTCCTTTAAATATCCTTTCCCTTAATGTTAAGGGACTCAATTCCCCAAATAAAAGGGTGAAAGCATTCCAGACTTTTGCGTCCCTTAAAGCCAATATAGTCGCACTCCAGGAAACCCATTTTGCAGCCAAGCATACCCCCAAATATTTCAGCTCCCGCTACCCTCAGGTCTTCACAGCCTCCGCAAACCACAAAACACAGGGGAGTTCTACTTGCTTTCCATCACACCCTCCCTTTTATCCCTTCAACCGAAATAAAAGATCCTGAAGGACGCTACATTATCTTAGTAGGTCTACTACAAGACATTGAAGTTACCATAGTGTCCTACTATGCGCCAAACACCAACCCAATTCCCTTCTTCTCACATCTCCTTCAGGTCACTAAACAACACTCTAGAGGCACCCTCTTCATGTGCGGTGATTCGAACTTGACCCTTCTCCCACACCTAGACAAATCCCCGTATACCCCCGAACGTCATACCCTCTCAATGCAGTTCCGCAAACAACTTCAGGAAGCCTCCCTTATAGATACATGGCGAGAATGCAACCCGCTGAAGAAAAACTACACATTTTACTCCTTCCCCCACAAGTCATTTTCGAGAATAGACCACATATTTGTTCCTACATCCTCCTTCCCGATAGTACAGAACTCCGTTATCTCTCCGATCCCCTGGTCAGACCACTGCGCTGTTGTCACCACAATCTCTTCACTGATCCCCCGACCCACTAGCAGCTCATGGTGTTTGAATGAATCACACCTCACCAACCAATCCTATTGTTTTGATATCCAAATTGCCCTTAAAGAATACCTACAACACAACTCCACCCCAGAAATATCCCCAATCCTCCTCTGGGAAGCCCACAAGCCTGTCATCCGAGGCAAATTGATTTCTGTAGCCACCCAACTCAAAAGGGATAAAAAGCTGAAACTGCAGCAATTAGAGCTTTCCTTTCACCAACAATTCCTGCAGTTTCAATCCTCTCCTACCGAGGAAAACAGATTATCCCTAGATAAAACCAAACTCGAGCTTGACCTTCTACTAGCCGAATCCGCCGATAAAGCAATTCGTAGCTCCAACCACACGATCTACACTAAAGCTAATAAACCTGATACATTCATGGCCCTTCGACTTCGTCGACCTGACAGAAATCACAAACCAATCAGACTCAAAATCGCGAACGATATCCACACTAGTAATCCCCTTAAGATTCTCTCAGAATTTCGTAACCATTTTGCCAAACTATATGAAAACAGTAACGACTTCCCAGTACATCAAGCAGAGGCGCTATTTAGTAATCTCCCAATACCCCAACTTTCTGACTCCAATAGAGAATCCATGGACTCCCAAATCACGATTGCTGAGGTCTTGGCAGCTATCAAAACATTAAAGCCAAACAAACGCCCTGGCCCGGATGGTTTACCCAGCAATTATTACAAGAAATTTGCAGACATACTGGCCCCCCTCCTTGTTAAATCCTTTAATGCCCTCCTACAACAACACTCCTTTGGCAGAGATACCCTCACAGCCATCATCTCTATGATTCCCAAACCCAATACAGACGACACCCTCTGGTCCAATTACAGACCTATATCCCTACTGAATGTGGATATAAAGATTCTAGCAAAAATCCTAGCTCTTCGTCTCAACCCTATTATAGGCAAACTGATCCACGGGGACCAGGTGGGGTTCATCCCCCAGCGACAGGCCAGCGACAACATTAGGCGGGTCGTTCTTCTACAACACCTAGCGAAATCACGTAATATACCCATGCATCTCCTATCGCTTGATATTAGAAAAGCCTTCGACACTGTCTCCTGGTCCTATCTAGATTTCATCCTGAAACGCTGGGGCTTTGGCCCCCACTTTCTCCAGTGGATCAGAGCCCTTTATACCAATCCCCAAGCATTTGTAAAGTACTCAGGATTTCGCTCAGAAAGCTTCCCAATCCAGAGGGGAACTAGACAGGGTTGCCCCCTCTCCCCCTTAATTTTTGCCCTGGCAATTGAACCCCTAGCCGAACTAATTAGAACAAACCCCAACATTCAAGGCCTGGAGATTGCCTCAGTCACCCACAAATTATGCTTATTTGCTGATGACGCTCTCCTATTCATTACCTCACCCCACACCACATTGCCAAATCTCCTACTACTCCTGGACAAATTTGCTCGGATCTCAGGCTTGGAGGTTAACCAGTCAAAATCTAAGGCGCTGAATGTATCCCTGCCCACACCCACCCTCACCCAACTCCAAAACAATTTCCCTTTTCAATGGTCCTCTACATCCTTACCCTACCTAGGAATAAAGCTCACTGCTAACCCGTCAGATCTATTCCAGAAAAACTACCTTCCCATGCTGGCCCACCTCACCTCTCTTCTCAATGCCTGGCGACCCCTTTGTATCTCCTGGTTGGGCCGCATAGCTGCGGTTAAAATGTCGCTGCTCCCTAAGCTACTATATCTCTACAGGGTATTACCAATTCTGGTACCCCCCTACTTCCATAGAATTATCCAGAACCGAGTGTTCAAGTATATATGGGGCTCTACAAGACCTAGGGTCTCCAGAAAGATATTACTCCGCAACAAAAACTCTGGTGGTTTGGGGGTACCGAATTTTCTAAAATACTACCATGCGGCCCAACTAGCACAAATAACGCTATACCTCGCCAAACAGGAGGTCCCGATCTGGGTGAGTCTGGAAGCAATTGACCTTTACCCCACCCTTATCTCCAATGTCCTATGGTTGCCAGCCCCCCTACGAGGGCCCATTTCTAATCCTGTGACCCTTCACTCTTTGAGACTCTGGGATAGACTACGAACCTCCTATACACTTACATCTCCCCATACTCCTCTTCTCTCCTTCCTAGATCATCCCCAATTTGTTCCAGCCTCTTCTGAATCAACCTCCTTTCAAACCTGGAGGCGTCTTGGTCTGAGTCGTATATGTGACTTAGTTGTAGGGAACTCTATAAAAACGTTTGTAACCCTACAATCTTCGACGCAACTTCCCAATAGGGAATGTTTCCGTTACCTTCAGGTGAGTCACTTCCTACAAACATACCTAGGGTCTAGCTTTGCACTAGGCCCCCTATCCATATTTGAAAAGGTGTGCGACTCAGACCCGCACGCCCCAGGTATCATATCAGATTTCTACTCCTACCTCACTTCTGCCCCAGGTGCTCTTCCTCCCTATGCCCAACAATGGTCCAAAGACCTTAACAAAAACCTGGATGCAGACGAATGGTCCACGGTCTGGGCCAACACCAAAATCTCGTCCCAAAACATCCTCGCACTCGAAGCCAGCTACAAAGTACTGATGAGATGGTACCTGGTCCCGACCAGGATTGCCAAGTTCCTCCCATCATATTCTCCTACCTGCTTCAGAAACTGCGGTGAGCGAGGCACACACCTCCACATATGGTGGACATGTCCTATAGTACGCAACTTCTGGGCAACAATATTCCAGATGATCTCTACATTAACCCGAGATGATTTCCCCCCAGACCCCTCCCTGGCCCTTTTAAACCTCCTCCCAAACCACCTTACTAAAGCACAAACTCGGCTCATTCTGCAACTTACCACAGCTGCCAAGCAAACCATTGCAAAAGCCTGGAAGACCCCTACCCTTCATATAGCTGAAACTAAAAACAGGGTCACCCAAGCAATGATTCACAGCAAAATTGAGGCCACCATTCTAGATAAGATCCCCAAACACCTAAAAATTTGGCACCCCTGGATCAACCATTTCCTACCCCAGGACTTTGATAACAACCTCCTTGAGCCATAACTCCTTCTATAAAAAACTCAACCTCAAAACTTACTTCCCGGTCCTGTGTGTGCCGCCCGACCCACCTCTCCTCTGCTGCCCTCCCTTTTCCTTTCTCGCCCTGACTAACACTACTGCTCCAACTTCCCCCCCTGGACCCCTTTCCTCCCCCCCCCCCCAAATCTAGGGTAACGCTCTGCCTCCTTATGACTAGTTCGGCGGATAACCTATCCCCACCTATATAATGTGTTGCCTTCATTTTATACACCTTGTTAACTGGGGCCCTGGCCCAACTCTGTTTACATCTCTGTAAATGCCTAATTTCATATGTGCACCTATGCTCTCCCAGCCTGAGCACCTTGTATTGTACTATTACGTCATCCCTACGCACATTACTGTGTACTATGTAAGCACTTGTTCTAAAAAGCTGAACGGTTGTTATTTATGTAATGTTTTTGTTTGTTGCCAATAAAATATTTGAAAAGAAAAATATGCAAAATAGACTCAGGGTATATAGGGGTTCAGCTAGTCAAGCAAACGGAAACAAAAGCAACGTGAAAGGCATTGGAGCCTACGGGCTATTCATCCTAAAATCCCGGAAAGGGTGAAAAATAAGAGAACAAAAATGATGAATAGTCTGCAGTTCATGTAGCAGCGGATTCCTTGCTTTTCTTGTATTTCGTTTTTTGCCACGCCGGGGTGAGAGGGCTCTGAGGCGGAGGTCTTTTGGACATGTTGAGGGAGGTTGCTTGCATCGGTGAAGTTGGTTCAGAAGGTATCAGACCCAGTGTCTTCAGCAAATGTTCCCCTTCCGCCATCGTGGCGAATCTGTATTGTTTGCCATTAAAGTCAAATTTCAGACTCAGAGGGAATAGCCACCAGTATTTGATCTTTTTCTGTTGTAAAACAGCAAGGAGGGGTTTGAGTGCCCGCCGTCGTTGTATGGTGAAGGGAGAAATGTTAGCGTAGATCTGAACCGAATGACCCAGAAGTTGCATATGTGGTATTGTGCGAGCTCTCCGCGTGACTTCTTCCTTCACATTGTAGAAATGGGGTTTCACCACTATATCACGGAGTAGGCCATCAGAGCGCTGGGGTCCCAGGGCTCTATGAGCCGGGTCCAGTTCCAATTTGTGTGCACCAATATCCGGAATCAGGTCCTTGATTAGGGTGTGTACTGCGCCCGGGATGTCAACGATATCCTCCGGAAGTCCCCTGATCCGAAAGTTCAGTCTTCTGGACCTATTTTCAAGGTCGTCAATTTTGGCCATTGCCCCTTCTAGCTGCCCGTGTAATTCTTGGAATCGATCTGTTCTGATTAACACGATGGATAGTGGCATCCAATTTGTCTTCAATATGCTCAATGCGCGAGCCTAACATGTGAAGATCCGATTTTATGTCAGAGGTAATGTCTGAGGTGATTTTGGCAGCTGTGTGAGCGAGTCCTCTGTCAAGCATTTCAGCAAATCTGTCAAATAGTAGATTAATATCCTGGGGATGTGAGGAGAATAAACTTGTGCCTTGTTGCAGAAGTGAGGGCTGTGTGGCAGGCCTGTGGGGGGTAAATTCATATCTTCCAGAGTCTGATTTATGAGGGAGACAGTTGAGGCAGGAGAATGTGGGTCCCTAAGTGGGGGGGGGGGGTGATTGTGCTGTACCACATACCTCCTCTTGAAGAGCAATCCGCCAGGGAGAGGAGGCCGCCTTGCCTGAGGAGATCTGAGGCGATTTGTCCGCCGCCATTTTGTTTATCCCTGCTTCTCCCAGCAGGGTATTGTAATTGCCCTTGTGTGGCTTAGATGCCCTCTAGTATCATCCCCTGTGGTGCCTGGGGGTGTGTGGGTATGGACTATCCTGGTCCTGGGTCAGTGGGGGCAAAATATCTTCAGCTATAAGGTTCGGTGTACAGGCCGGAGCTCCGTTATGCAGCGGCCATTACCGCTTACTGCGCCTGCGCAGTTTCCCGGCATAATTAACAGCCCGTGGGGCCAAAATAAGTGGCGATTATACCATTCCTGTGGTGCCCGGGGATGTCCGGAGTGTTCCAGTCCTAGTCTCCGTTCCGGGGGGGAAGGGATCCTCCGCTATTGGCGCCGGTGTCGTGGAGTGGGACGGAGCTCTGAGATCAGTCAGCCATCACAGAGCTCCGTGCATGCCATATAGGTTTTCATTGGTTTTACTGCTGTTTTGCCACCTAAAAGGGGCTATGTTCTCTTCAGTTCTATGTTTTCTCTTTTACTTTTCTTTCTTTGTTTTTTTTCTCCACTTTTGTCCAGAGCCTACTGCCTTTCCTGCTGATCCATTACTCTTGGGGCCCACGGATCACATACTTGAATCTATGCTGCTCTCGCTATCACTACTCATCATTCCATTAAAAATTCAATTTGTGGTAGACATATTTATGAGGTTAATATCTTGGAATATTAAGAGGCTTCGATCCCCCATTAAAAGAATGAAGGTCCTCCAATATCTGAGCCACTCTAAAGCCGATGTAGCTCTCCTCCCAGGAGACCCACCCTTCGGAGGAGGATTTACACCGTCTATGTCAACTTTGGGTCGGGAAGCGTGGGGCTCCCCAGCAGTTGGTTGCAAGGCTGGAGTAGCATCCCCTAATCCATAAATCGCTCCCATGTGCTCATTTGTCGCAGACCAAGAGTGGCATAATCTCACAGTGCACCTCACTGTAGCTTCACGGGAGCTAGCGATCACTAACATTTATGCAGTTAACTCTCAGGGTATGTCCTTTTTCCTGGTGCTACAATCCCGGGAACCCCTACATCTGATTGGGCAGGATTTTAACTTATAAATGACTCTGAGGATAAATTTTGCCCTTCCAGAGCTGGGCGGTGGCCCATCTGTCGCCCCAGCCTTCTGGCACAGACAATCTCATAGTTGAATCTATTTGATGTCTGGAGATTGACACATCCACTGAAATGTGTGTTCACCTTCTACTCCCTTCCACAAGACTCCTCCCGTATTGATTAATTGTTTTGCTCACATCCCCTACTCTCTCTGGTATCTGATTCAGATATTTCAGATATCACTATCTATGATACACAGCCCCATACTAATTACTCTGTCTGATTTTAATGTACCAAGTGCACTCAGACCCTAGCATTTCCCTCCCTACTTGGCAGATAACGATAACAGGTGATTTACATATCTCATGCATGAGCCTGAGAGAGGCATTCTGTGTACTTCAGATCCCCTCCTCCTTTCTTCTCCAACTCTCCCAGGATTGGCTGCTCCACACTCCAGCATGATTGGGCATGCTGAATTCATGTGGTGACTTTTCTGGGCTTTGACTGGATGTTAGGGATCATAGCAGGAGTTCAGTGTAAGAAATATACAGGAGAAAATGCATGTTGACAAGGGGAGTGTAGAGGTGGGCAGGGAGTCTACTGACATCATGACCCCACCCACCGAGCTCTGGACAACAGACCCACCCACAGAATCTGCAGTTTTTCGGGTCTCATAACAGACAGAGACGAGACATTTGACAGGTAAGGATACATGCAGGAGGCATGTATATCCTTCTAGATAACCAGTGGGTTTACATCCACTTTAAAGTGATACTAAACACACACTGTTTAATTTACATTGCCCCTTCTATTTCTGTATGTGGAAGGTGGCACTGTAGTTATTTTATTTAAAAAAAAAAACATCTAGGTGTCTTTTTCCTAATTGATATAAAGCTGTCACATGACCCAGATCTTTCCCAGCCTGTCTGCAGGGAAACATAAGCAGGATGAGCTTCTAGTCCTCTGCTGCTGGTCACAAAATAAATGACAGCCTTTGGAATACAGAGTAAAAATAATTAATATCAATAAACTGTTTTAAATTGTCATACAAATATACAGTATATCTGAAATACATTTTTTATTTATTTTTGGCAATTACATAGTGTTGGTGGACTTCTGCCAGTCACAAGCTGTTTCATGCCCCTCCAGCCCATGTCTTAGAATAACAGAGAGCTGAAGTCTCCATTAACCACTTGCCGACCGCCCCATGTATATATACGTCGGCAGAATGCCACGTACAGGCAAAATCACGTACCTGTACGTGACATTCTTCCGGCGGGTGGGGTGTCCGATCGGAACCCCCTCCGCCGGCGGGGACGGTCGGCATCGCTTCAGGAGCGATCCGGGACGAGGGGGCGCCCAGTGGTTTCTGGCCACCCCCTCACGATCGCTCCTGTCGAATGAAAAGCTTCCCCTTCCTGTCTATTGTATAGACAGGAAGGCGGAAGTGATGTCACGCTCGGTGCGCCGGTCTATGTGACCGGAACGCCGAGGAGAGAACATGTACAGGTTAGTGCACAAACAGTACACTGACACCAGTACACATAGGCACACAATCCACCCCCCTGTCACCCCCTGATCTCCCCCCAGATCACCCCCTGCCCCCCCAGACACAGTGTCACTAATTGCAGTGATCATTTATTTACTGATCACTGCATTTAGTGTCAGTGTGACTGTAATAACTGTCAGGGCAGTTCGTTTTAGGTCCAAGGTAGCCCCCTACCCCACCCTAATAAAGGTTTAACCCCCTAATAAAGGTTTAACCCCCTGATTGCCCCTAGTTAACCCCTCGTTTTTCTGATCGCTGCATTAGTGTCGCTAGGTAACCATTTTTAATTTATTTTAACCGCCATGTTTATATAGGTTCATAAATAGGTTTATAGGTCAGGTACCCCCATATTACCCCCATATTACAACCTAAAGGTTTTAACCCCCCTGATTGCCCCTAGAGTTAACCCTTTCACCAGTGATCACTGTATAAGTGTCACTGGTGACGCTGGTTAGCCAGTTAGTTATTTTTCGTTATTTAGGTTCCCCGTCAGGTTTTTATATAGCGTCAGGTACCCCCATATATTACCTAATAAAGGTTTTATCCCCCTGATTGCCCCTAGTTAACCCTTTCACCCCCTTTTGCCAGTGTCACTAAGCGATCGTTTTTCTGATCGCTGCATTAGTGTCGCTAGGTAACCAGTTTTTTTTTAGGTTAACCGCCATGTTTATATAGGTTCATAAATAGGTTTATAGGTCAGGTACCCCCATATTACAACCTAAAGGTTTTAACCCCCTGATTGCCCCTAGAGTTAACCCTTTCACCAGTGATCACCGTATAACTGTCACTGGTGACGCTGGTTAGCCAGTTAGTTATTTCGTTATTTAGGTTCCCCGTCAGGTTTTTATATAGCGTCAGGTACCCCCATATATTACCTAATAAAGGTTTAAACCCCCTGATTGCCCCTAGTTAACCATTTCACCCCCTTTTGCCAGTGTCACTAAGCGATTGTTTTTCTGATCGCTGCATTAGTGTTACTGGTGCCGCTAGGTAGCCAGTTTTTTTTTTTTGTATTACTGTTACGGGTGACGCTGGTTAGTTAGCTTTTTTTTTATACTGTCAGGGCACCCGCCATTTATTACCCAATAACGGTTTAACCCCCTGATCGCCCGGCGGGTGATATCAATTAGGTTTTAGGGTCAAATAAGGTCTGCGTCGCCCCAGGTTAGTGCCAGTACCGCAAACACCCACGCGCAAAGCATACACCTCCCTTAGTGGCACAGTATCTGAACAGATCAATATCTGATCTGATCAGATCTATACTAGCGTCCCAGCAGTTTAGGGTTCCAAAAAAACGCATTGTTAGCGGGATCAGCCCAGATACCTGCTAGCACCTGCGTTTTCCCCCTACGCCCAGCCCAGCCCACCCAAGTGCAGTATCGATCGATCACTGTCACTTACAAAACACTAAGCACACATAACTGCAGCGTTCGCAGAGTCAGGCCTGATCCCTGCGATCGCTAACATTTTTTTTTGTGGTAGCGTTTTGATTCAGTCGCTAACAGTCAGGAGCTTTTTTACCTGTGAATCTCAAAAAAATAAAAAAAACAAAAATAGTTGTCGTTTTATTGTTCTCTCTCTCTCTCTATTCTCTCTCTATTGTTGCTCTTTTTTTACTCCATTCTATTCTGCAATGTTTTATTATGTTTTATCATGCTTGCTTTTCAGGTATGTAATTTTGTTTACTGTGTTTTAGTGTAAGCATTTTTTTGTTTTCTGGTGCGCCATTCAGTTGCAACGCGGATTTTTTATCTTGACAGCAACAGCGTTTGCTCCCACGATACATAAAGCTGCGACTCCAACGCTGTAGGAGGTGATTTCACCACCACAGTTAAAAAAAAGAGCATATATGCCGAAGCATGGGGGCAGCAGGAGGGGGCAACGCTGTAGGAGGTGTTAAGAATTTTTTTGTTTTCAGGTGCGCCATTCAGTTGCAACGCGGATTTATTTATCTTGCAGCAACAGCGTTTGCTCCCACGATACATAAAGCCGCGACTCCAACGCTGTAGGAGGTGATTTCACCACCACAGTTAAAAAAAAAGAGCATATATGCCGAAGCATGGGGGCAGCAGGGGGGGGGGAGGAGCGATTGGCTCCTAATGCCACGTACATACGGTCGAAATTCCGACCGTGTGTACACGGCATAACTTTTGCGGGAGGATGCCCCCATGCATCGGCATATATAAATGGTGCATGTATGCCCATCATTAGAAGTGGGTGGATGAAGGGAGGTATTCTAATGGTGGGCATACCCACCAATCAATCTCTTTTTTTCGTTCAGCCAAGAGGCTGCATGAAAAAAAAAAAGATTACAATATATGTCCAGTGGGTGCTGGACTTTGAATGGTTATACCAGAATGATGCCTGCAGGTTTAGGTATCATCTTGGTATCATTCTTTTCAGCCAGTGATCGGCTTTCATGTAAAAGCAATTCTAGCGGGTAATTAGCCTCTAGACTGCTTTTACAAGCAGTGGGAGGGAATGTCCCCCCTCCCGGATATAAACCGCGCCATTGGGAAATTGGGAAAGCATTTTATCACACCAATCTTGGTGTGGTCAGATGCTTTGAGGGCAGAGGAAAGATCTAGGGTCTAATAGACCCCAATTTTTTCAAAAAAAGAGTACCTGTCACTGCCTATTGCTATCATAGGGGATATTTACATTCCCTGAGATAACAATAAAAATCATAACAAAGAAAAAAAAATGGAAGGAACAGTTTAAAAATAAAATAAAAAAGCTAAATAAATAAAAAAAAAAACAAAAAAAAAAAAAAAAGCACCCCTGCCCCCCCTTCTCTTTCGCAAAGGCGTACACAAGCGTTGGTCTGGCGTCATATGTAAACAGCAATTGCACCATGCATGTGAGGTATCACCGCGAAGGTCAGATCGAGGGCAGTAATTTTAGCAGTAGACCTCCTCCGTGAATCTAATGTGGTATCATGTAAAGGCTTTTAAAGGCTTTTAAAAATGTATGTAGTTTGTCGCCACTGCGTGTTTGTGCGCAATTTTAAAGCATGTCGTGTTTGGTATCCATGTACTCGGCCTAAGATCATATTTTTTATTTCATCAAAAATTTGAGCAATATAGTGTGTTTTAGTGCATTAAAATAAAAAAAAGTGTATTTTTTCCACAAAAAATGCGTTTGAAAAATCGTTGCACAAATAATGTGTGGAAAAAAAAATGCAACACCCACCATTTTAATCTGTAGGGCCTTTGCTTTAACAATATATATAGTGTTTGGGGGTTCAACGTAATTTTCTTGCAAAAAAAAAATATTTTTTCATGTAAACAAAAAGTGTCAGAAAGGGCTTTGTCTTCAAGTGGTTAGAAGAGTGGGTGACGTGTGACATAGGCTTCTAAATGTTGTGCATAAAATGCCAGGACAGTTCAAACCCCCCCCAAATGACCCCATTTTGGAAAGTAGACACCCCAAGCTATTTGATGAGAGCAATGTTGAGCCCATTAAATAATCTTTTTTTTGTCCCAAGAGATTGAATAATGAAAAAAAAAAAATATATATATATTTTTTTACAAAAAGTTGTCACTAAATGATATATTGCTCAAACATGTCATGGGCATATGTGAAAATACACCCCAAAATACATTCTGTTGCTTCTCCTGAGTACGGGGATACCACATGTGTGGGACTTTTTGGGAGCCTAGCTGCGTACGGAACCCCAAAAACCAATCACCGCCTTCAGGCTTTCTAAGGGTGTAATTTTTTTATTTCACTTCTCACTGCCAATCACAGTTTCGGAGGCCATGGAATGCCCAGATTGCATAAAACCCCCCAAAATGACCCCATTTTGGAAAGTAGACACCCCAAGCTATTTGCTGAGAGGTATGGTGAGTATTTTGCAGATCTCGCTTTTTGTCACAAAGTTTTGAAAATTGAAAAAAAAAAATTTTTTTTCTTTACTTTCTTCATTTATATAATTTAGTGATAACGTTATGTAAAATAAAATATTAAAATAAAAAATTGTAATTTTCCTGAAACTTTTGGAAAAATATAAAATATTCCATGGACACAACATGTCTCTCAGCAAATAACTTGAGGTGTCTACTTTCCAAAATGGGGTCATTTGGGGGGGTTTTGTGCTATTTTGGCATTTTATGGCCTTCGAAACTGTGATAGGTAGTGAGGAGTGAAATCAAAAATTTGCACCCTTAGAAATCCTGAAGGCGGTGCTTGGGTTTCGGGGCCCCGTACACGGCTAGGCTCCCAAAAAGTCCCACACATGTGGTATCCCCATACTCAGGAGAAGCAGCAAAATGTATTTTGGGGTGCAATTCCACATATAACTATGGCATGTGTGAGCAATATATCATTTAGTGACAACTTTTTGAAAAAAAAAAAAATCTTTTTTATTTTTGTCTTTATTCAATCACTTGGGACTAAAAAAAAAAATATTCAATGGGCTCAACATGCCTCTAAGCAAATAGCTTGGGGTGTCTACTTTCCAAAATGGGGTCATTTGGGGGGGTTTTGTACTTCTCTGCCATTTTAGCACCTCAAGAAATGAAATAGGCAGTCATAAATTAAAAGCGGTGTAAATTCCAGAAAATGTACTCTAGTTTGTAGACGCTATAACTTTTTGCGCAAACCAATAAATATACGCTTATTGGCATTTTTTTTACTAAAGACATGTGGCTGAATACATTTTGGCCCAAATGTTTGACTAAAATTGAGTTTATTAGATTTTTCTTATAACAAAAAGTAGAAAATCTCTTTTTTTTTCCAAATTTTCGCTCTTTTTTCCGTTTATATCGCAAAAAATAAAAAATCACAGAGGCAATAAAATACCATCAAAAGAAAGCTCTATTTGTGGGAAGAAAAGGACGCAAATTTCGTTTGGTTACAAAATTGCATGACCGCGCAATTACCAGTTAAAGTAGTGCAGTGCGAAATTGAAAAAAGACCTCTGGTCCTTAAGCTGACAATTGGTCCGGGGCTGAAGTGGTTAATCTACAGGTAATATCTCACCCCCATTGTGTTTGAGGGAGTGGGCTGTCGTTTACCACTGTGTATATGCCCACAAGTGTGACTCTGTAGTCATATGGGCTGCTCAGATGTGATAGGGAGGAAATGCTCAACATAGAAACTCACTGAAAACCGAGCATGTGCAGAGTTGCCACCACAGCTGCAAAATCCCTAGCTGAATTAGGGACATGAACACAAGGTGGATATAGAAAGCAACAGGATCAACCGGGATTTTATACAGGTATATCAGCGATATAATTTGCCACAAAGGATAACAAACCATATAAAAATATAAAACAGTGATTGGGAAACCTAATAATAAGAATATGCACTGATGACAGGCTCAATAATTTACTAGATTGGCCACTCATTTTGGACCCACGGGGGGGGGGGGGGGGGGGGGGGGGGGGGGGGGGGGTGGGAGGGGGGGGGGGGGGGTAGGGTCAGGTCTAGTTCCAACGCAGGCTCCAAACCAGTAAAACATGAGATACCAACCCAAGTGAGGTGAACCCTTGCATAGGATTATAATGGCACTTTTCCTAAGTATAAAGTTAAAAGTATAAAGTTAAAGATGGGAGAGTTCTAGAAAAGAGAAGGAGAGACAGCAAAAAAGAAAAGAGAGAAACAAGGGGAGAGAGAGAAGGAAGAGGAGGGATTGAAGCATCTAATGGAAGGGTTCATCCATGTGGACTCATAGATGATTGTTTCAGGCCTCAATCCATGAAAACCATTCTCGAAATTTGGAGAAGTAATTTGCAATCTGCAATAACACTGCCATTTGCATAATGGAGTTTAATTCAGTAACCCAGGAATCAGAACATGTTCTTAATAATTTTTTGAATCAAACCAGGTATCATGGAAAGGAAGGCCACCTCTGGTGTCTCCAGCCATGCTCTTTCCTATGTGTTAGGCGGAAGATGGTATTCCAGTAGGGTCTAATTTTGGAACCGGACCACATACAAGGAGATGCATACCATCTGGCTCTCCACATTTACAGCATTAAGGCAATTGTAATTTTGAAGGTAAGGAGGAAAGCTGCTCCCAGTCCCAATGTAGAATAGGCTATTGGGGAATGCATGTGACAATAGGATACCATAGAGTTTAGATAAGGCATATGGGCACTCTGCATCAGAGAGCATAGGTCTTCAAATGGGATCAGATATCTATGCAGTCCCTCTATGTCAAGTTGTTTATAAAAATGTTGAAGCTGGAAGTATTAAAACCACTGCCCTTGGTGTGGGAGAGAAGATGATGGTATTTCCAGTAGACATTTCAACCCCGCCAACCCATAACGCATGTTCAATGAGAGGTGGGTGTGATAACTGCCTTTGAAGGAAACCCATGGAATTTGTTCCGGAGAGAAACCCCAAGTTCATTAGGACCAGGGTCATGGGACCTGGTTAAAAGAAAATAACATAAGCTCTAATAGTCTAGGCAAGCAATGAGTGTTAAGGAAGACAGCAGAGGACGATCAGTAGGGTGAATCTATGGGAGTGAGAACAGTGGGACTGGCAAAATATTTATCTCAAGGCCAACACATTGCTTGGAAGAATTGTAATGGAACCAATCTAGGATCCTGCAGAGCAGTGCTCTGGAATGATAGAGGTCAAGATGTGGAAGGCCCGCACCCCTGTCAATACAACCCTTAACTAATTTATCGTAGCGCAGTCAATCTAGGGATTTAGGCCAGAGAAATCTCAATAAGGCCAAATGCGCCAATCGGTAGAATAAACCCAGAACCCAGTTCGGAATGGTTTAAAAGATGTACAAAAAGCGAGGGAAGATGTCCATCTCCAAGAGGGACATCTGTCCCAGCCACAAGTGTTTCATGGATGACCAGTAGAGATGGGCCGAATAACCCCCTGTTTGGTTCGCTGCAGAACTTTTGAACATCTCAAAAGTTTGGAACCAAATAATGAACCCCATTGAAGTCTATGAGACCCAAACTGGAAAAATCAAAAGTGACTATTTTGAAGGCTTATATGCATAAGCATACAATGGTTATGGGGGTCCGGGTACATGTATCAATAAAAAAAGTTGATAAAAACATCATTTTTAAATGAGCAGTAATTTACTGATGCTTAAAGTAAAACCATCAAAATGAGAAATAAAAAAAAAATCCTTTATATATAGTCCCCTTATGCCGCGTACACACGTGCAGACTTTTCCCGGCGGACCTAGTCCAGCGGACAATCCGCCGGACTTTCCAGCTGGCTTTGCCGGACTTTCCGAGCGTGTGGACTTGCCCACATACGCCCGGACTTCTCCGGCGGACAGTCCGCTGGACAAAGTCTGCGGGACTTTTGAAAATTAACGGACTTGCCCACACACGGAGCAGTCCGTTCATTTCGAACGTAACTTCAGGTACGTAGCTAGCGTAGGCAGTAAATGCCGGCGCTCTAGCTCCGTCACCTGGCATGGATTTAAAGGGAATCCCCACGCCGAAAAACGGCATGGGGGTCCCCCCCAAATGCATCTCAGACCCTTATCCGAGCACGCAGCCCGGCAGGCCAGGAAAGGGGTGGGGACGAGCGAGGATGCTGGGACTGTGACATCACAAGGGGGCGGGGTCACCATGTGACATGAGCATGTGATCCTGTCCCCTTGTCCCTATATAAGTCCCAGCACAGCACGGCTCTGGCATTCCGGCCAGAGCGAGCGACGTGTCAACATCGGAAGAAGAAGAACAAGAAGAAGAAGAAGGCGGAAGAAGAAGAAGAAGGCGGTGCAGAAAGCGACGACAGCGGCAAGAACAGAAGAGACCCCGGAAGACCCCCGAAGGCGGATGGAGACCCCCAGACGACGGCGGCGACGACGAAGAAGGTAGCCGGACTTCTCCCGCTCGGTAAAAGAGCTAGGTAAATGGCGGAGGAGTCCGGCAAGAAGACCCCCAAGACGGAAGAAGACCCCCAGAGCAGTGCAATAAATTATTTTTTCAAAAGTGTGTTTTTTTTTTACTTTACATTTTACACCTTAGGTGAATGGGTAGGGGTACATCGTACCCCATACTCATTCACATAGGGTGGGGGGCCGGGATCTGGGGGCCCCCTTATAAAAGGGGGCTCCAGATTCCGATAAGCCCCCGCCCGCAGACCCCGACAACCAACGGCCAGGGTTGTCGGGAAGAGGCCCTTGTCCTCATCAACATGGGGACAAGGTGCTTTGGGGCGGGGGGGCCGCACGGCCCCCCTTTCCCCAGGGCACCCCCCATGTTGAGGGCACGCGGCCTGGTACGGCTCAGGAGGGGGGGGTCACTCGCTCGTCCCCACCCCTTTCCTGGCCTGCCGGGCTGCGTGCTCGGATAAGGGTCTGAGATGGATTTGGGGGGAACCCCCACGCCGTTTTTCGGCGTGGGGAGTCCCTTTAAATCCATGCCAGGTGACGGAGCTAGCGCGGCGGCATTTACTGCCTACGCTAGCTACGTACCCAAAGTCACGTGCTAAATGAACGGACTTGCCGATGAGCGGCAAGTCCGTTCATTTAAAAAGTCCGGCGGACTAGCCTACTAACGGCGGGATTGTCCGCCGGACTGCCAAGTCCAGCGGATAATTTTAAAACCAAACTTAAAACTTTGGTCCGCCGGACTTTGGCGCCAAAAAGTCCGCCGACGCCCACACACGAGGGGATTGTCCGCTGGACTTGAGTCCAGAGGATAATCCCGTGGGATTGTCCCTTCGTGTGTACGCGGCATTAGTCTACTTGCAGCAATATTGACATTTATAAAGGCAAAAAAAATATTTTCCATTCAAGCTTTGTTTATTTTATAAACAATGGCTTGGGGGGCCAGTCTGCATGATGAGGCCACAATTTGGTGCACTCAGAACAAGATTGAAGATTTTTTTGATAAATTCTGGTGTCTCCTTTGCAGATTTTGGATAGAAGTAACAGGTGCGGAAAAATTGGGCATTGGGTGTTGGTGGTGCCTTCACACCATAACCCTATAGAGGTACTTTTGATGAAAGCAAGAATTGGCCTTGCTGTCAAAAATTGCAATGAATTGCACCTGTCAAAAAGGTGTGGAAAAATTGGTCTTTGGGTGTCAGTGGTGCCTTCACACCATAACCCTATAGAGGTACTTTTGATGAAAGCAAGAAATGTCCTTGCTGTCAAAAATGTTACTTTGATGCCATGCTCAAACAGTGACAGATAATTGATATTTGGGTGTTGGTGGTGCCTTCGCACTATAACATTATCAAGGTACTCGCTGTCAAAAATGTAAATGATTTGAACCTGTCAAAAAGGTGCGGAAAAATTGGTCCCTGGGTGTTAATTGTGCCCATGAAACCCAGATTAAATCAACACCCACAAAGCTAGGCAGCCTATACAGTCTTTCAGAGATTTGAGATCTACTAAGCACTTAATCAGTGACATTGGCATCGGTGGCTTAAAAGCTGCTGCTATACCAGGACTGATTAATTTGCATGTGGACATACTCAGCACTCTTGTCTGTCACAAAACCTCCGGCAGCACTGAATGCTTGTTCGAAAAGCATGCTGGATGCAGGACAGCCCAGCAGCTCTATTGCATACTGGGCAAGTTCTGGCCAGTGGTCTATTCTCATGACCCAGTAACCCAGTGGATTGTCAACTGGAAAGCTCTCCATATCTGTATTCGCCCATAGATAGCCTCCTACCATATAATGAAGACACTGCCGATGGTATGTGGAAGCTGATGCCTTTCAACATTTTTTAAAGGCATCACTGAGGTGGCTCCCTTCTCCACCAATCCTCTCTTGCCCAACAGAAGTCTCAAAATGGCCTTTCCCACCAGACTGTAACCTACCAGAGTCAGGAAAGGTGTTACATAATCTCGCCTTTAAGGTGACCTCAAGAGATGTCCAAGACTTTACCCTTTTAATGGGGGTCAAGGAGGGTTGCAGGCCAATAGTGATCCTTTACCTTGATGCCATGTATTTTTGGGTCCTTTCACAGGCTTTGAAGAATGAGGGAGCCTATGCACTGCAAGTTTGCAGAGGCATGAGAAGCAGACTTCTCTGGGTTACTGAGGATTACAGTATCTGGAACTGACTTCTCTCAGCCACGTACTACTCCCAAGGGTTCTGGGGATGGAAAACCACCTTATAAGGGTTGAAGTATGTCTTGCTCTGCTTCAATGCCTCCAAAGCTGTCAGAAATCTCCTCCTCCTCCCTCTCCTCTTGTGTGTTCTGTGGCGTAGGAAGAATAGTGTCTGCATTAAGCTGGCCTTGACAGGAAAGGAAGTCCTCCTCTTTCTCCCGCTGCTCTGCCTCGAGTGCCCTGCCCACCATAATGCCACAGAGAGTCTGCTCCAGCAGGAACACAACAGGGATTGTGTCACTGATGCATGCATTGTCATGGCTCACCATCCTTGTGGCCTCCTCAAATTGTGACAGTACAGTCCTTTATCAGCAGCCATTGGCGTGGAAAAAAAAAGAAATAGCAACTGGGAACCTTCCATTGTGGTACAGCACATTCTGAAAATTCACAGAATGGGGGAGAATCCCCCAAACGGTAAGGCAGGAGTTGTAAAGCAAGCAGCTTTGACTGGCTTAAATTTAGACGCCGGGCACGTGGGTGACAGTGACTGTATTTTTTTTCTGCTGCAGTAGATGGGGCAGAGAAATTTGCCTGCTGTAGTCTACAGCTGGTGGTGTGCTACTGGCAGACATGCAGCAGGGACCTGCGACACCCTGTGCTATACTATAATAGCTGTCAGTGGTGGCTGCTGAGAGGTCATGAGGTATTTCAGGGTAGACCAGAAAGGTGAGTAGTGAGAAGGATCAGAATTGCATCCCTTTTTTTGTGGCTTTCAGGTGATCTTGCCAATAGGTGGTGGGAAGTTAAAGGCCTTGTCAAGCACGTGGTACCCAAATGGCTGGTGTTTTTGCCACGATTGATGTGCTTGAGGCAAAGTTTGAAAATTGCACTTATGCTAAAAAAGGCCCAAACAGCTGAGCTGTGGGAAGTGAGCCGGGAGATAACAGCTCTACAATCTGGTTGAATAGGGTGGCTGCCCACTACTCTTCCATGATGGCTGCCTCTTTGGGGTTGTGCCTCACACTCACTTTCCTCCTCTGCTCTTTCCGGCACCCAAGTCATGTCAGTGACCTCATCATCATAATCATCCCCTCCATCCTCATTATCACTGGAGACAACTTGGCAATACGCTGAGGCTGGGGGAACATGACTCTCAATTTGTTGTTTACCAGTGTTCTCCCCTCTCTGTAGGCTCATGTTCTTACCTTCCTCAACCTCAGAACCAAGATCTGAATCAAGTAATTACTGTGCATCATCAAGGAGGAAGTGTCTGACGCTGAGTTCAAATAACTCAGCTGACTCTTCCATGCCTGATGCTGGGGCGATGACAGGAGTAGTTGTGAACAAGGAAGCAGAATAAGCCACTCTGGAAGCTGCAGTGGACTGTGCACTAGTCTCTGCTTGGGTCATGGAGAATGAGGAGGATGATGATGGTTTAGTATGCCAGTCCACTAACTTCTCTTCTGCATGCTGTGGCTGGATGGCATTGGCGATATCACTAAACAGAGGAAATGATGCCCTGCCTAAAGATGGACCACATCCATCTTTGCTTGTGGACACATATGCTACTGGCCCCCTCACAGTGCCATGGGAACATTTGCCTCTCCTTGTTGGTCTCCCAGACATGATGGGGGACATGTGTATGTGGATCCACTTTAATCAGCAGAAAGTGGTGTTTTGTGCACTTTATCTTGAGTACTCAATACACAGACACACTCCACTGACACACTACAATATACTACAGTAAAACTGCACTGATGCTTAGCAATATACTGTGGTAAACGTGCACTCACGCACTGAAATATACTGCATTAGACATGCAGTAAAGCACTCAAAGGTACTGTGTTAAACATACAGTAACGCACTGATATATACTGCGTTAAACATGCAGTAACACACTGATATATACTGCATTGAACATACAGTAATGCACTCAAATATACGAAGTTAAACATGCAGTAACACACCGATATATACTGTGTAAATGTGCAGTAACACCCTTAAATATATTGTGTTAAACATGCAGTAGCACACTGATATATATTGTGTTAAACGTACAGTAACACACATATATACTGCGTTAAACATGCAGTAACACACTGATATATACTGCGTTGAACATACAGTAACCCACTCAAATATACGAAGTTAAACATGCAGTAACACACTGATATATACTGTGTAAATGTGCAGTAACACCCTTAAATATACTGTGTTAAACATGCAGTAGCACACTGATATATACTGTGTTAAAGGTACAGTAACACACTGATATATACTGCGTCAAATGTGCAGTAACACACTCAAATATACTGTGTTAACTGTGCAACAACTCTCTCAAATATACTGTGTTAAACGTGCAGTAACACACTCAAATATACTGCATTAAACATGCAGTAATGCACTGATATATACTGCGTTAAACGTACAGTAACACACTGATATATGCTGTGTTAAACGTGCAGTAACACACGGATATATACTGCATTAAACATGCAGTAACACACTGATATATACTGCGTTAAACATACAGTAATGCACTGATATACAGTGCCTTGCGAAAGTATTCGGCCCCCTTGAATTTTTCAACCTTTTGCCACATTTCAGGTTTCAAACATAAAGATATAAAATTTGAATTTTTTGTGAAGAATCACCAACAAGTGGGACACAATTGTGAAGTGGAACGAAATCTATTGAATTGTTGAAACTTTTTTAACTAATAAAAAAACGAAAAGTGGGGCGTGCAAAATTATTCGGCCCCCTTGCGTTAATACTTTGTAGAGCCACCTTTTTCTGCTATTACAGCTGCAAGTCGCTTGGGGTATGTCTCTATCAGTTTTGCACATAGAGAGACTGAAATTCTTGCCCATTCTTCCTTGCAAAACAGCTTGAGCTCAGTGAGGTTGGATGGAGAGCGTTTGTGAACAGCAGTTTTCAGCTCTTTCCACAGATTCTCGAATTGATTCAGGTCTGGACTTTGACTTGGCCATTCTAACACCTGGATACGTTTATTTGTGAACCATTCCTTTGTAGATTTTGCTGTATGTTTGGGATCATTGTCTTGTTGGAAGATAAATCTCCGTCCCAGTTTCAGGTCTTTTGCAGACTCCAACAGGTTTTCATCCAGAATGGTCCTGTATTTGGCTGCATCCATCTTCCCCTCAATTTTAACCATCTTCCCTGTCCCTGCTGAAGAAAAGCAGGCCCAAACCATGATGCTGCCACCACCATGTTTGACAGTGGGGATGGTGTGTTGAGGGTGATGAGCTGTGTTGCTTTTACGCCAAACATATCGTTTTGCATTGTGGCCAAAAAGTTCGATTTTGGTTTCATTGGACCAGAGCACCTTCTTCCACATGTTTGGTGTGTTTCCCAGGTGGCTTGTGGCAAACTTTAGAGGAGACTTTTTATGGATATCTTTGAGAAATGGCTTTCTTCTTGCCACTCTTCCATAAAGGCCAGATTTGTGCAGTGTACGACTGATTGTTGTCCTATGGACAGACTCTCCCACCTCAGCTGTAGTTCTCTGCAGTTCATCCAGAGTGATCATGGGCCTCTTGGCTGCATCTCTGATCAGTCTTCTCCTTGTCTGAGCTGAAAGTTTAGAGGGACAGCCAGGTCTTGGTAGATTTGCAGTGGTCTGATACTCCTTCCATTTCAAAATGATCGCTTGCACAGTGCTCCTTGGGATGTTTAAAGCTTGGGAAATCTTTTTGTATCCAAATCCGGCTTTAAACTTCTCCACAACAGTATTACGGACCTGCCTGGTGTGTTCCTTGGTCTTCATGATGCTCTCTGCGCTTTCAACAGAACCCTGAGACTATCACAGAGCAGGTGCATTTATACAGAGACTTGATTACACACAGGTGGATTCTATTTATCACCATCAGTCATTTAGGACAACATTGGATCATTCAAAGATCCTCGCTGAACTTCTGGAGTGAGTTTGCTGCACTGAAAGTAAAGGGGCCGAATAATTTTGCACGCACCACTTTTCAGTTTTTTATTTGCTAAAAAAGTTTACAATATCCAATAGATTTCGTTCCACTTCACAATTGTGTCCCACTTGTTGGTGATTCTTCACAAAAAAATTTAAATTTTATATCTTTATGTTTGAAGCCTGAAATGTGGCAAAAGGTTGAAAAGTTCAAGGGGGCCGAATACTTTCGCAAGGCACTGTATACTGTGCTAAAGTGCAGTAACGCACTGATGTATGCTGCATTAAACGTATAGTAATGCACTGATATATAATGCGTTACACGTGCCGTAACAAACAGAAATATAATGCGTTAAATATGCAGTATCATGCAGATATATACTGTATATGTTGGCCTCCCAGACATGATGGGGGGATGTGTATGTGGATACACTTTAATCAATGGAAAGTGGTGTTTGGTGCACTTTAACTTGAGTAGTCACTACCCAGACACATTCCACTGACACATTACAATATACTACAGTAAAACTGCACTGACGCTTGGCAATATACTGTGGTAAACGTGCACTAGCGCACTGAAATGTACTGCATTAAACGTGCATAAATGCACTCAAAGGTACTGTGTTAAACATACAGTAATACACTAATATATACTCCATTAAACATGCACTAACGCACTGATATATACTGCATTGAACATACAGTAACACATTCAATTATACTAAGTTAAACATGCAGTAATGCACTGATATATACTGCGTTAAAAACATGCAGTAACACACTCAAATATACTAAGTTAAACATGCAGTAGCACACTGACATATACTGCATTAAATGTACAGTAACGCACTGATATATACTGCGTTGAATGTGCAGTATCGCATGGATATATACTGTATATGTTGGCCTCCCAGACATGATGGGGGGCATGTGTATGTGGATACACTTTAATCAATGGAAAGTGGTGTTTGGTGCACTTTAACTTGAGTAGTCACTACACAGACACACTCCACTGACCCACCACAATATTCTACAGTAAAACTGCACTGACGCTTGGCAATATACTGTGGTAAACGTGCACTAATGCACTGACATGTACTGCATTAAACGTGCAGTAATGCACTCAAAGGTACTTTGTTAAACATACAGTAACAAACTGATATATAATATGTTAAACGTGCAGTAACACACTCAAATATACTGCATTAAACGTATAGTAGCACACTGCTATATACTGCGTTAAACGTACAGTAACACACTCAAATATACTGTGTTAAACGTGCAGTAATGCATTGATATATACTGCATTAAACATGCAGTAATGCACAGATATATACTGTGTTAAACGCACAGTAGCACACAGATATATACTGCGTTAAACGTACAGTAACACACTGATATATGCTACGTTAAACATGCAGTAACACACGGATATATACTGCATTAAACATGCAGTAACACACTGATATATACTGCGTTAAACATACAGTAATGCACTGATATATACTGCATTAATCTTGCAATAACGCATTGCTATATACTGCATTAAATGTGCAGTATCACATGGATTTATACTGTATACGCTCCTTGCTGGCCTCCCAGACATGATGGGGGGCATGTGTATGTGGATTAGGGATGAGCCGAACACCCCCGGGTTCGGTTCACACCAGAACCTGCGAACGGACCTAAAGTTTGCGCGAACATTAGAACCCTATTAATTACAATGGACGCGAACGTTCGAAATCAAAAGTGCTAATTTTAAAGGCTAATATGCATGTTATTGTCATAAAAAGTGTTTGGGGACCTGGGTCCTGCCCCAGGGGACATGTATCAATGCAATTTTTTTTTCAGGAGCAGTGATTTTAATAATGCTTAATGTGAAACAATAAAAGTGTAATATTCCTTTAAATTTCATACCTGGGGGTGTCTATAGTATGCCTGTGAAGGGACGCATGTTTCCCAGGCTTAGAACTGTCCCTGCACAAAGTGTCATTTTTGCAGGAAAAAAAGCTATTTAAAATCACTCGCGGCTAATAAATTGATGGCTCCGGTAACACAGAGAACAGTCATTCATTGAAAGTCATTCATAAAAAAAATAGTCATTAATAAAAAATCTAAAAAAAGTGTGGGGGTCCCGCCAAATTCAATTACCAGGCCCTTCAGGTCTGCTATGGATATTAAGGGGAACCCTGCGTCACATTTAAAAAAAAAAATGACGTAGGGGTCCCCCTAAATATCCATACCAGAGCCTTCAGGTCTGGGATGGATTTTAAGGGAAACCCGGACAAAAAAAAATAAAAAAATGGCGTGGGGTCCCCCTCAAAATCCATACCAGACCCTTATCCGAGCACGCAACCTGGCAGGCCGCAGGAAAAGAGGGGGGGACGAGAGCGGCCCCCCTCCCTCCTGAACCATACCAGGCCACATGCCCTCAACATTGGGAGGGTGCTTTGGGGGTCTGTGACCCCTCAAAGCACCTTGTCCCCATGTTGATGAGGACAAGGGCCTCTTCCCCACAACCCTGGCCATTGGTTGTGGGGGTCTGTGGGCGGGGGGCTTATTGGAATCTGGAAGCCCCCTTTAACAAGGGGACCCCCAGATCCCGCCCCCCCCTGTGTGAAATGGTAAGGGGGTACTTTTGTACCCCTACCATTTCACCAAAAAAGTGACAAAAATGGTAAAAAATGACAGGAGACGGTCTTTGACAATTCCTTTATTAAAATCTTCTTTCTTCTGGTCTTCCTTATTCCTTTCTTCATCCTTCGGTTTCTTCATCTTCTCCTTCCGGCATCTTCTTCCTTCCATCTTCTTGCTCTGGTCTTCTCGTCCGGCATCTTCTTCCACGGCGTCGGTGTCTCTTCTTGGGCCGCTCTGCGCAATGGGAGGCTCCCGCTGTCTGACAGGTCTTTTATAATGGAGGGCGGGCCACCTGGTGACCCCGCCCCCTCTGACGTCATGTGGAAAGCCATAGGGAAGTCCCCATGATGTGCCCGTCCGTCAGAGGGGGGCAGGGTCACCAGGTGGCCCCGCCCTCCGTTATAAAAGACCTGTCAGACGCAGCAAAGCCTCACACAGCAGGAGCCTCCCATTGCGCGGAGCGGCCCAAGAAGAGACGCCAACTCCATGGAAGAAGATGCCGGACGAGAAGACCAGAGCAAGAAGAAGCGGATCGGAGGAAGAAGAAGATGGAAGAAGAAGATGGAAGAAGATGCCGGAAGGAGAAGATGAAGAAACCGATGGATGAAGAAAGGAAGAAGGAAGACCTTAAGAAAGAAGATTTTAATAAAGGAATTGTCAAAAACCATCTCCTGTCATTTTTACCATTTTTGTCACATTTGGTGAAATGGTAGGGGTACTTTTGTACCCCCTTACCATTTCACACAGGGGGGGGCGGATCTGGGGGTCCCCTTGTTAAAGGGGGCTTCCAGATTCCGATAAGCCCCCCACCCGCAGACCCCCACAACCAATGGCCAGTGGGGAAGAGGCCCTTGTCCTCATCAACATGGGGACAAGGTGCTTTGAGGGGTCACAGACCCCAAAGCACCCTCCTAATGTTGAGGGCATGTGGCCTGGTACGGTTCAGGAGGGAGGGGGGGCACTCTCGTCCCCCCCTCTTTCCCTACTGCCTGCCAGGTTGCGTGCTCGGATAAGGGTCTGGTATGGATTTTGAGGGAGACCCCACGCCATTTTTTTTGTCCGGGGTTCCCCTTAAAATCCATCCCAGACCTGAAGGGGGACCCCTATGTCATTTTTTTTTTAAATTTGAAGCGGGGTTCCCCTTAATATCCATAGCAGACCTGAAGGGCCTGGTAATTGAATTTGGGGGGACCCCCGCACTTTTTTTTTTTTTTTATCAATGACTTTCAATGAATGACTGTTCTCTGTGTTACGGGAACCGGCAATTCATTAGCCGCAGATGGCTGCCTTAAATGACACAACAGGCCAGAAGGGTAAAGATGGTTAATTGTGATACTGCAATGCTGTACTAACAGCACGCACACACTAATCCCCAGAATCACAGCAAATAATGTCAGCAGTCAGTAGCACTCAGCAGAATAATCACAGCACAGATAATGTCAGACTTAGCAGCACTGCAGAATGGATCACAGCAGATAATGTCACGGAACACACTACATGAGGATGCCGGCGCGGCGGCCTTATATAGTGTGGGGCGTGTACTAAACCCCCTGAGCTATAATTGGCCACAGGCATCCTGCCTGTGGCCAATTATTGCTCTCCTCGCCGTTGGCTCTATGATTGGCCAAGCATGCGGGGTCACAGTGCATGCTTGGCCAATCATCAGTCAGCAATGCACTGCAACTGGTGCAGTGCATTGTGGGCCGTTCGCATCACACGAATTTAATGCGAACGACCCAAATAGTTCTGGGCTCGATGAGCAGTCGAACGCCCGAAGTTCGATTTGAACATGGGTTTGAATCGAACACCGGGCCCATCCCTAATGTGGATACACTTTAATCAATGGAAAGTGGTGTTTGGTGCACTTTAACTTCAGTAGTCTCTACACAGACACACTCCACTGACACACTCCAATATATATACAGTAACGCACTGATACATACTGCGTTAAACGTGCAGTAATGCTCTGATATATGCTGCATTGAGCATACAGTAACGCACTTGAATATACTGTGTTAAACATCACCTTTAGCTGCAATTACAGCTGCTGTCTTTTTGGGTATGTCTGTACCAGCTTTGCATATCCAGAGAGTGACATTTTTACCCATTCTTCTTGGAAAAATAGCTCAAGCTCTGTCAGATTGGATGGAGAGCATCTGCGAACAGCAATTTTCAAAACTTGCCACAGATTCTCAATTGGATTTCGGTCTGGACTTTGACTGGGCCATTCTAACACATGAATATGCTTTGATATAAACCATTCCATTGTAGCTCTAGCTATATGTTTAGGGTCGTTGTCCTGCTGGAAGGTAATCCTCTGCCCCCGCTGACAGCTGAATGTACAAAAAACAAAAACTTGCCATCCAAAGAAAAATTGTGATACAAACGGCGTGGGGTCACCCCAGGTCCATACCAGGCCCTTCGGGTCTAGTATAAATTCAGAGGGGACCCCCCATGCCAATATTTTTTTTTTTAATTGGATGGAGAGTGTCTGTGAACAGCAATTTTCAAGTCTTGCCACAGTTTCTCAATCGGATTTAGGTCTGTACTTTGACTGGGCCTTTCTAAAACAAGAATATGCTTTGATCTAAACCATTCCATTGTGGATCTGGCTGTATGTTTAGGGTCGTTGTCCTGCTGGAAGGTGAACCTCTACCCCAGTCTCAAGTCTTTTGCAGACTCTAACAGGTTTTCTTCTAAGATTGCTTCTCGCAAACTGCAAATGGGACTTCTTATGGCTTTCTTTCAACAATGGCTTTCTTCTTCTCACTCTTCCATAAAGGCCAGATTTGTGGTGACGCCCTCGAAGCAGCAGATGACGGAGAATCATGTCTCCTGGTGCTGTTGGACCTCAGCGCAGCGTTTGATACTGTGGACCACAACACTGTACTCATCCGCCTTACAGAAGTAGCAGGAGTCGCAGACGAAGACCTACAATGGTTCGCATCCTTCTTAGGAAATCGCTCTCAGACAGTGAAACTAGGAGCTTTTACCTCTGAAACACGGGCAATCTCTTGTGGAGTCCCTCAAGGATCACCCTTGTCGCCAGTGCTCTTTTTTTTTCAAATTCTTTATTTTCATTTCACAGGTGCATAATTGTACATCTTAACAAACATATTTACCTCATTAACATCTTCCCTTTCTATTTTAAATCAAAATATGAACACTAATTCTCCTCTGTATTATCTTCCAGTTTGATACTTAGTGTTCTCCACTAATCAGAGAGGCAAAAAAAAAAAGGGGAACCAGTTGGCCTTTCCTCTACTCCTGTGATTTTATTTTCCTTTTTTTTTTATTACTCCCCCCCCCCTCCCTCCTCACCTTCTTCCCCCCGGGGGGAAAAAGGTGTTTCCCACAAAATGAGACAAAAACAAAAAAAAAAAAAAAAGAAAGAAAAAAAAAAAAAAAGAAAAAAAAAAAAAAAAAAAAAAAGAAAAATAAAAAATAAAAAAAACCCTCTACTTATACTGGATGGGTATGCGATCCCCCCCTCCGTCATTCCTCCTCCCCTCCCCAGTCCACCCTCTTTGTTTCCCATGTACTTTCTCATCCATGAGGCTGTTGGCGGTTTTGTTCCCTATATCTAATATAGGGTGTCCATGTCTCCTGGTATCTATCTTCTTGTTCTCTTATCTTCATAGTAAGTTTTTCCATTTGTTGAATTTCTGATATTTTCGCTAACCATTGTGCTCTTGTCGGAGCGCTAGTGTTTTTCCATAAACTCGGTATGCACGCCTTCGCGGCGTTCAGCAAATGTCCCACTAATGAGTTTTTATATTCTCTGATAGGTATCGGCGTATCATGTAACAAATATGCTGCTGGATTTTCTCCCAATGATACTTCCGTAATTTTTTCCACTGTTTCCCTTACAATCTCCCAGAATTCTTTGACTCCGGGGCATTCCCAGAATATGTGTATCATAGTTCCTACCTCCCTTTGACATCTCCAGCACTTGTTTTCTACTTGTGGATATATCCGGTTTAGCACTGCTGGTGTTCTATACCAGCGTGTCAGTATTTTATATCCACCTTCTTGGTATTTGGTTGCCCTTGATGTCTTATGTTTGAGGTGGTATATCTTAAGTTTCTGTGATTCGGGGAACGTTATCCCCAGATCTCTTTCCCATGCCTGTATGAATGTTGCCTCTTGTGGCGCTCTGAGTTCTACTAGTAGAGAGTGCATAACAGATAACCCATGTTTCCCTGGTTCCTCACTTAGGCAAAGCCGCTCGAATTTAGACGTTGTCCTTGCTTCTCCTATTTGTGCTTTTATTGCTCGGAGATAGGCCTTAAGCTGTATTCTCCTGAAAAAGTTAATTTCTCCTGCAAATTCTAAGTCTACCTCCTCTCCTGTCATCACTCTGTTCTCTCTAGTAAAGTCTTGAAGCCTACTGGCCCCTTTTCTCCTTAGGTTCCTAAACTCTGCCTCTACTAGGCCTGGCTCAAAGCTTGGTGTGCCCAGGATGGGAATCATCGGACTTGGGAATTTTGATATCTCCGTTTTCCTGAATACCTTTTTAGTCACTTGGATTGTCGCCCCTATTGTGGGATGTCTTTTTATCTGCTGGGGGATCTCTATGTCCGATATCCATGCTATCCCTTCCAAGGGTATGTCAGTTATTGCTTGTTCCATAGATAGCCATGGTTTGTCCTTTTTCACTGTGCACCACTCCATTACTCTCGCTAAATGGGCCGCTTCATAGTAGTTCACTGGATCTGGGAATCCCACTCCTCCTCTATCTTTGGGTTGAACCAGGATATCCCTCCTGATTCTTGCCGGTTTCCCTGCCCATATAAATTTTGCAAATCTCGTTCTCAGTTCTCTCAAGAATCCTGGGGGGAGCTTAATTGGTAATGACTGAAATAGGTATGTCAGTCTAGGCATAATATTCATTTTGATAATGTTAATTCTGCCAAACCATGTGAATATTTCCTTGTCCCACCGCAAAAAGTCTGCTTTTATTCGTTGCATTAGGGATAGAAAGTTCAGTTCGAACATTTTCTCTAATTTCTTTGTTATTTTGGTTCCCAGATAGCTTATGTGGGAGTCCGTCCATTTAAACGTGAAGTGTTTAGTTAATTGTTTTTGAAGTGCGTTATTTATTTCTATCCCCATTGCCTCGGATTTACCGTAATTTATCTTGAAATTAGAGACCTCGCCGTATTTACATATTTCCACTAACAGTGAGGGAAGCGACGTGATTGGGGAGGTAATGAAGAATAACAAGTCATCCGCATATGCCGCGAGTTTCTGTTCTTTTCCTTGAGTTGGTATACCTTTAATATCTGGGCTAGCTCGTATGGTTCGCAGAAAGGGCTCTAATGTCAAGATAAATATGATAGGTGAGAGTGGACATCCCTGCCTTGTTCCATTATATATAGGGAAAGGTTCCGATATTATGTCATTTATTTTAACCCGCGCTCTTGGATTTGAATACAGGCTTTTGATCCAATTTAACATCCCGTTTCCCAGGCCTATATATTGCAACGTCGCTTCCAGGAATGTCCAGTCCACTCTATCAAAGGCTTTTTCTGCATCTGCAGAAATCAGGACCATAGGTCTTTTACGACATTGCGCTGTGTATATTGCGTTTAAGACTCTTTGCGTATTTTCTCTGCCTTCCCTTTCTGGGGTGAATCCCACTTGGTCTGGGTGTATTATGTTTGAGATATGTGGTAGTAGTCTAGTTGCCAGTATTTTTGTTAGGATCTTTAGATCCATATTTAGTAAAGAGATTGGGCGGTAACTAGCGCATTGTGCTGGGTCTTTCCCTTCTTTTGGGATTACTGTGATATGTGCCATTAATGTCTCTACTGGTATCCTTGCCCCTTCCCTAATTGAGTTAAATGCGGCAACAAATTCTGGTGCTAGTTTTTCTGCAAATGTCTTATAATAGAGCAGTGTATACCCATCCGGTCCTGGTGCCTTACCTATATTCAGTGATTTAAGGGCTTCGGTAAATTCTTCTAGTGTAATTGGGCCATCCATCTCCCCTGCTTCCTCTTCTCCTATCTTGGGCATCCCTGCTGTTTCTATGTACTCCTCTGCCATTTCCCTTTTTTTTTTTAGTCTTTCTTCCAAAACGTTACTCTCAATTTGGTATAGTTTAGTATAGAAATCTCTAAACTCTTTCGCCATTGCTTGTGAGGAGTTAACCAGTGCATCCCCTGCTGTTTTTATGCAATCAATGTGGTTCCGTGCTTTTGTCTCTCTGAGTGCGTTTGCCAGCATCCTACTAGGTTTATTTCCATATTCATAAAATACTCGCCTGCCATGTGCTATCTTTACTTTTGCTTTGTCCATTAGCAGTAAGTTTAACTCATCGCGAAGGCGTGTTAGTTTCTCTTCCGTTTGTATTGCCACAGTTTTTTTGTGAGCCTTTTCAAGCACCCGTATCTCTCCTAGCAGGAGGTCCAGCTTGGCATTCAGAGAGCGTTTTCTATGTGCCCCTAATGATATTAGGACACCCCTAATATAGCATTTATGTGTTTCCCAAATACATAAAGGTGTTAGTTCATCTGATTTATTCTCTTGGAAGTATAATTCTATCTCATGCGCCAGTGCTCTTCAACATATACATCCGCCTACTCCTCAAAATTATCAGAAGATCGGATCTCTGCTTCCACTCATACGCTGATGACACCCAATTATATTTTCGGATCACCGGACAAAAAGACCATCATCGGCAATTAGAAAACTGCCTCACTCGAATAGACGACTGGATGACTGCCAGCTCTCTTAAACTCAACGAATCAAAAACAGAACTTCTTATTCTACATGCAAACCAAAACTCCCGAACCAAGATCCCTTGGACACCTCCTACCATCTTTGGACAGACCATCTCCCCAAGAACCAAGGCCAAGAGCCTCGGAGTCATTTTTGACTCAGAAATGTCAATGGATGCACAAATAGGATCGGTAGTTAGCGGATCTCACCATCTCCTTCGCCTTCTACGCAGACTCATCCCCTTCATTCCAAAGGAGGACAAAGCAGTGGTAGTTGGAACAGTCATTAATTCACGACTTGACTATGCAAACTCCCTCTACATAGGGTTACCCCAATATCAACTTGCACGCTTACAACTTATCCAAAACACGGCGGCTAGGCTGATAACAGGAAAAAAACGTGGGAATCCATCTCCCCTTCCCTGAGGAGCCTACATTGGCTAACCGTAAAGAATCGGGTCATTTTCAAGACCCTCTGCCTCACCCACAAATGCACCCATGGAGACACGCCTCAATACCTTCTCGAGAAAATAAAACGCTACACACCCAATCGCTGTCTTCGATCGTCCGACCAAAACCTCCTCCTCATCCCCAAGTCCCGCTACAAATCAAAAGGGGAACGAAGATTCGCTGTCCAAGGACCACGGCTATGGAATGCACTACCAACCTACATCCGCATGGAAGAAAACCATCAGGTCTTCAGGAAAAAACTCAAGACCCACCTCTTCTAAGAAGCTTGACAACAAAGCACTAATTACAGCGCCTTGAGGCGATTCGGTTCGCATTGTAGCGCTATACAAATTATTCATTCATTCATTCATTCATAGCTGTGGACAAATTCTCCCACCTGAGCTGTGGATCTCTGCAGCTTCTCCAGAGTTACCATGGGCCTCTTGTCTGCTTCTCTGATTAATGCTGTCCTTGACCGGCCTGTCAGTTTAGGTGGACTGCCATGTCTTGGTAGGTTTGCAGTTGTGCCATACTCTTTCTATTTCTGGATGTTGGATTGAACAGTGTTCTGTGAGATGTTAAAAGCTTGGGATATTTTTTTATAACCTATCCCTGCTTTAAATTTTTCCACGACTTTATTCCTGACCTGTCTGGTGTGATCCTTGGCCTTCATGATGCTGTATGTTACTAAATATACTAAGTATATTTACTAATTAGGTGACTTCTGAAGGCAATTGGCTCCACTAGATTTTAGTTAGGGATATCAGAGTAAAGGGGGCTGAATACAAGTGCACGCCATTTATCATTTTCCTTCCACTTCACAATTATGTCTAACTTTTTGTTGGTCTATCACATAAAATCCCAATAAAATACATTTACGTTTTTGGTTTTAACATGACAAAATGTGGAAAATCTCAAGGGGTATGAATAATTTTTCTAGGCACTGTATACTGTAATTATTTATTAAATTTTTTATTTTTCTATTTAATTTTTTTTTTTTTTTTTTTTATGAATGTTTGGAATGTGGTCCATGGATATTGGATGCAGATCCAAATGAAGCTCTGCAACAGCAAATCACTTATAATATTGATCTACTGCTAGCTAGCAGTTACTTACTGCTGTGAAGAGAGTCTGGACAGATCTGCAATAGCCCAAGTCTTTTTATGTCAGTACACTCATAATGTAAACACAATAACTGTTGTGCTATTCTAAAATCATGCCCAGGACTGAAAGAGTTAAAGGGTTTGTAACTCTACATTATAATTTTCTGCCAGCCCCCCTATTTTAAGCTTCTACCCTGCACTGTGTAATTATTTGTTAAAATTAAAGCCTCTAAATATCTTTTTGTGAAGTATCTTCAGGCCGCTTTAATACTCTGACCCAGGGCTACAGTGGGAGGAGCCAAGCACTCCCTCTGATGTCAGCCGGGAGTCATGTGACCGCCGAGCTAGCCGCTTGGCTCCTCTTGCTGTAACCCTGGATTGGAGTAGTAGAGCGGCCTAAAGATACCTCACAAAAAGGTATTTAGAGGCTTTGCTTCTAACAAACAATTACACAGTGCAGGATGGAAGATAAAAAGAGAGGTCTGGCAGTGATTTTTTTAACATCTATGTATTTTATTAACAGCAGTGGGGGGGGGGGCAGAGACAGAGACCCAGACTTCTGAGCTAGCAGGCAGGGAGGGGAGGGGGAGAGCAGAGAGGAGAGCTGCGGATGATGGAGGCACATAAACTAACTACAGTTCCAGAGCTCAGCAGCCATGATAAACTGTGGTCAGTTTACAGGGGGAGGGCAGAAACTGGCAGGATCAGCCAGGTTTATACAGCTTCCAGAGGGGCAGGTTAGACAGCATAAGCACTGTGCTGTTTAACCTGCTATGAGGGAACAGGATATAATTTTTTTAAGGGTTACAAATACTTTAAGATATAAAATCTAAAGGACAAAGCCAAAGCTTGCAGCAACCTAGGCTTTCTATGAAAGTGTGCATACATACAGTGGTGTGAAAAAGTGTTTGCCCCCTTCCTCATTTCCTGTTCCTTTGCATGTTTGTCACACTTAGGGTTTCGGAACATCAAACCAATTTAAACAATAGTCAAGGACAACACAAGTAAACACAAAATGCAATTTGAAAAAGTGATTGCCCCCCATGTTAAAACATACTATAACAGTGGTTGTCCACACCTGAGTTCAATTTCTCTAGCCACACCCAGGCCTGATTATTGCCACACCTGTTCACAATCAAGGCATCACTTAAATAGGAGCTGCTTGACACAGTAACGTCCACCAGAAGATCCTTAAAAGCTACACATCATGCCGAGACCCAAAGAAATTCAGGAACAATTGAGAAAGAAAGTAATTGAGATCTATCAGTCTGGAAAGGGTTATAAAGCCATTTCCAAAGCTTTGGGAATCCAGCGAACCACAGTGAGAGCTATTATCCACAAATGGCGAAGACATGGAACAGTGGTGAACCTTCCCAGGAGTGGCCGGCCGCCCAAAATTACCCCAAGAGCGCAGCGACGACTCATCCAAGAGGTCACAAAAGACCACACAACAACGTCCAAGGAACTGCAGGCTCACTTGCCTCAGTTAAGGTCAGCGTTCATGCCTCCACCATCAGGAAAAGACTGGGCAAAAAGGGCCTGCATGGCAGAGTTCCAAGGAGAAAACCACTGCTGAGCAAAAAGAACATCAAAGCTCGTCTCAATTTCTCCACAACACATCTTGATGATCCCCAAGACTTTTGGGACAACATTCAGTGGACCGATGAGACAAAAGTGGAACTCTTTGGAAGGTGTGTGTCCAAGTATATCTGGCGTAGAAGGAACACTGCATTTCAGAAAAAGAACATTATACCAACAGTAAAATATGGTGGTGGTAGTGTGATGGTCTGGGGCTGTTTTGCTGCTTCAGGACCTGGAAGACTTGCCGTGATAAAAGGAACTATGAATTCTGCTGTCTACCAAGAGATCCTGAAGGAGAATGTCCGACCATCTGTTCGTGTACTCAAGCTGAAACGAACTTGGGTTCTGCAGCAGGACAATGATCCTAAACACACCAGCAAGTCCACCACCGAATGGCTGAAGAAAAACAAAATGAAGACTTTGGAGTGGCCTAGCCAAAGTCCTGAGATGTTGTGGTATGACCTTAAAAAGGCCATTCATGCTCGAAAACCCTCTAATGTAACTGAATTAGGACAATTCTGCAAAGATGAGTGGGCCAAAATTCCTCCAGGACGCTGTAAAAGCCTCATTGCACGTTATCGCAAAAGCTTGGTTGCAGTTGTTGCTGCTAAGGGTGGCCCAACCAGTTATTAGGTTTAGGGGCAATCACTTTTTCACACAGGGCCATGATGGTTTGGATTTTTTTTTCACCTTTAATAATAAACACCTTCATTTACAAATTGCATTTTGTGTTTACTTGTGTTGTCCTTGACTATTGTTTAAATTGGTTTGATGTTCCGAAACCCTTAAGTGTGACAAACATGCAAAGGAACAGGAAATGAGGAAGGGGGCAAACACTTTTTCACACCACTGTAGATCCACAGAATTTTTTGCATGATAAAAGTTGTGAATTTCATCAAGCCAGTTTTGAGAAGACAAATTCTTAAATCTATGTGAACAAAAAGATGACTTTTGGAACTGAATATAAATAAAATTAATTTTTGTACACAGTGTGTATAGTAAAAATATTTATCCACTGCAACTATAAAGCTCCTAAAACTTTCTGCCGTACCTTTAGAAATGAGGTCTGTGACATTCCAAAAGCTATTGCTTGGGGAAAAAGACCAGAGAAAAGCTAATATGATAACGCATTGCTGCCTGAATATTAATTTGATGTCGCACATAATCATGGATTAAATTTAATCCTCTAAATAATATGAGATGGGAATTGAGAGCACACAAAAACTTACAATCATGGAAACTCGCAAGGGTCACAGTAGCTATTTATACATAAGCTCCTACTTCCCTTAGTGAGTCACATTATGTGGTGACTTTTGTGTCACTTAATTATCCAACCCATATGTTCCTCAACAGGGAAGAAAAACAAATAGCAATGCAATCTAATGGCAAAGTATTACCAACTACACTTAATAAATCACAAGTGAAACTTATAAGTTGATCCCATATTCATTAATTGAAAAGTTTTAGAGTTTGTTCTGTTCAAAGGACAAACAAGCTGCAGTGATTCATGTGCAGTAAATAAAAGAGATGAACAATTGGGGAAAAAGATAGTCTTTAATTTCCCATAGATATTGTAACCTATTTATAGGCTGGGTCCATGCTTTTCCTTTCCACTCTAACCATTCCCTCTCCATTTATATAAGCTTGATGCAAATATTTATTTTAAAAAATATATTACTTTCGTCCCTTTTATTCAGAGGGTTTCTTTGTATTTTTGTTAAGTTTGTGGACGTGTGTGTGTGATTTTTCTATTTCGGTACTGTCTAGTAGGGAGCCTGATGTTAGCCTGATGTTAGAGTCGAACGTAAGTTCGACTCTAACATCGGGTGTTCGCCTGTTCATCACCGAATAGCGAACAATTTGGGGTGTTCACGGCAAATTAGAAAGTTGCGGAACACCCTTTAATAGTCTATTGGAGAAATCAAAAGTACTAATTTTAAAAGCTTATATGCATGGTATTGTCATAAGAAGTGTTTGGGGACCCAGGTCCTGCCCCAGGGGACATGTATCAATGCAAAAAAAAGTTTTAAAAACTGTATTTTTTTTTGGGAGCAGTGATTTTAATAATGCTTAAAGTGAAACAATAAAAGTGAAATATTCCTTTAAATTTCGTACCTGGGGGTGTCTATAGTATGCCTGTAAAGTGGCAAATGTTTCCAACAGTCCCTGCACAAAATTACATTTCTAAAGGAAAAAAAGTAATTTAAAAGTACTCATGGCTCTAATGAATTGTCAGTCCCAGCAATATACAAAAAATTGCGTGGGGGTCCCCCCAAATTCCATTTTCCATTCCATTTTAAGGGGAACCCCGCGCCAAAATTAAAAAAATGGCGTGGGGGTCCCCCCTAAAATCCATGCAAGACCCTTATCTGAGCATGCAACCTGGCAGGCCGCAGGAAAAGAGTGCCCCCCTCCTGAATCGTACCAGGCCACATGCCCATGTTGATGGGGACAGGGCCTCATCCCCACAACCCTTGCCCGGGGGTCTGCGGGCGGAGGGCTTATCGGAATCTAGAAGCCCCTTTAACAAGGGGACCCCAAGATCCCGGCCTCCCCCTGTGTGAAATGGTAATGGGGTACAAATGCACCCCTACCATTTCACCAAAAAAGTGTGAAAATTTTAAAAATGACATGACACAGCTTGGGAACAAGTCCTTTATTAAAAACTAAAAAAAACGTCCCATGAAGTTTTCTTCTTCTTCTCTTGCTCCACTGATGGATCGAAAAAGAAAAAAAAAAACGACCGACCCACCTCCATGGAGGCCCCCACTGTAATGACCGTCCTCTCAGGTGACAGTCCTTTTATAACTGAGGGCGGGGCCACATGGTGAAATTGCTGGGTGACCCGTCCCCTCTGACGCACGGAGACATCCCTATGGCTTCCCTGTAGCATTGGAGGGGGGCAGGGCCTGAAGGGTCTGGTATGGATTTTGAGGGCGATCCCCACGCAGTTTTTTTTTGGCACGGGGTTCCCCTTAAAGCGGTTTGGTTTTTTTTTTCCAAATTTTGGCACGCGGGTTCCCCTTAATATCCATACCAGACCTGAAGGAGATTTCGGCCGCATCTGCCGAAATCTCGTGAGATGTGGCAGATGTGCCGTTACTGCGCACGCGCGAGTAACGGCGGTGCATGCTGGGCCATCAACACTGCCTGTGGGGTTTCACATGCCCACAGGCAAGATGGACCCCAGCAGACAAGAAGAAGACAAGAAGAAGATGAAGACGAAAACCGGCGGCGATCGAGATGGAACATGGAACAGGTAAGTCCCCCAATTGAGCTATATGCCCTAGGCATATAGCCCAAAAAAAAAAAAAAAATTTTCAGAGTGCAGAACCGCTTTAATATCCATACCAGACCTGAAGGGCCTGGTATGGAATCTGGAATATTTATAAATGTATAAATATTTTCCCAAATGATTTTATATTATCGTTATTATCCAAAACAGTTGTTCCACATATGTCAGCCACTGAGTTTGCCAAAGCCCAATTCATTCCAATCTCTGCACTTCCTCATAGTTTGCGTTATTCCATGTTGGTGTATAGGAAGTATAGCCTGTAATACTGGTAATATTTTTTATTGCTAGCCAAACCCTATTGAATGAGGAATTTAACTTCAAGCTCTTCCTCCCTGGTTTTGTGTCAGTGGGATGCGAGTTGAACCTCTACTTGTCGATATTTAGAGTCTTGAACTCCAGAGAAATTAATGCTTTGCGACATTGATATGTGCCCCTATGCCATGACATCCTGGGACCCCCATGCTAAATATAATACCATATACAGAATTCTTTATTAATTTATCTTTAATTTTAGATCTGCTCGTCCCTGGTATTCCATATCCTTGGCTATTTTCTTTCCCATTATATTGCATATTTTTTCCTTCCTTTCCCAGTTTGCTTTTTTCTATGTATATAATTTTTGTTTAATAGATCACTGTTTTTTGTTCTTGTATGTTTCTCCATTGTGGTTTTTAAATTATTTATTGCCCACTGTGACTGTCGTGTTCCGTGGATTCGCTAGATAGTGATGTGCGTGTCCTCTGTGGAGTCTTTTGCTTACACCACCCGGCAGATAGGCTCCGCCCACTTGTGGCTGGGCTATCCACGTGGCCTTTTTGTGGGGGGGCAGCTCCTACCCACCCCTGCCACATCATATGATGCTGCTGGGGAATTCTTTGCGCCAGTCACGCTCTGACACGCAATGTTATCAAGCTCGATGGGTGGGGCTGTGCCGTGCACCCTTGCGTCAGAGAACCATCTTGTCCCTGTCCTGAGTCACCCTGATTGGCAGCGTCTTTGATGTCCTCCCCATGGCTTATTGGCTCTCCTAGAGGAATACTCCCTATATAAGCAGACACACCTGACAGGCATGTCTCTGAGTGAGCATTGCTGCCAAGGTGTGGGTGTCTGCATTGGTGTGTTGAAAGGTAAAGTACTCTATGGTGGTTTGATGAGATACCTGATTCCCCTATCGTATTTCTATGCAACATTCATCCTGTCTGCTGATATTTAAGTTTAGGAAGTATGTGTTAATATGCTCTTCCAATTGCTTTTTCTGCTTTAGATATTGATACCTTTTTGCTGGTAAAGCCTACAGATCATCCTGGGATGCACACCCACCCATCTGCTGCTCTGGGGACTGCTTCAGTCACTTTGGGAGTCCCATTGATTTTATTCCTTGTGTTTCCTTTTTTGTTTATTGTACTGTGGATCATCATGTGAGTATTGGAATGGTCACATATATTATATACCACATTTATACTCTTATATTGCTTGCTATGTTCACATTGTGCTTTACAGTGTGATTATCATGCGACTATGTTTACATTTCAGACAATAAATAAATAGTGACAATTGTCTAAAATTATTTAAAGTGCCAAATGTGAATAAATATAAATAAATATGAAGAGTCAATATGTCACTAATCAAGTGCATAAATAAATAATAACATCTAGAATGAAACACAAATAAGATTGCTGAACGTAGATCCGTGAATAAATAAATAAAATGTGCAAATGAATCTGTGAATGGAATAATGAATAAAATCCGTGAATAAATAATCAGCAAAGCCTTTTAAGGGTTTCAAAAAACTTCTCCTTTAAGAGCCGTTTAAAACCTAGAACCTGTGTTGTATGAACAAATCTAGGGCAGGTGGGTGTGGAAACTTCCTCTTCGCCTGAGCTTTCCCGAATGAATGAATACCAAGCATCTTTCACACATCCTCCAATAACCACACCAGAGATTCTACCTAAGACATCCTGAAGGGAGGAGAAAAGTCATCACTGCCTTTAGGAGTACTGGATAAAGCGAACTCCGCACAAACCTGACTCATAGGCTGAACATCTCCAAACATAATGCCCTGATCAACTAGGGTATGAGCAAGTTGGATAAATTCTAATAGTTGGTCACTGGTCCACTCCTTCAATATCTGATGTATTCATTATCCTCTGTCACCAGCAAAGAAAAATAAATAACCTCCTCCGGATGCATTTTCCCCCAAATGGCAGAACCAAGATGGCTTCCATGTGTGACGAGAAAAGCGTGGACTGAAACAGAGCGTACCAAGCACAGGTAAAGTGTAAATAATATGATTTATTAAAAGATAAGTGAACAACAAAGAAAACACACCTCCAATACAGTAAATAATGTAACCCAATCAGTGAACCAGCAATGAGTGAACATAAAACAAGTCTAAATCCAATATGTACAGAGCATGGGATAACCAAATCGTAATCGTACCAGAGCGAGGGTCAAACATGGGAGATCAAGCAGAGGGGAGCTGGGAACAAGACAGGACAGGGAAAGGGAACCAGGAGATGGACTGAGCAGGTAGGAAGAAATCATGCTGCAGGATCAGTCAGAGTCCAGGAACAGGAGACGGGATGCAGGCTACAGGAACACAGATCAGGGGCACAAGGAGATAATATCAAGGCAAAGTGTAATAACATTTACTAGGTTTAAATACACCTCCTGCAATCAGCATCAGGTGATGCCTGATTGCAGGGATGATGTCAGCTCCTGACTTCTGAGAAACACCTGCTGGTGGACACCGGAACTGCAGCCTAAAGACCTGGGAGCACAGTGCCACCAGCAGGTGAATCCTCTCCTGAACGTCAGCCTCCGAATGCTAAGAAACACCCGCTGGTGGACACCGGAACTGCAGCCCATAGATCTGAGAGCCACAGTGCCACCAGCAGGTGAAACCTTTCCTGACAAGTACAGACACATTATACAAAATACATCCCATAAAACAAAAGGTTTGTACACCTACACCGTAGTGCAGGATTGGAGCAGCCCCCTTGGACTTTTTAGGCAGAAATGGTCATAAAGATAATTTTATAGTAAAAGGCAATATAATGCCAGTTTTATTAATACAAAACATAAAAACTTGTTTCTATATAGACATATCCAACAAGGCAAATAATGTAAAACACACCGTACAAAATTAGAAAAATTGATGGTACATCAAAACATCTTTGTCAAACCCAACAAAAGGCAAGTATGCCCTGTGCTGCCAGAGATGAGCTGTGGTCAGTTAATAGGGATTTATTGCGTATAGCCCAACATACTGTATTTCAGAATGAACAATGTGTATTCCTTTATCAGGGTAGATTATGTCTGAGTGACTTTAATTCTAATTATCGGCACTTATTGTATTTATTTGATTATCCTACACCCCCAGCTCTATTTTTGCACCAGCACCATCTGCTGGACACCCTCAGTATTGCAATTATTCAATTTGCGTGGAATTTATTATTTATTCCTTTGACTTTTTGTGTATTTGTGAACACACCACATTTTGCTGCATATCACTGTATTATTAATTGATTATTGATCACACAGTTACTCACAGTAGTGCGAGGGATTTACCACATTCACGTTATTGGAGGATGACTCGGTTTATTTTTTGAGCACTATTCATCATGTTCCCAGCAGGTTTTAGAGGAGTGTAATATTGCAGTGCATTCTCTGGTCAGACGGGCATTGTGTAAGTCAAAGTTTGTTCAACCTTTACTACAGACATGGTCAGATATATTGCACTCAGCCTCAGTCAGATTGCAACAGTCCATTCCTGCTGCCAGAGACCTGCCTGCTCAGATGTCTCTGTCTCCATCACCCACAGCAACCACAGTTGCAGCCCAGTATACTCTGCTACCAACTAAGTATCTGTACCCTGTTTACACCTGCTGCACCTACCCATTCACCTCTTCTCCACTATCTGCATCCCTCCCACAAAAATCCTCCTTATAAACTGCTCCCTCTTGTTTACCATCCTTCAGCTCTTTTCTTCCGCCAGCTGCACCTCCTATGTACAGCCATGCATTCACATACAAAACTTCAGTGGCTAAACCTAATAAGAAACTGAAGTTTATTCCAACCCACACAATCCTGCCACTATCCAATCCTGCCTCCACGCTAGCTGATCTGCTCCAGTCTGCTTCCACGCCAGCCGATCTGCTCCAGTCTGCTTCCACGCCAGCCGATCTGCTCCAGTCTGCTTCCATGCCAGCCGATCTGCTTCAGTCTGCTTCCACAGCAGCTGATCTGCTCCAGTCGGCCTCCACACCAGCCAATCTGCTCCAGCCTGCCTCCACACCAGCTGATCTGTTCCAGTTGGCCTCCACGCCAGCCAATCTGCTTCAGCCTGCCTCCACGCCAGCCGATCTACTCCAGCCAGCCGATCTGCTCCAGCCTGACTCCATGCCAGCCAATCTGCTCCAGCCTGCTTCCACACCAGCCGATCTACTCCAGCCTGCCTCCACGCCAGCCGATCTGCTCCAGCCTGCCTATCAGGGCTGTGCTCAACCATTCCTTCTCTGAGCTGGCCGCTCAGCTGTCGGCTAATTTCCAGCTCTTATTGTTCCACAGTGACTCACCTGTTGATGATATCCTGATCGTCAGTCCTGCCTACTTAAGCCGTCCAGCCCAGATGATCTCTGCCTTCACCTTTGTCACATCTCTAGAGACACTCTCCTGTGTTCCTGTTAAAGACTTGCTTGGCTGACATTTCTTCTGGCTCCAGATCCTGCTTGCTGTTCTACTACGCTCATCTCTGGCTCCCTGATGTTTTGGCTTGTCTGACTATTCGTTCCGGTTCCTGAAATCTGGCTATGTTCTGACTACATTTAATCTTTACCTTTTTTTTAATTATTATTATTATTAAACAAGTGAGATTTAACTGTACTTCTGTCTCAGTCTGATTCATGGTTTCTGACAGTAGGTGAAGGCCATGAATTCAGAAGATGCAGTCAATCCACTAATATTTTTTTCAGATTAGATGAGCAGGATCACTGCATGGAGTCGCACGGCTCACCTGGAATCTCCAACTGTGGCTGCTCTGGTACAATCTGTGTTGCAGGCCATGGAGGAGTATGTTGAAGACCCACTTTCACAAGGTTTCATCCACAAATCCTCGTCTCCTGCTGGTGCTGGTTTGTATTGATTATAGGGCTCTCAGTCATTTCATGATTAAAAATCTGATTCCGCTAATTACGGAGTTATTTGACTGCCTCAAGGGAGCAAGGGTTTTCACAAAGCTTGATTTGAGAGGGGCATACACTCTTGTGAGGATTAAGGAGGGTGACGAGTAAAAAATTGCATTTAATACTAGAACAGGCCATTAAGAGTACCTTGTAATGCCTTTTGGCCTTTGTAACGCACCAGCAGTTTTCCAGGAATTTATTAATGATGTCCTCCGAGATTTGTTGCAGTTATGTGTGGTTGTTTATCTCGACGATATCCTCATACTTTCCAAGTCCCTGGAGAGCCACCACACAGATGTCTATCCTGTGCTTCAGAAACAAAGCCCCCGTACACACGGTCGGAAATTCCGACCACAAAATCCGTTGGATTTTTTCCGACAGATTTTGTCTAACACTGGTGTTGCATACACATGGTCAGACAAAGTTGTCGGAAAATCTGATCATTACGAACGTGGTGACGTTTGTTGCATACAACGGAACTATGTAGAGGCTAGTAGCCAATAGCTTTGGTCTCGTAATTTGATCTGAGCATGCGTGGCACTTTGTCCATTGGAATTCTCGACACACGATCGGAAAAAGTCCGATCGGATTTTGTTGTCGGAAAATTTGAGATCCTGCTCTCAAATCTTTTCCGTCGGAAAATCCAATGGAAAAAGCCTGCTATAGCCCACACACGATCGGATTTTCCGACAACATAATCCAATCGCACTTTTTCCATCAGAATATCCGACCGTGTGTATGGGGCATAAGAGAGAACAATTTCTATTGTACATTGGAGTGCGAATTCAATCGTGAACAGGTTAAATTCCTGAGTTATGTCATTTTGACTGCTGGTTTTTCGATGGACCCAGAGAAACTTTCAGCAGTCCTACAGTGGCCCCGACCCATGGCGTTTTTTTGGCTTTGCCAACTATTATCGGAAGTTTATTCATAACTTCTGGTCAAGCCCCTGACTGATATGACCAGAAAGGACGGTAACCCACAGTGTTGGTCTCCGGAGTCCATCAAGGCCTTTGAGAGTCTCAAGGCTGCCTTTGTTTCTAATCCTGTGTTGGCACATCCTGATCCTACGTTACCTTTTATCCTTGAGGTTGATGCTTCTGAGACTGGAGTGGACGCCCTTCTGTCTCAACATCCTACCTCTGAGAGTGTTATGCATCCTTGTGGCTACTTTTCCAAGAAATTGTCACCTGCGGAGTGCAATTACGAGATTGGTTACAGAGAGCTGTTAGCGATCATTTTAGCCCTGAAAGAATGGAGACATCTCCTCAAAGGTACCACTGTGCCGGTTCTCATTCTTACTGACCATAAGAATCTCACTTTCTTGTCTGAGGCTAAATGCCTCTCTCCCAGAAGGGCGCGTTGGACTCTTTTTATGTCTAGTTTCAATTACATTGTCTCATTCTTACCCGGTACTAAGAATGTAAGGTTAGAAATCAAAAGGAAGAACTCCGGACAGCCGCACACCGGGAAAATAAAATCCAAAGGGTTTATTTAAAAGCAAAGAGGACCGAGGACTATATTTGGAAGATCTGTTGCTGCTGACATAACTACGGTTGAGCGTAACCTCGGCCGCTTTCCCCCTTTTTTTTTTTTTTTTTTTTTTTTCTCCTCTCGCTGGCCGCTCTGGCCCCTGGTGTTGAAAAAGCCTTTTTTTTTTTTTTTTCCTCTCGGCTCCTGGCTTGTGCTCCTATATGAGAAGAACTGCTGCTGATACAGGACCCCCTTAGCAACCGCTTACCTGACCATCTGCGTGGTTTCTTCTTTTTTTCTTTTTTTCTCCCTCTGACCCCCGTGCTTAGAAGAGGGGGGAAAAGGGGGGAAGGGAAATATAAATATTGTGTGAAATAAGAGGAGAAGGGAAAATGCAGCAGCTACGATCTGCAAAAGATAAAGATAAAAGTGTCCAACAAGCAGGTATGGCTGCTGCAGCAAAACTAGAGCAATTTGCACACACAACTGGGCATACACTGGGGCAACCCATGCCGCCGTCTCCCCCAAAAAAAGGGACTCAGTCCAAAACCCAACAAGGAGGTACAGGAGAGAGAAAGAGTCAAGGGCAGAGCCAATCAAATGCGGCAACACCAAGGGCCCAGGGGGTAAAGACACAGACACAGGGAAGTAAAAACACCGTGGCCGCAGATCAAAATATAAAAACAAGCACAGAAGCAATTGGGGTTGGGGCAGGACCCGCCCCACCTATGGAGAAAGAACCCACATTAATGGACATTTTTAAAGCAGTAAAAACCTCAAATGACTCGCTCAAAGACTTGGGCGAACAGATGAGGGGGGTCAAAGAGGACTTGGCACTGGTAAGACAAGACATGCAAAGGATAGCTGAGAGAACCACAGTATTGGAAGGAAGGATCAGCCAGGTGGAGGATGATGTTCTTCCACTGGTTAAAGAGATGAAGAACATGAGGGAGCAGTTACACCGGCAAGCCGTTAAATTGGAAGAAATCGAGAACAGGAGTCGTAGAGATAACATTAGGATAGTGGGAATGCCTGAGAAGAGTGAAGGATCCAACCCTACTGAATTTTTGGAAGGCTGGTTAACTGAGACCTTTGGGAGAGAATCCTTTTCAAGATCATTTAGCATCGAAAGAGCACATAGGGTGCCGTTCCGCCCACCACCAGCAGGAGGCTATCCACGAACCCTGTTAATGAAGTTCCTTAATTTTAAGGACAAAGTGACACTTCTGCGAAAAGCCAGGGACAGAGGGAATATCTTTTTTAATGGGATTAAAATTTCTTTCTATTCAGATTTCTCTCAGGAGCTCCAAAAACGTAGGGCAGAATTCACCCAGGTCAAACGTTCACTACAAAAGTTTAAAATTCAATATGCTCTTTTATACCCGGCCAAACTGAGGGTAACGGCCCTGGGGGAAACCCGGTACTTTGAGGATCCAGGAGGGGTAGAGAAATGGGTGGAGGAGAACAGGGAAAGGTTACTGGCATTGTGATAAGTTGTGGTACTCAGAATAGATTACACGAGGGGGGGGGGGGGGGGGGGGGGGGGGGGGTTGGCACAGTGGGCGGGTACGAGAGGATGTTGATAAGGGTGTATGTGAAGAAAGGGTTAAGAGTATGGGATAAGGTCACTGGTAGTCCCCGGGGGGTTCACCGAGAGAGGTGGGGAGGGGGGGAGGGGGGGAGGGATGGGTATGGGTAATATTTCAGATCAAAGGTGTGTAAAGGGCCAAGGGAAAAAGGGTACATCCACTGATAAAAAAGAGAGAATCACGGTAGACGCACAGAAGTAGGAAGTAAAAAGGGAGACACATAGAGCTTTTCAACGGGGAACCACTAGGATAATGGGTGAAAACACTGCTATAGAGATAAAATACTACTGATTAAAATACATTGGGTGAAAAATGATGCAATCTAAAATATTAAGAATTGGGTCATGGAATATAAGAGGGTTAGGCACAGCGGGTAAGAGGGCAATAGTGTTTTCTATGATGAGGAACTATGGGATTGATGTGGCTTGCCTGCAGGAAACCCATTTGACAAAAGAAACAGCCCAACAACTACAAAGGCAGAATGGGGTATACCAATTTCAGTACCACTCGGTTTATGGCTCATACAGTAGAGGGGTTAGCATAATGGTGAAGAAAGGGGTGAATTTTTCCTGCATGCAAGCCATCTCAGATGAAATGGGCCGGTATATTTTTCTCTGTTGTCAAATTGAAGATAAAAAGATGGTGATAGCAAATGTGTATGTCCCCCCCCCCATTTAAAATGGAGATCATGCTTAAATTAAACGAGTTCCTGTTGGATAAGCAGGGAACACCAATCATAATAATAGGTGACTTTAACCAGGTATTGGATTACAATATGGACAGATTCCCAGCCCAGAGGGTAGCAGAAAACATGAAGAAAGGGCAGTTGAGTCGGTTTATGGAGGAGGTGGGTTGGATAGACTTCTGGAGGGTGCGGAACCCTGACGCCCAGCAATTTTCTTGCTGGTCGGCCACACACTCCACCCTCTCCAGAATTGATATGGTGATGGGAAACGATAGGGCATTGGAGCTGGTAGAAGCAGTTGAGTATTGGCCAAGGGGGATCTCGGACCACTCCCCTCTTATGCTTAGTTTAAAGATAGGGAGGGAGGAAATATTGAGGGGGTGGAAAATTAACCCGTGCTGGTTTGAGATACTCAGAAGTATAGATACCATCCCACCAACACTGAGAGAATTTATTGTAGTCAACGCAAACACAGCAGAATCAGGGATTATATGGGATACCCTTAAGGCTTTCTTGAGGGGATTATTAATTCAGCAGGTGGCGAAGTACAACAAGGGGGTAAGGGCACAGGAAGAAAATAAAAGGAGGGAAGCGGCTGCAGCGGAGGCTAATTATATTCTAGCCCCAACAATGGAAGGGAAAGAAAAATGGCTGGAAAAACAACAGGAATATAAATTATGTGTAATCCAGAGAGTCGAGACCAAACAGTTGTTACAGAGGCAGGAGGCCTTCATGGAAGGAGAGATGGTGGGGAGGATGTTGGCCCAGGTGGCAAGGGCGAACAGGGCCCCCAGTAATGTATCAGCTATTCGAAGTAGAGACGGGGGGGTAACCTCGAACTCCAAAAGTATACTGGAAAGCTTTGAGGAGTTCTATAGGGACTTATACTCCGCACGAGTAAGGGGAGCGGGGAGATCAATGATGGAGAGTTTTTTGGGGAAGGTAGCCCTTCCGAAGATAACACTTGAAGAAAGAGTTGGTCTGGATTCCCCAATAACGCTCTCCGAATTACAACAGGCTGTAGCCGACATGGCAAATCAAAAGTCTCCGGGTCCGGATGGTCTCCCAACGGAAACGTATAAATACTATGGGGATATCCTGCTCCCGGAACTGTTGAAGGTTTTAGGGGGGGCAATGGAGGTGGGTTATCTCCCTGAGTCAATGAGAGAAGCTACCATCATCGTACTTCATAAGGAAGGGAAAGATCCCCTAGATGCCGCTTCGTATAGGCCAATCTCCCTTTTGTGCACGGATGCAAAAATTCTAGCTAAAGTTATCTCAGCTAGAATGGATAAAGTTATTTCAAAATTGGTCCACCCTGATCAGTCTGGGTTCATAGCAAACCGATCAACCAGTACAAATATAAGGAGAGCTTTTTTAAATCTTCAAACGCCAACAGATAATATAGGGTCGAAGGCGATATTATCATTGGATGTGACCAAAGCCTTCGACTCTATAGAGTGGGAATACATTTGGCGTATACTGGAAGAGTTTGGATTTGGACCCACGCTGATCGGGTGGATCAAGATGCTCTATGACAGACCAGTAGCTAGATTAAAAATTAACAATAGATTTTCAAATCAAATAAAATTGGAAAGGGGAACCAGGCAGGGGTGCCCTTTATCGCCCTTGCTCTTTGCGCTAGCTATGGAGCCCCTTGCGGAGTACATCAGAAGGAGCCCTGACATTGTAGGTTTCCGTAGGATCTCAGGAGAAGAGCGTATAGCATTATATGCTGATGATATATTGCTCTTCCTGGGGGACATAGAACACTCATTGGAGGAAGCAATGAAAGCTGTGGAGAGGTTTGGTAGTTTCACGGGTCTAGAGATCAACTGGACGAAGTCAGAGCTCCTTCCGATGGCCGAAATAAGGGAAGGGATGCTATGGAATAGCCCTAAATTAGCAGTCGTAGATTCCCTTAAATATTTAGGGATCAGGATAACAAGAGACCCCAATCAATACTTGCATAATAATCTGATACCAATATTGGGGAAGTTTAGGGAGAAAATTAAAACATGGAAATCCCTCCCCCTGTCTAGTGCCGGTAGATGTTCATTAATAAAAATGATTTGGCTGCCCCAACTGTTGTATGTGCTCCATAATGCCCCCATATGGATCCCCAGAAAATGGTTTGATAAAATCGAGAGTCTATTTAGGGAATTGGTGTGGAAGGGGGGACAGGCAAGAATACGGCTTCGGACTCTGCAACTCCCTTCAGGGGAAGGGGGTCTTGCACTGCCCAATCCTGAGATATACTATTTAGCGTCTCAGTTACAACAATTAGTGGGATGTTGTGCCCAAGAGGGAGGGTCCCCTAATGGAAAAATTCTTTTGACAGGCGCGCTACACGAGACCATAATAGAAACTTTAGAGGCAGGGTCGTTTGGGGCTAAGAACCCAACAACAAAAATGGTCAGTAAAGTTTGGAAAGTCGTCAAAAAAAAAGTTAAAATATATGGAGACTAACATATATACCCCAATCTGGAACAATAGCAACCTACAGGAATTACGTATAATGGGGAAAATCAGGGAGTGGGAAAATAGGGGAATTAAAAAAGTGAGCCAAATATACGATGGTCAGGCCATAAAAAAATTCGAAGTACTAAAAAGGGAATTTGATATCCCCCAGAATACACAGTTTAGTTATCTTCAAATAAGCCATGCCCTAGAAGCCCAGTTTCGAAACCAACCTATGGTATGGGAGGAACTACCAGTGCTACAGGTTATTGGGGAGCCAGGATCCACTAAAGGATTAATATCTGTGATATATAAACTACTGAACAGAGGGACCCTAGGCGAAGTAAAGCTGCTGGAGGTAAAAAAAAAATGGGAACAGGATCTAGGTGCCATTCCACAGGGACAATGGAAGAGAATACTAGAACTAGCCCCGATGATATCGGTTTCGCCCGCCCAGAAATTCTCACATCTGATGCTACTCAACAGAGCGTATTATACACCAAAGCTGTTATGTAAATTTGGAAGAAGGCCTAATGATAAGTGTCCGAGGTGCCAGGGGCAGGGGGACCTGGTCCATATGGTATGGAGATGCCCCAAGCTCTTCCGGTACTGGGAAGGGGTGACAAAAGTATTGAAGAGCATATTTAAAAAAGAAGTGGAAAGGGAAGTGGTACTTTGTATCCTGGGGTATAGACAGGAAAAGGGTGAAACAAAAAGTACAACAGTGGCAATATTAAGGGGCATGTATCAGGCCAGGAAGATGATAATGATGAGATGGCAATCACAGATGCCACCCACAGTAAAGAATTGGATCGATATAATGAATGAAACCCTCCCGAAGGAGAGAGCCGCGTACATAAAGAGATATAATATGAAAGAATTTGATAGGATGTGGAGACCATGGATAGAGGGAATACACCAGATACAGCTGGAATAGAGGGGGGGTGGGTGGGGGGGGGGGGGAGGCGGGAAAGGGGGGATAATGAGACAGGAGTAAATCCAGGCAATATTACTCAAAAAGCGGCTCCCTCCTTTTTAGTGGAGGGAATATAGAGTGCTCTTTTTTTATCTTCATAAAGAGATATACCTATGTGTTAAGTACAAAATGTATGTAAAAAAGATACTGGTCCTGGAATATTGTGTTGAGGTGTAAACATGTTTTATAGATGGAAAAACTAATAAAGATTATAATTAAAAAAAAAAAAAAAGGCAGAGCTCCGGTCCCCGTCTCCCGACCCGCGGCTCCTACTCAGCTAAACGAGCAGCCCTAAGCACGGGAGCGACACCACTGACTGCCGGAACCCCCCAGGCAACGTATGGGGAAGATTGGCTTCCAGAAAAGTATTTACAGAGGCTTTATTCCTCCTCCGCCATCGCGGCCTACTTCAGGTATGGAGCGCTTCCTATTTAGGCCGCAATCCCCGGCCTCGAGTGACTCACTAGGCCTGACGCATACTTCCAGGCCACATATGGCACCGCACAACTTGGCCGCGGAGGACAACAACTCCCAGCCTTCCCAGCAATCCCTACAACCCCACTCTCCACACACATCTGAAACCCCAACAGATGTAGTGACAATAGCAGTACTGGACACAAGGCTCAACCTGCTTTTGCATGACCTAACCCACAGCATTGCTAAAGAAGTGGGGAAAATCGCACATGAGCTGAGGGGTGAAATTGACCAACTAGGGGAACGCACTGACACCCTTGAAAATAAATTTGATGAACTAACCCAATATGTACATGTACTTGAAGAAGACAACGCCAATATGAAGCATACTGTCTCCCAACTTCAAATACAGCAGGAAGATTTGGAGAACCGCGAAACCCTGGCACCCCACATACCAAGATCTTCACATAGATTGGCGTCTGGACAGGGCACACAGATCACTAGCTCCAAAACCACCACCTAATGCAAACCCAAGAGACGTCATTGTCCGTTTCCACTTTTATGAAAGCAAAGAAGCATTGACAAATGCTACCCGCAACAAGTCACGTATTGAATTCAAGCAATCCAGAATCCAGATCTTCAGTGATCTATCCCCAATCACCCTAGCAAAAAGACGCAGTTTTCGTCTGATCGCCACACATTTGCAAAACCACCAGATTCCATATCGTTGGGGTTTCCCCTTTCACCTGTCAGCAACCAAAGACGGCGTCCAACACTCCCTGAGGGACCTCTATGAAGGTGAATCCTTTATCCGCAGCCTCGGTCTCCCACCATTACCCGAAGAGGAATTCCGGGTTCCAGTTCCTAATCCAAAACCACTTCTCTACTCCACAGAGGCCTAACCCCCACAGATTCCCGACCTGAAGAGGGTCTTCATCTCCCCAGAAATCGGCTTTTGTTTTTTGCCTTCTACTCTCCGGGCCATTCCCGGAGAAATTGTTCTTAGGCCTTGAATAAGGCCCTACTGAAAGGCGGCCATCTTTTCCTTGAAAATAATTGAGAACTACGTCTTCCACCATTCCGCTACCATGGGGTGGCCCCAAAATGGCTAGAAAGGGACCTGCTGCAGAACATGTGAAAGGGTCCTGCTGTAGGACCATAATAAAGGGCCCTGCAATGGGAGTAAAGGGCCCTGGGATCAGTGGAAAGGGCCCCAGGCTCAGAGGTAAGGGCTCCGGGACCTGTGGCAAGGGCCCTGGGACTGATGGAAAGGGCCTAGCACCGATGATATGGGCCCTGGATGAACAGTGGATGAACTTGGTGCAATGAAAACCCAGCTAGGCTTTAACATACTATTTATACTGTGACACTGACCGCAAATCTTAAAATACCACTATGTGAAATTTATATACTATTTTGTTTAAAATATTACAAAGTAAAGGGAAGTTTAACAACAGTTTCATGTCATACAATTTATCATGTTCTAAAGTCTACATAGTTTTAGACTATCCAAACAGTTACTATCATATGTAATGCATAACAAAAATGTAACATCACTTATGTAGCATAGAAAAGTTATATAACCATTGTCACAAAACAAACAGAAAGCCCCAAATATAGGTTTCTGCTAAATTGATTTAGGTGTACATTTTGTCTCATGTGTCTTGATAGCCTTATTTTAGGTAAATGTTACAATTAAACAGATACCATTTTTTCATCACTGGGTAACTAAGAATATGTCATTACTGGAAAAACTAAATGAGGCATGAAAACATAAAGCAGGCTATTTCTTTTTTATGGGTAAACCATGTCTCCCGTTTAGGTAACACAGAACAAACACATTACATGCTGACAGTTTGCTACTATTATTTATCTGTCTTGGGTTTTGCTGCTTAAGGAAAACTGTAACTTAACTGGTGTTACAGAAACATTGTGTTAAGTTTTCAGCATTTTGCGCAAAGATACCTACAAACACAATGTTTTTAGGCATTCAGGCTTTTTTTTTTGTTTACTAATCTAAATGCAGACCATTTTTTTTTTAATTGGCCTGTGTACACAGACATGTAAACGTGTGCTGTATTAGATTAGTAAAAAAGTATATATAAAAATCTGCATTGCTGGAAAGTATTTTACATGCATATGCATGTATACACTCAAAATATGTGTGCATACGTGTAAAACACAACCCAAAAAAAAGCTAGAAGAATTTTTAAGAAGATGTAAAACGCACAAATTCTGTATGTACATTTAATACATAGCCCATCCTTGCATTTTTATGCAGTCATTTTCTGCCACACAGCTAATATTCATACATCATTACCACGTGCAAGTACCCTTTCAACAAATGGATTTTTAATTTTGATTTGAAGACAACTGGGGACAAATATAAGACAAACGTATTAAATATTTTTTTAGCTTTGTATATAGAAAATAAGGTGCTAATGTTGATTTAAACTAAGGGTAATATTGACATTAATTTCAAATGTGCCACAGTGGCTCAAAATTTATATAGTCCAATAACAATTATGTTTATAAATAAAAAAAAAAAAAAACACAAATAAAGCAGCTAGGCAAGATAGCTTACACCCATACGTTGTCAAAGAGCTTAGCTCAGTTCTTTTTAAACCATTTTTTGTAATATTTTAGATTTTTGTTTAATGATTGATTTGTTGGCTTGCTACCAGAACATAGAATATACAATTTGGGAATAAAAGTATTATTTCCATGTTTGCATTTGACACAAATGTATATTGCAAAATTACATTCCTTGTAAGATGTCTTCAAAAACACACCAGATAGCTACATCGCCAACAGGTGAATACAATTTTTAATCTGGGGGCTAAAAGCATGCACGCAACACAAAATCAGCAGGGAGTAGGCTCGGAGTATGGCATGAGCGAGGCTTCGTTGTCGGCTACGATAACGGTCCTACGAAAGGAAGGGAAGGACGGCTCGACGTGTGCTGGATATAGACCAATATCACTACTTAATTTTGAAACAAAGCTTTACGCTAAGATTCTGGCAGAGCGCATAAAGAAATGCCTAGGCAAGTTGATACACCCAGACCAAGTGGGATTCACGACGGGTCGAGAAGGTAGGGACAACAGCGTGCGGACCCTGCTGGCGATTCAGAGGATGAGAGATTCACGAACCCCCAGCCTGCTTCTGTCTATCGATGCGGAAAAGGCATTTGACCCGGTAGACTGGGGGTTCCTGTTTGAGACACTGGAAGTTATGGGATTCGGACCGAAAATAATTCAGAAAGTAAGGGTTCTTTATAGCCACCCCAAGGCCAACATTAAGGTGAATGGCGTCCTATCCTCTCCCTTCGAAATGTACAATGGGACTAGGCAAGGCTGTCCCCTCTCCCCCCTCCTTTTTGTCCTCTCTTTGGAACCATTGCTGGCTACAATAAGGGGAAACAGGGACATAGAGGGATGTGAGGCGAGGGGAGAGGAACACAAACTGGCGGCCTTCGCCGACGATGTCCTTTTTTATGTAAGCTCACCGCGCAAATCTCTCCCCAATATACTAATGAATATCACGGCGTACGGCGAGGTCTCAAATTTTAAGATCAACCTGGCAAAATCTTCCATCTTGAATATCAACATAAATAGAGCGGAAAAACAAGCTCTGATGAAGGAGTATAACTTCATGTGGAAGAAGCAGATTAAATATCTCGGTATAGAGTTGATGAATAGTACGGGGAAAATGTATAAAGCCAATTACCTACCCCTATTAGACGAAGTTAGGAAAAAATGCCAGGAGTTCAAAACGAGACCAATATCATGGTTAGGCCGTCAAAATGATGATACTTCCGCTGATCACGTATAAGTTACAGATGATCCCAATATCGCTACCAGTCCAGTTCCTGAGGAAATTACAAGCCATCATTATGAACTTTATCTGGCAACAGAAGTCACACAGAATCTCAATACAAATTTTAAAATTAGAAAAAAGCAAGGGGGGCTTGGCAGTATTAGATATCGTCAATTACTATTACGCAATAGCCTTACTAAGAATTCCTGAATGGGGGAAGACACATAGTGAAAAGAGATGGGTAAGTTTAGAGGAAGCACTGAGTGAAACACAGTTGGGGAAAATCATTTGGAATCCACCTAAATTTAGAAAAGTAGGGGAAAAAACACACACGATCACAAAAAACACCTTAAAAATTTGGGATAAAATGCACAAAAACTTTAAGATAAAATTCAATTCACCTTTGATTGCACTAAAAGAAAATTTTTTGTTTCAACCAGGGAGGAAGGAAATGGGAGGGGAATGGATTAGAGACGATAACGCACGGATAGGAGATTTAATTAGTAAAGGAAAAATATTGACTATTCAGGAGCTACAAAAGAAGAATGATTTGTTTTTGGTGGACGATTGGCGGTACCTACAGTTACGTCACTTGGTGGGCTCATTGCCCCCCCCTATGAGGGGACGGGGGGACCTCACGGCGATGGAACGTGTCTTCACGGCGGAAAATACCAAGAAATCGATTACAAAAATATATAAGTTCCTGCTATCGGGGGACGGACAGGAGGTACCGGCCTTCGTCCAAAAATGGGGAAGGGAACTGGGAACACCTCACACGGGGGCTATTAAGAAAATTTTTCAACTCACACATAGTTCGGCTGTTGATGTTAAATCTGCGGAGATTAATTATAAGTGCCTTTCGGGCTGGTATCTGACCCCGGATAAGCTAAACAAATTCCAGGCAGGGGTGTCTGCTAACTGCTGGCGAGGTTGCCAGGAGAGGGGAACTATGGGACACCTCTGGTGGGATTGTCCAAAAATCAAAAAATTCTGGAAATCTATCCTAAAATTCATCGAAGAGATCTCGAAGGTAGTGGTAAAAGAGGACCCATGGG
>CM053028.1:288263305-288316493 GCA_028564925.1 Lithobates sylvaticus | reverse complement strand
TGCAAAAAATATCTCAGTGCTGGAATTAACGTTTAAACTTTGGTCCTGCAGGACACTTGTTGTTCACAGTGGGCATCATTATTCGGGTAAGCTTTCAAACATGTTTAACTTTTGTAAACACTAACTATTTTGTGTTTTGAGTATTTGTTCACTTCAAACTGTATGATTATTTTGTGTTTCAAAGCCAGTGGGGTCTCCTGGTCAAGGTTTTATGGTGGTTTCAGCAGGGGCTGTGCTTCCAAATCAGGCTTAGGACAGACAAGGAACTCAAAAATACTCAGCAACTCTTAAGGGAGGTAGCACTACAAAAGTCTACATCCATGAAATGAGAATTGCATAACACCTTATGATACTGTTAGCTTAAAGGCTACTCTCACCTTTTTTTCCCCTAAATTCCAGCTCCCCTATGTACCAATATAGGATTAATGTACTTATTTTGCAAAAATAAAAAACAGCTTTTCATTAATTCTACACTCACTCTCTTTATACACTCACTCTCTTTTCATTAATTCTACACTCACTCTCTTTATAGCTGTTTAAAAACACTGTTTGATTACTTCTGCCTTACTTCCTGGACAGACTTTAGGCCATTACACAGGAAGGAGTTGACCAGCTGACCTCGCACACCCTGCATCATCCACTCTCAGCTGGTCAACTTCTTCCTGTGTCTTGACCTAAAGTCTGTCCAGGAAGTAAGGCAGAAGTAATCGAGCAGTGTTGTTAAACAGCTATGAAGAGAATGAGATAAGTCTGTGTAGATTTATTGAAAAGCTTTTTTTTTTTTTTTTTTTGCAAAAAAAGGACATTAATCCTATATGGCTATATTGGTGCATAGGGGAGCTGGAATTTAGAAAAAAAAGGTGAGCAAAGGTGAACTTAGCCTTTAAATACTCACACTTTTATTATTACTCTATGTAACTCTTTTCTCAGTAGAATGTTAAGTTTTGTGCCTCCTCCATTCTCTGACAGTGACTTATTCACATTTGCTTTGGTCTCTGAAGAGAGATTTACATTTAAATTGCTCTTCAGAGAGTATTCCTCCTCACCATCTGTTTTAACCCCTGAAACCCTGCATTAGTACAGAGTAGACCCATTCACTTCATTATGTCCACCGAAAGTGACAGGGTGTATAATCCTTGCTGCGGCCATGAAGCAAGGAATCGTAGCTGTGTCATGTGTACATCCACGGCCACTGCCTCTGCATCTAAAGAGGGAGCAGTTTAGGGGGTTTGGGGGGGCATTATAATCTTGGTTTTGCAGCCCCACCACCCCTAGTGTGAACAAGCCCTAATTGGGCATGGTATAGCTAAAGGCAAAATACTGTATTTGAACTGACAAATTTTTAGGTTGTGAAAACAGACATAAATAGGTAAACTCACTCATCTAAGCATAATGTTTGTATTTAGAAACTGTTTATCCCTTTTGTATATCTGTTATATATGAATATACTTTATTTATGTGCAAATTTAGAATCTTCTTTTTCAAAGTCCTGTGTGTTTTTCTGATTGATCATGGGTACTTGTGGCTTAATGGGCCTTTAAGGACATAAAATTCCTTTGGCAACCAAACATATAGAATAGAGAAGTCATAAAACAATTGACTTTGGTTAATATTACAATTTATTTAGATTCAGTTCAGCCAAAGTCAGACAAAACATAAATAATGGAGACGCCAGTACCACAAGCATCATAAATCTTTGACGCCAATGTAGAAACTGTGTTTTTTCTTAAATAAAATGGTACAAAGAAAAGGGCTGACAAGTCAAAAGTTTGTAGTAGGCAAGTATTTCCAGAGGAATATTTTAATATGTTATGAGTCCAGAGAGATGTGTTCCGCTATAGAGATGCACTGCCAGCTTTCTGACTCCAGTTATCTGTAACTAAGCAGCAAACAAATTTCATGGGAAGGTTATATTAAAAGCACATACTTGATTGGCTATGATGGTTTAAAGGTAGTCTGTGATAAAATCAATACAAGAGCAGCAATGTCTCTTTCTTAAATTGCTTTCAGTACTTTTTGAGTACACATATGCAGATCAGAAGTTTATAATTTACTCTGCACAGACTAAATGTTTAGTCTGGGTTAGTGTTTTTTTTTTTTTACTAAAGGTATGAAGACTGTTCACTTGGCTAAGTTAATGTTCACCTTAAAAAGTAAAAGTACACCAATAAAGTGAATCTGAGTCTTCTACAATAAACCAAGTCTTCTTTTCAGCTGCAATGCAGGATAATGCAATTCTGGCACCTCCAGCACTGAATGTGTTTAATAGCAAGGGGTGGTGGGGTGTACTGAAGGGTCTATTATTTCTGGCTGCTGGGGGATCTATTGTCACTGGGAGGATCTATTGTTGCTGGGGAGGTCTATTGTTTTTTTTGTGGGACCTATTTTTGCCGGGGGGTATTTTATTGCTGTGTGGGTCAATTGTTGTTGAGAGGGATCTACTGTTGAGACAGGGGTCTGTTGTTGCTAGGGGGATCTACAGTATTGTTACTGGGGAGTAAGGATGGGCCCGGTGCTCGATGCGAACCCACGTTCGCATCGAGCACCGGGCGTTCGCTCGCTCGGCGAGCCCAGAACTATTTTGGCCGCTCGCATCACGTTCGTGTGATGCGAGCGGCCCCGCAATGCATTGCGGCCGGCGCGGCCGACGCAGTGCATTGCTGGCTGATGATTGGCCAAGCATGCACTGTGACCCCGCATGCTTGGCCAATCACAGCCCCGGAAACTCGAAGAGCCATAATTGGCTACAGGCAGGACGCCTGTAGCCAATTACAGCTCAGGGGCTGTAGTACACGCCCCCCCCTATAAAACGCCGCCACGCCGTCTGCGCCGGTCACATGCTGTTCCGGCGCAGATTGAGCAAGCTGTTTCTGTGACACTCTGCTGCATTTAGATAGTTAGAGAGATTCACTTACAGAGATTGAGTTAGATAGATTCAGTTACAAAGATTGATTGACAAAGAGGGGCTTGTAGTGTGCTCGTGGCAGGCAGGCAGAGCTCCTATATTTTGTTACCAGAAGCACCTATAGGACTTGTAGTGTGTTCGTGGCAGGCAGGCAGAGCTCCTATATTTTGTTACCAGAAGCACCTATAGGACTTGTAGTGTGTTAGTGGCAGGCAGGCAGAGCTCCTATATTTTGTTACCAGAAGCACCTATAGGACTTGTAGTGTGTTCGTGGCAGGCAGGCAGAGCTCCTATATTTTGTTACCAGAAGCACCTATAGGACTTGTAGTGTGTTAGTGGCAGGCAGGCAGAGCTCCTATATTTTGTTACCAGAAGCACCTATAGGACTTGTAGTGTGTTCGTGGCAGGCAGGCAGAGCTCCTATATTTTGTTCCCAGAGGCACCTATAGGACTTGAAGTGTGTTAGTCCCATTACACACACAGAGCTATATTTTGTTCCCAGAAGCACCTATAGGACTTGAAGTGTGTTAGTCCCATCACACACACAGAGCTATATTTTCTTCCCAGAAGCACCTATAGGACTTGAAGTGTGTTAGTCCCATCACACACACAGAGCTATATTTTGTTCCCAGAAGCACCTATAGGACTTGAAGTGTGTTAGTCCCATCACACACACAGAGCTATATTTTGTTCCCAGAAGCACCTATAGGACTTGAAGTGTGTTAGTCCCATCACACACACAGAGCTATATTTTGTTCCCAGAAGCACCTATAGGACTATAAGTGTGTTAGTCCCATCACACACACAGAGCTATATTTTGTTCCCAGAAGCACCTATAGGACTTGAAGTGTGTTAGTCCCATCACACACACAGAGCTATATTTTGTTCCCAGAAGCACCTATAGGACTTGAAGTGTGTTAGTCCCATTACACACACAGAGCTATATTTTCTTCCCAGAAGCACCTATAGGACTTGAAGTGTGTTAGTCCCATCACACACACAGAGCTATATTTTGTTCCCAGAAGCACCTATAGGACTTGAAGTGTGTTAGTCCCATCACACACACAGAGCTATATTTTCTTCCCAGAAGCACCTATAGGACTTGAAGTGTGTTAGTCCCATCACACACACAGAGCTATATTTTGTTCCCAGAAGCACCTATAGGACTTGAAGTGTGTTAGTCCTATCACACACACAGAGCTATATTTTGTTCCCAGAAGCACCTATAGGACTTGAAGTGTGTTAGTCCCATTACACACACAGAGCTATATTTTGTTCCCAGAAGCACCTATAGGACTTGAAGTGTGTTAGTCCCATCACACACACAGAGCTATATTTTGTTCCCAGAAGCACCTATAGGACTTGAAGTGTGTTAGTCCCATTACACACACAGAGCTATATTTTGTTCCCAGAAGCACCTATAGGACTTGAAGTGTGTTAGTCCCATCACACACACAGAGCTATATTTTCTTCCCAGAAGCACCTATAGGACTTGAAGTGTGTTAGTCCCATCACACACACAGAGCTATATTTTGTTCCCAGAAGCACCTATAGGACTTGAAGTGTGTTAGTCCCATTACACACACAGAGCTATATTTTGTTCCCAGAAGCACCTATAGGACTTGAAGTGTGTTAGTCCCATCACACACACAGAGCTATATTTTGTTCCCAGAAGCACCTATAGGACTTGAAGTGTGTTAGTCCCATTACACACACAGAGCTATATTTTGTTCCCAGAAGCACCTATAGGACTTGAAGTGTGTTAGTCCCATCACACACACAGAGCTATATTTTCTTCCCAGAAGCACCTATAGGACTTGAAGTGTGTTAGTCCCATCACACACACAGAGCTATATTTTCTTCCCAGAAGCACCTATAGGACTTGAAGTGTGTTAGTCCCATCACACACACAGAGCTATATTTTGTTCCCAGAAGCACCTATAGGACTTGAAGTGTGTTAGTCCCATCACACACACAGAGCTATATTTTCTTCCCAGAAGCACCTATAGGACTTGAAGTGTGTTAGTCCCATCACACACACAGAGCTATATTTTGTTCCCAGAAGCACCTATAGGACTTGAAGTGTGTTAGTCCCATTACACACACAGAGCTATATTTTGTTCCCAGAAGCACCTATAGGACTTGAAGTGTGTTAGTCCCATTACACACACAGAGCTATATTTTCTTCCCAGAAGCACCTATAGGACTTGAAGTGTGTTAGTCCCATCACACACACAGAGCTATATTTTCTTCCCAGAAGCACCTATAGGACTTGAAGTGTGTTAGTCCCATTACACACACAGAGCTATATTTTGTTCCCAGAAGCACCTATAGGACTTGAAGTGTGTTAGTCCCATCACACACACAGAGCTATATTTTCTTCCCAGAAGCACCTATAGGACTTGAAGTGTGTTAGTCCCATCACACACACAGAGCTATATTTTGTTCCCAGAAGCACCTATAGGACTTGAAGTGTGTTAGTCCCATCACACACACAGAGCTATATTTTGTTCCCAGAAGCACCTATAGGACTTGAAGTGTGTTAGTCCCATTACACACACAGAGCTATATTTTGTTCCCAGAAGCACCTATAGGACTTGAAGTGTGTTAGTCCCATTACACACACAGAGCTATATTTTCTTCCCAGAAGCACCTATAGGACTTGAAGTGTGTTAGTCCCATCACACACACAGAGCTATATTTTCTTCCCAGAAGCACCTATAGGACTTGAAGTGTGTTAGTCCCATTACACACACAGAGCTATATTTTGTTCCCAGAAGCACCTATAGGACTTGAAGTGTGTTAGTCCCATCACACACACAGAGCTATATTTTCTTCCCAGAAGCACCTATAGGACTTGAAGTGTGTTAGTCCCATCACACACACAGAGCTATATTTTGTTCCCAGAAGCACCTATAGGACTTGAAGTGTGTTAGTCCCATCACACACACAGAGCTATATTTTCTTCCCAGAAGCACCTATAGGACTTGAAGTGTGTTAGTCCCATCACACACACAGAGCTATATTTTGTTCCCAGAAGCACCTATAGGACTTGAAGTGTGTTAGTCCCATTACACACACAGAGCTATATTTTGTTCCCAGAAGCACCTATAGGACTTGAAGTGTGTTAGTCCCATTACACACACAGAGCTATATTTTCTTCCCAGAAGCACCTATAGGACTTGAAGTGTGTTAGTCCCATCACACACACAGAGCTATATTTTCTTCCCAGAAGCACCTATAGGACTTGAAGTGTGTTAGTCCCATTACACACACAGAGCTATATTTTCTTCCCAGAAGCACCTATAGGACTTGAAGTGTGTTAGTCCCATCACACACACAGAGCTATATTTTGTTCCCAGAAGCACCTATAGGACTTGAAGTGTGTTAGTCCCATCACACACACAGAGCTATATTTTCTTCCAGAAGCACCTATAGGACTTGAAGTGTGTTAGTCCCATCACACACACAGAGCTATATTTTGTTCCCAGAAGCACCTATAGGACTTGAAGTGTGTTAGTCCCATCACACACACAGAGCTATATTTTCTTCCCAGAAGCACCTATAGGACTTGAAGTGTGTTAGTCCCATCACACACACAGAGCTATATTTTCTTCCCAGAAGCACCTATAGGACTTGAAGTGTGTTAGTCCCATCACACACACAGAGCTATATTTTCTTCCCAGAAGCACCTATAGGACTTGAAGTGTGTTAGTCCCATCACACACACAGAGCTATATTTTCTTCCCAGAAGCACCTATAGGACTTGAAGTGTGTTAGTCCCATTACACACACAGAGCTATATTTTCTTCCCAGAAGCACCTATAGGACTTGAAGTGTGTTAGTCCCATTACACACACAGAGCTATATTTTCTTCCCAGAAGCACCTATAGGACTTGAAGTGTGTTAGTCCCATCACACACACAGAGCTATATTTTGTTCCCAGAAGCACCTATAGGACTTGAAGTGTGTTAGTCCCATTACACACACAGAGCTCCTATATATTCTTCTCAGCAGCACCCACAGGACTTCTAGTGTGTTAGTGGCATCACACAGAGCTCCTCTATTTTCTTTGCATAAGCACCCACAGGACTTCTAGTGTGTTAGTGGCATCACACAGAGCTCCTCTATTTTCTTTGCAGAAGCACCCATAGGACTTCTAGTGTGTTAGTGGCATCACACAGAGCTCCTATATATTCTTCTCAGCAGCACCCACAGGACTTCTAGTGTGTTAGTGGCATCACACAGAGCTCCTATATATTCTTCTCAGCAGCACCCACAGGACTTCTAGTGTGTTAGTGGCATCACACAGAGCTCCTCTATTTTCTTTGCATAAGCACCCACAGGACTTCTAGTGTGTTAGTGGCATCACACAGAGCTCCTCTATTTTCTTTGCAGAAGCACCCATAGGACTTCTAGTGTGTTAGTGGCATCACACAGAGCTCCTATATATTCTTCTCAGCAGCACCCACAGGACTTCTAGTGTGTTAGTGGCATCACACAGAGCTCCTCTATTTTCTTTGCATAAGCACCCACAGGACTTCTAGTGTGTTAGTGGCATCACACAGAGCTCCTCTATTTTTCTTTGCATAAGCACCCACAGGACTTCTAGTGTGTTAGTGGCATCACACAGAGCTCCTCTATTTTCTTTGCAGAAGCACCCATAGGACTTCTAGTGTGTTAGTGGCATCACACAGAGCTCCTATATATTCTTCTCAGCAGCACCCACAGGACTTCTAGTGTGTTAGTGGCATCACACAGAGCTCCTATATATTCTTCTCAGCAGCACCCACAGGACTTCTAGTGTGTTAGTGGCATCACACAGAGCTCCTCTATTTTCTTTGCAGAAGCACCCATAGGACTTCTAGTGTGTTAGTGGCATCACACAGAGCTCCTATATATTCTTCTCAGCAGCACCCACAGGACTTCTAGTGTGTTAGTGGCATCACACAGAGCTCCTATATATTCTTCTCAGCAGCACCCACAGGACTTCTAGTGTGTTAGTGGCATCACACAGAGCTCCTCTATTTTCTTTGCAGAAGCACCCATAGGACTTCTAGTGTGTTAGTGGCATCACACAGAGCTCCTATATTTTCTTCTCAGCAGCACCCACAGGACTACCGACTACAATGGCTGGAAGACCGCCAAGGGGAGGCAGAGCGTGCAGAGCCAAGAACACAGGGCAGGCAGGCTCTGTTTCTAGTGGACGTGGCCGTGGACGTGGACGTGGTCGTGCATCGTCATCAGCACGTGGCCATGGGACACGCGCGTCTTTGTTTTCGGCAGCTGGACATGTGGAGCCGCATCATGCTGAAGGCTTGGTAGAATGGATGACCAAGCCCTCCTCATCCTCCTCATCCTCTCTCACCCAGGCTCAGGGTACTGACAGAGCATCATCAGCCACCCCTTCCCTAGACCCACCATGTCCTCCTGAGGAGTCCCCCGAACTCTTTGAGCACAGTGTTGGGTACATGCTCCAGGAGGATGCCCAACGATTCGAAGGCTCGGATGACGATACCCAGCTTGAGGAATCTGGCAGTACAGTTCCACCAGCTGCAGCTTACTGCCAGGTTTGCTCTAGTGGTGAAGAGGGGAGGGGATGATGAGGTCACTGACTCCACGTGGGTGCCTCAAGGGAGAGAGGATGAGGAGGAGGACGAGGAGGAGGAGGATGCGGCGTCACATGTCCAACGAGGCAGGATGCCCCCTGGAGGCCAGGTAGAGGCCAGCACAGCAACTGTACAACACCGCAGAGCTCCGCCTGTGCAGGGCGCTGCCTCTGCACGTTATCAGAAAAGTTCTTTGGTGTGGGCCTTTTTTGAGACGAGTGCAGCAGATCGCACCACTGCTATTTGCAATATTTGTCTCAAGCGTATCTCGCGTGGCCAAAAACATCAGCCGCTTGGGCACGACAAGCATGACCAGACATATGGCGACCTGCCATGCAGCTCGTTGGCAGGCACACATAAAAGACCCACACCAAAGAACTAAGCGGACCTCTCCTTGCTCCTCCTCAGCTGGGATCTCCATCCCCACTACACCTTCAGTCCTCTCTGAAAGCTGCTCTGAGAGGACTGAAGGTGTAGAATTCGGTGTGTCACAACCAAGTACTTGCAGTACACCGACGTCCGAATGCAGCAGGCAAATTTCCCTGCCCCAGCTGCTGGACCGTAGAAAGAAGTACACTCCCAGCCATCCACATGCCCAGCGGTTGAATGCTAGCCTTGCTAAATTGCTAGCACTTCAACTGCTGCCTTTTCAGTTGGTAGACTCGGCCCCCTTCCGTGAGTTTGTTCAATGTGCGGTTCCTCAGTGGCAGGTTCCCCAAACGCCACTTTTTCTCGCGGAAGGCGATTCCGTCTCTCTACCGGCATGTGGAGGGCAATGTCCATGCCTCGCTGGACAGGGCGGTCAGCGGTAAGGTGCATATTACCGCTGACTCATGGTCCAGCAGGCATGGACAGGGACGGTACCTTTCTTTCACGGCCCATTGGGTCACTCTATTGGCAGCTGGGAGGGATGCAGGACAAGGTGCAGTAGTGTTGGAGGTTGTTCCGCCACCACGCCTCCAAAACGCGACTACTGCTACTGGTTGTGACACACCTCTCTCCTCCACCCCCTCCTCTTCTTCTTCCTCCAGTGCTCTGTCCTTGGAACCAGCGGTGCTCCGTAGGCGTACAAGGGGCTACGCAAGTACGCAGGCAAAAAGATGCCATGCCGTGCTTGCGCTGGTGTGTTTGGGGGACAGGAGCCACACTGGGCCAGAGGTTCTGGCAGCTCTGCAGGGGCAGGCCGAGAGGTGGTTGACGCCACGTCAGCTTAAGCCAGGAATGGTCGTTTCTGACAATGGCACCAACCTCCTCTCCGCCCTGCGACAGGGGCAGCTCACCCATGTGCCCTGCATGGCTCACGTCCTCAACCTGGTGGTGCAGCGGTTCTTGGGCAGGTTCCCAGGCTTACAGGATGTCCTGAGGCAGGCCAGGAAAGTCTGTGTGCATTTCCGCCGATCTTATAATGCCAGTGCTCGGCTGACTGAGCTGCAAAAGGAGCTGAACCTGCCCAAGAACCGCCTAATATCTGACATGCCCACCAGGTGGAACTCAACGTTGGCCATGCTGCAGCGACTGCACACGCAGCAGAGGGCCATCAATGAGTACCTTTGCGACTACGGCACCAGGACAGGGTCAGGGGAGCTTGGTTTTTTTTCCCCACGTCAGTGGAGCATGATCAGGGATGCATGCACTGTCCTCTCACCATTTGAGGAGGCCACGAGGATGGTGAGCAGTGACAGTGCATGCATCAGTGACACTGTCCCTCTTGTCCACCTGTTGGAGCATACGCTGCGTGGGATAATGGACAGGGCACTTGAGGCAGAACAGAGGCAGGAAGAGGAGGACTTCCTTGCCTCTCAAGGCCCCCTTTATCCGGACAGTGTTCCTTCTGTCCCACCCATCACACAGGAAGAGGATGAGGAGGAGGAGGAGGAGGAGGAGGAGGAGGATTGTGTGAGCATGGAGGTGGAGCCTGGCACTCAGCATCAGCAGCAGCAGTCTTTTAGGGATGATGTACAGTCCCAACAAGCCAGTGGACTTGTACGTGGCTGGGAGGAGGTGGCTGGCGATCATGTCATCCTCAGTGACCCAGAAGACTCCGGACCGAATGCCTCAGCTAACCTACGCTGCATGGCCTCCCTGATCCTGCAAAGCCTGCGGAAGGATCCTCGTGTTCTTCGGATCAAGGAGAGGGACCATTACTGGCTGGCCACTCTCCTTGATCCGCGGTACAAGGGTAAGGTTGCGGACCTTATCTTGCCGTCGCAGAGGGAGCAGAGGATGAGACATCTCAGGGAGGCCTTGCAGAAAGGTCTGTGCAACGCGTTCCCAGAAACTGGGAGGCTACAAACTCCTGGTCCTGGGCGACGAGTTGCTGAGGCTTCGGTCAGTGGCAGAAGGAGCGGTGGGGAAGGTGGACGTCTGACCGATGCGTTCAGACAATTTTTTAGTCCGCAGCCCCAAGGTATGATCGGTTCCAGCAACCATCGCCAGCGTCTGATATACATGGTGCAGGAATACCTTGGGGCAAGGTCAGACTTGGACACCTTTCCCACCGAAAATCCTCTGGCTTACTGGGTCCTGAGGATGGATCACTGGCCAGAGCTTGCACAGTATGCAATTGAGCTACTGGCCTGTCCTGCCTCCAGCGTTCTCTCCGAACGCACATTCAGTGCTGCTGGAGGATTTGTGACTGATCATAGGGTGCGCCTGTCCACCGCCTCGGTTGATCGACTGACATTCATCAAAATGAATCAGTCTTGGATCACCACCAGCTACCAGGCACCTGAGGCGGATATAACAGAATAATTTTTAATGTCACATCCCTTCAAGACTGCCTATGCTGATGCTGAGTGACTGTCCTCTTATGTTCACTGACTATCCTCTTCCTCCTCCTCAATGATCCATGCCACCACACCAGTGCCTAAGGCACAATTTTTCAGCCCCTGTTTAACAGGGGCGTGTACTTACAATTTTTAAAAAAAATGCTTCGCAACACGTGTGACTGCTGTGCTCCAAGTACAGTCTCTGTGAGGGCCGTGTTGCAGTGTTGTGGCACCAGCACCAGTGCCTAAGGCACAATTTTTCAGCCCCTGTTTAACAGGGGCGTGTACTTACAATTTTTAAAAAAAAATGCTTCGCAACACGTGTGACTGCTGTGCTCCAAGTACAGTCTCTGTGAGGGCCGTGTTGCAGTGTTGTGGCACCAGTGCCTAAGGCACAATTTTTCAGCCCCTGTTTAACAGGGGCGTGTACTTACAATTTTTTAAAAAAATGCTTCGCAACACGTGTGACTGCTGTGCTCCAAGTACAGTATCTGTGAGGGCCGGGTTGCAGTGTTGTGGCACCAGCACCAGTGCCTAAGGCACAATTTTTCAGCCCCTGTTTAACAGGGGTGTGTACTTACAATTTTAAAAAAAAAATGCTTCGCAACACGTGTGACTGCTGTGCTCCAAGTACAGTATCTGTGAGGGCCGGGTTGCAGTGTTGTGGCACCAGCACCAGTGCCTAAGGCACAATTTTTCAGCCCCTGTTTAACAGGGGCGTGTACTTACAATTTTTTAAAAAAATGCTTCGCAACACGTGTGACTGCTGTGCTCCAAGTACAGTCTCTGTGAGGGGTTGCAGTGTTGTGGCACCAGCACCAGTGCCTAAGGCACAATTTTTTCAGCCCTGTTTAACAGGGGCGGGTAATTACAAATCTTGATCTAATAGTTCACAGCAGGGCCCATTCCTGCGCCCACCAAGAGTAACTATGAGGGCCTGCAGTCTTGTGGCAACACCGTCCACCACCACCGCCAAAGGCCCAATTTTTCTGCCCTGTTCATCAGGTGCTTGCAATTACAAATCTTGATCTAATAACTCACAGCAGGGCCCATTCCTGCGCCCACCAAGAGTAACTATGAGGGCCTACAGTCTTGTGGCAACACCGTCCACCACCACCGCCAAAGGCCCAATTTTTCTGCCCTGTTCATCAGGTGCTTGCAATTACAAATCTTGATCTAATAACTCACAGCAGGGCCCATTCCTGCGCCCACCAAGAGTAACTGTGAGAGCTTACAGTCTTGTGGCAAAACCGTCCACCACCCCCAATTTTTCTGCCCTGTTCAACAGGTGCATGCAATTACAAATCTTGATCTATTAACTCACAGCAGGGCCCATTCCTGTGCCCACCAGTCTTGTGGCTACACCAACATCTAATAGGGCAAATTTCTGCAGAGTATATACGCCAGGCCCCTACTTTCAAACATCCAACTTACAAACGACTCCTACTTGCAAATGGAAAGAGAAAACAGGAAGTGAGAGGAAATCTACCCCTAGGAAGGGAAATTCTATCCTGTTAGATTTAATTTGGGAAAAAGGTATCTCCTCTCTACTGATACTTTATCACCAATCCTTGTTTCAATTAAAACCCCACTTTTCCAAAAACATTTGTCATTGGGACGGAAAGTGAGGTGACATGTTCTGAACAGATGTGCAAAGACAGCAAATGTTACAGGGGTGATAACCCCTCCCTATGTTCTCCAAAAAGCTTAAAAATAGATTTTTTTTGGGATGGAGCTACACTTCATAATGTACCTGTTCAGATTCTACTTAAGATCAAACCTAAAGCCGCAAGTGGTTTTAAATGGCTTCTTTTTTTCCTTTACAAATGTCATTTTGTGCAAGGACAGTTCTAAACACGGGAAACACATGCCACTTCACAGGCATACTTTGGACACCCCCCAGGTACCATATTTAAAGGAAAATGTCACTTTTTTTTTTTTTCACTTTATGCATCATTAAAATGACTGCTCCCGAAAAAACGTTAGTTTTTAAAAGTTCTTTTTGCATTGATATATGTCCCCTGGGGCAGGACCCGGGTCCCCAAACCTGTTTTATGACATTAACATGCATATTGGCCGTTGTAATTAGCACTTTTGATTTCGAACGTTCGCGTCCATTATAACGTATAGGGTTCGAAAATTCGCGCGAACTTTCGGTCCGTTCGAAGGTTCTGGTTCGAACCGAACCCGGGGGTGTTCGGCTCATCCCTACTGGGGAGGCATTTTATTTGGGGGCTTTTGTTGCTGGGGGGTCTAGTGTTGCTGGGGGAAATATTGTTGCTGGGGGTCTATTGTTGCTGGTTGCAGGAGATCTACTTTACTGCTCCTTTTCAATGCAAGTTACTTAACACGACAAAATTAAACTTCTGTATTTTCTAAAAGGGGTAGTACTGGGAGGTTGGTAGGGGTGGAACCAAGGGCCGGTGTTCAAAGGTGGGTAGGGAGTGGAAATAAGGGGCGACTAAGAAGAGGAAAGTACCTGCACCTATTCTCTGAGAAAAAAAGGCAGCATAGTGGCTAAGTGGTCAGCTCTTTCCCGTAACAGCACTAGGGCAGTCTGGTCGAATCAAAACCATGGCACTACCTGCCTGAAGTCTTTATGTTCTCCCTGTGTCTATGTGAGTTTCCTACCACACTCCAAAGTCAATGTTGTTATGTTAACTGGCTCCTGTCTAAATTGGCCCTAGCATGTGAATGTATGAATGTGAGTTAGGGACCTTAGATTGTAAGCTCCTTGGGGGCAGGGACTGATGTGACTGTACAATATATATGTAAAGCTCTGCATAAATTGAGGGCACTATATAAGTACTTGTAATAAAAAAAATAAAAAAAAAACCTGCAATAAACCATTTACATGCTAACAAAAAGCATTTATTACATTTACATTTTTTTTCTTTAGTGGAAGTGACTTTATAACATTTTTATCTGTCAGATATAAAACTTCAGTTTCATTTTTTTCTGACATGTTTTTACCTGTAAAAGCCTATCTTGTTTAGACATCTAGAAGCCCTGAGACTGCTGCTGGCGCTGCCTACTTGGATGTGATGTCAGCAGCTCCAGCACACTTAAGAGCTGTCATTCAAGTTGCATTCTATAGTATGCACCTTCTTCAGCTACATAAAAGGTTATGTAGGGTGGTGAGGGAAGGGGAGAAGGAGCTGGGTCAGCACATACATTAATTAGACACTCCCAGATAAGAAGAGGGCTATGACTTGCAGGGAGGGAAGGGGCTTACAAAGTGACTCCTCCTGAATTAGTTGAATTTGCTAGCCAGTTCAAAGGCACATTGCAAGTGGATTAAAAATCATTTAAAAGAGATTGTAAAGGCAGAAGGTTTTTTTATCTTAATGCATTCTATGCAATAAGTTAATAAGCCTTCTGTGTGCAGCAGCTCCCCTCGGCCCCCCTAACACCTACCAGAGGTCCCTCTCTGTCCAGCGATGTCCACAAGTATGTCAGCCATCCGAGATGCTCCTTCCTGATTGGCTGAGACACAAAAGTGGCACCATTGGCTCCCACAGCTGCTTGCTGTGGGGGCGCTGAACAAGAGGGAGGGGCCAGGATCATAGAAGAGGGACCCGAGAAGAGGAGGATCCGGGCTGCTCTGTGCAAATCCACTGCAACAGAGCAGGTAAGTATAACATGTTTGTTATTTTTATAGGAAACAAAATTAGACTTTACAATCACTTTAATGGAAAGGAAACATGCTACTAGCATTTAAAATACTTGATTTTTCTGTGCTTTTACCAGAAATTCTTTTAAGGCCCGGTTCCCTTTAAGTTTACTGTTTACTGTACTACTATTGATACGCTTAAGGCGGAGTTCCACCCAAAAAATGGAACTCCTGCTTGAAGTGCAGGTGACCCCCTGACATGCCACATTTGGCATGTAATTTTTTTGGGGGGGGGGGAGCGGATACCCTCTTTTTAGAGGAATCCAGCTCCCACTTCCTCCCGGGGCTCCGTGGCACCGGAAGGAAGTTTACCTCTCCTCCCTCCCTCCCTGCAATCTTCTGGGGCACGTCACAGGTCCCAGAAGATTGCCTGGCCATTCACAGCACTCAGCGCGGCTCGCGCATGCGCAACGCGTGCCCACAGTAAGAATGCCGGCGCCGTAGAGAGGAGGGGGAGGGAAACGTGGGACAGGTGAGTGTCCAATTATTAAAAGTCAGCAGCTACACTTTTTGTAGCTGCTGACTTTTATTTTATTTTTTTCGGCGGAACTCTGCTTTAACGAAATTTGTTGCAACTATGCCCTTTACTTGTTAATCCTAATACATCATCTGCATTTCCTTACCGGATATGGCATGTCTGTGTAAAAAAGCACACACAAACAAAAGCCAAATACAAGAAGCTATTGAATTTATTTGTGTTTTTAAAGCTAATCCGTTAATGTAATGGCACTGACAGTGTATAAACCTTGTACATAACACTCTCGCTTAAAAAGCCTTAGCATACATTTGTAGAGCAGAAGACGCCAAAATGACTAAACCAATTTCACGTAACAGTAGCATAAGAAATTAAAACCTGGCTTTTCAGCATCTATCTCTGAAATATAGGATAATAATAGTGAAAGTGTTGCAGAACAATCTGAACGTCTGTTTATTTTCCAAATATGCAATGGATCTGGCAAAACAAAAAGAGAAAATGCTATGGTGGATGGGCTTCAAATACCACTATGTGCTGTAAAATAAAATGCTTACTTAGAGAACTGGTCGTAACTAGAAATTAGTTCAAAGTTCGGATCAAACTTGTGATCAGACTGAACTTTGATTGTTCAAACATCATGTATAGCAGCAATAGAAATACTGCTACTATGGCTATGGCAATAAAATATTCCTTGCTGTCAATGGTTACTAAGTAAGCAGCAGGGGCCCACATCCAGTGTGTCCTTAGCAACCAGTGACATCACCTGGCCCCTTTCAGTTACAGGCCCGGAAGCCACAGGCCATGTAAACAAAGGGATTGGGTTAGCATGACAAGACCCTGCCCTTTTTTTTATTTTTAGTGTGGGGCCACAGGACATTCCATTCAAATCCAGTCAGCGGCAAGATTGGACATGTCTGTTCATGCATTGTGATTGCCATGTTCCTGGATTAAGAGATTGATGATGGATAAACATCAGAGGACTTTATTTTTTGACAAGAAGGACTTGTCAAAAAACTTTTTTTTGTAAATGAGTAGGAGCACTGTGTTCCCCTTACTCATTCACATAGGGGCAATAGCTTCCTATTGTTTATTCTTTTCCCACCCCCAGCTAATCTACCAACAAAGCATGTGATAATATGGTGCACCATGATGAAGCATCTGGAGAACGCCATAGATACATGGACTGAGAGATCCTCTAGAGCAGTGGTCATCAACCCTGTCCTCAGGGCCCACTAACCGGCCAGGTTTGCAAGATAACTGAAATACATCACAGGTGATATAATTTGCTGATCATTGATTGCAGTATTCTAGTCTGCATCTCCCCAAGGTAATACATAAAACCTGACCTGTTAGTGGGCCCTGAGGACAGGGTAGATGACCACTGCTCTAAAGCCCACAGCACAATCCAAAGTAACATATATTTTTTTTCTTATTTACTGATCCTTGTGTTCTTTTTTTGGAAAAAATCTGCTTTGTGTTTGCTTAAGAAAAGTACTCCAAAGTACATCATATGTCATAGTCTAAAACTACCATTTATTATAAACCAAGATGAATGGAGCTCCAGAAGCCTGACAATTAATATGTTTCAGCAGGAAATAGCCACTGTCCTTACAGCTTTAGATAAGCTTTGCCTGTGCTTCATTAAAACCACCTGCAAGTCAAATTTCCTGCCACCTTTAATTGTCTGTAAGAGAAAGTGCGAGGTGTAGGCAGAGCCTAATGAGCACAGCGCTGGAAATCATACTGACCATTAAAAAAGTAAAATACGGTTTATTTTAAACATAAAATAATAAGGTAACCTTCAAAGAGAAAATATCAGAGATTTATGATTTTTACTATTGATGACATTCCGCTTATACACATATTTTATATTTTCTCCATAGCATTCTGTAGCCATTTCATCCAGTGGTGAATTATAAGTCTTGGGTTCAAGACACTGGCCCAGGACGTTGTATATTATTTGTATTATCAGCCACTGATAAAATTATGATCCTTAATATAGATAATATTAATTTTTAATGTATTCTGTATATAAAGCACCACATTCCCACATTTATTAAAATGTGCTGAAGGAACAGGTGTTGCTCATTTTGCTTTGTATGCATGTAGAAGGTGTCAATCTTTTAAACAGTACATCGATAATCTTTGCACTCACCAATAAACTACTTAGAAGAAGAACTGCAGCACTCAAAGTTATAAATGACTCGGTTATAAATTATAAATTATTAAGTTACAAAGTCTATAAATTAATCACCCAATGTGCCACACTATGGCTCAAAATCAGTGTCTACTAATAATAATGTGACTCCCCACAATAATAGCTTGTGACAGTGGGAAAGGCGAGGTGATTGAGAGACACTATGGGGTTGATTTACTAAAGGCAAATCCACTGTGCACTACAGGTGCATTGCAAGTGCACTTGGAAGTGCAGTCACTGTAGATCTGAGGGGAAGATCTGAAATGAAGGGAGTCTCTGCTAATTTTTATCATCACTTGTAATGCACAGTGGTTATTAAACCCCTAGGTATCACCTTGCATGCTTTCATATGTGGGAAACTAAGGTGGAATCCAGTCCAGGTTTTCCAGGCCCCGCAGCAGTGTTCCGATTTTCTCTCCACCTGTGACCACCAGCAGGTGGTATACAGTGCCTTGCAAAAGTATTCACCCCCCCCCCTGGCTTTTTACCTGTAGCGCTACCCCCAGTTAAGAGAGCCGCTGGTTTGTTTTGGGTCCCTGAGTACAGCTCCACCAACCCCCGGCAATTTGGCTCTACCCACTCTGGCACAGTTAGTAAAGGGGTACGTCCCTATGCACATAAAACTTAGCTTATACTCTAAGTGTAATTGGTATGAACTCACAAGCAGACTGCCGAAATAAGAATAACTGGCTTTACTTTGGCAGTAAGGAAAAAGAGAATAGCAACATGCATTTGAACATATATCTCACAATACTTTAGCAGGTCCCTGCAATATGCACTTTAAACATGTACACAGGTATATCAAACTAGCAATGGGGAAACGGAGCGCCAAGTGTGGCGACCGTCTGCTATACACCCCTGAGGTGCAATAAATCTATCTCTGCCTACCTAACGGACCAGGCCTGATCCCTAGTAATAGAGCTCAGTCCTTGTACTAGTACAGTGTTCTTCACCGGCAATAAATCTGTAGAGGTGGTGCACATGTAGCTTTAAATGGTGTCATTTGTAATCCACAAAAAGTAACATTGCTGCTCTGAAGTAAATTGCGCCTAGGCAGTTCAATAGGCATAAAACGTGTGTGTCAATGCAGGATTGAGCCTACAGGCTCTCTCACCAATCCTTGGGGTACCGTCCTCCGATCCGGTCCCTCTAATGGCGGCTCTGGTCTCTTCAATGGCGGCGTCCGGTCTCCTCAGTCACAGCCCTGCCCTCCGGTCATCAGCTCCGTCCGACCGACAGTAAGGGGAAGTCTCCGCTCCGCTGCTGTGGACTCTGAGGGGTGAGAGTCTCACTCCATCGGCTGCAAGGCCCAGGCTTCAGGCCTTCAGCTCCGGTCCGCACAGGTGTCTCTGCTGGCTGCAGTCTCCGCGTCACACGCTCTGTCAGCAGAGGCAGGCCAGTCCTGTCAGGCCTCAGAAGAGGAAGTGTCCCAAGAGGAAGAGGCGGTCTCCGCTCTTCCCTTTTATAGCCTCCCCCAGCAGCCTCCCGGGCGGAAGTCAGCAGCCCGGGGCCCTGGGGAATCATGGGAGATGTAGTCTCTAAACCTAAAAGGGGTAGAACCCCGCTACACACTCCCCCCACTTTGAATCTTTGGTCCCCAAAGATAGTGTTCAAACTACAAACTTTCTCGGGAACAACATTTTCACATAATTTGGACAGAGGAGCTTCCCACCAATTGGCATGAGATGGGGAGCTGTCCTGTCTACAGGTCACTTCAGTGTGGGCGACCTGCTTAACTGTGCCAGAGAGTGAGCTGGGGTTGCCCTCCACTAAATGAACAGCGGAAGGGTCAGGGCTCTCAGCACTTCTCCTTGCTGTGGTAACAGAGTCCTCTGAACTTTCTCCCATCTTGGGGTAAGTTAACTTCTTGGGAGGCTTCACAACTCTGCGAGCTCTCTGTTCTCTTGGAACTTCTTCAGGAACACATTCTGGCAACATCTCTGGTTCTGGAACATCTACTTCTTGTTCTGGGTAGAGACCAGGGATATCTTCCCAGCACTCAGGCACATCACTGAATGGCACACACTCTGTGGCTTCTGGGTTCAATGTGTTATCTTCCACATCTTCAGTAGGTGGAAGATCTATGGCAGAACTTCCTGGGGTTGAGGAAGGCCATAGCCATTCAAGTTCTCCTCTCTCTTCCTCTGGTTGGGGGTCCTGTCCACCCCTAACTTGGGAGGTCTGGGACCTAGTATTAGGCCTGGGGGTATCCAGAATGGAAACAGATTCAGGTACGTCTCTTACTGGAGGCATTCTGACTGCTTCAGTGAGTGGGAGCAAGTGATTCCTATGCCAGGTCTTCAAAGGCCCCAATCTTCCTTCTGGCTTGGAGTTCAGCCCCCTGACAAAGGGCTCGCACTCCATCTGGTGCCACTTGGGTCCAGTCTTCCCAATCACTGACCATGACATGGGATCTTCGGGACAGGGCATCTGCATCCCTATTTCCAGCCCCTGGTCTGTACTTGAGACTGAAGTTGAATCCAGACAACGCCGCCAACCATCTGTGTCCAGTTGCATCCAGCTTGGCGGTGGTGAATAGATAGGTCAAGGGGTTGTTATCTGTTTTTACAGTAAACTCGGCCCCATACAAATAGTCTCTCAACTTGTCAACAACTGCCCACTTGAGGGCTAAGAACTCCAACTTGTGGGTGGGATAGTTCTTCTCGGAGGGGGTCAGGCTCCGGCTCACATAGGCCACTGGTCGTAGCTGGTCTTCATGCTCCTGGTAGAGTACTCCACCCAGGCCCTCATGGCTGGCATCAACATGTAGCTCATAGGGTCTAGTGGGATCAGCGTAGGCCAAAACTGGGGCTGTGGTGAGACTTCTCTTCAAGGTTCTGAAAGCCTCTTCACACCTTGAATTCCACTGGTCTTGGACCGACTCACTGGACCTCCTAGGCCCCATTCCATCCTCCTCTCCTTCTGTCTTCAGCAGCTCGTTGAGGGGTTTGGCAATGCGGGCAAATCCATCCACAAACCTGCGGTAGTAGGAGCAGAACCCCAAGAAAGATCGAAGTTCTGTAACTGTTGTGGGCCTTGGCCACGAAGTAACTGCCTCCAACTTCTCAGGGTCTGTGGCCACTCCTTTTTCAGACACTATGTGTCCCAGATAGTTCACAGAAGACTGATAGAACCGACACTTCTCTGGAGAAAGTTTAAGTCCCTCTTCACTGAGCCTCTTCAGTACTTTCTCCAACCTGGCTTCATGTTCTTCCAAAGTCTTTCCAAAGACAATGACATCGTCCAGGTACACAAGGACTTCTATGAGGTTCATGTCTCCAACTGTCCTTTCCATTAGGCGTTGAAACGTAGCAGGAGCTCCAGATAGGCCCTGAGGCATCCTGTTGAACTCAAAGAATCCCACTGGGGTTATGAAGGCAGTCTTTTCTCTATCCTCTGGATGCATGGGGATTTGATAATACCCACTCTTGAGGTCCATCACACTGAACCACTTAGCTCCAGATAAACTCTGCAAGGCATCTTCTATCCTTGGCGTGGTGTACTGGTCAGGAATGGTCCTCCTGTTGAGAGTTCTGTAGTCAATGCAGAGCCTCAATGACCCATTCTTCTTTCTGACTACCACAATTGGGGAGGCGTAGGGGCTTCTGGACTCCCTAATCACTCCCGTCTTCTTCAATTCCGCAAGCTGCTCCCTCAGATCCTCCAGATCTGCTAGCGGGACTCGCCTCACTCTCTCTCTGAATGGCTTGTCCTCTTGCATGCGGATTCGATGGGTGGCACTCCTTGCACACCCCACATCAAACTCATCTTTGGAGAAAATCTTCTCCCATCTGGTCAGCTGGGCCTTGGCTCTCTCTTTCCAAGCTCCAGGTAGGTTAGGGTTTTCCATGGAGAGTTTCTTCCAAACATCTTCTCCTTCACCCGTCCCCTTCACTTCTGACCAGCCAACTGGGACAGCAGGACTCACCTGTCCCAGAAGCATCCTGGCAGGGATCTCCACGGGCTGCTCCGTGGGGTTCCTCACACTGACAGGGACTCTTCCTCTAGCCTTCTTCAGGTCCTTCAGTGAAATTACTTCTGGTATCACCTCCAGACCTGAGTGACCCTCCATTGGGTCAGGTTCCAACATTACAAAGGGGCCAGGCTGCTCCCAAGTAAGTTTTACCGTGGCTCTCATGCAGGTCACCTCTCCAGGCTGTAACACTGCTCCTTCTTTTCCAAGCCTCCATACCCTTCCTATCCCCTCACTTGGGGTCTTCTGCTCTAGGACCAACCGCTGATAGGCTGCCTTCAGCATGGGATGGATCTTGGGAGTTGAAAGATTCTCTTTCTTCACCAGGGGGGTCAGAAGCCTTCTGACTAGGTCCGTGTTCGTCCCTATGATCAGGGACGTCTTGCTGGTTCCTGGTGGGCGGGGACACACCACTGCTAAGGTGTCGAACACTTCAGACTTCCCAGCTACGGATGGGTCAAACGTCAGTCTTATGGGTAAGTATCCATCATAGGGGAAACTCTGAGTTCCCAATCCCCTTATCTCCAACTCTTCTATCTTCTGTATTGGCAGATGACTCAGGTATCTGTCATAGAAGTCCCTGTACAACAGGGTCACTTGTGCTCCAGTGTCCAGGAGGGCCTTCGTGTACACTCCTTCCACTTGGATGGGTACAGTAGGGGATGGACCAACTAGCTCTTCTGGGTAGGGCCTAGTTGATGCTGTCCTCTTCTTTGGACTCTTTGCTTTGCCAGCACTTGATTTGCACTTGCTCCTTTCTTGAGCCTGGTATGCATTGATTTTCTCCCTCTTAGTGGGAGTGTGAACCCGTTGAGGGACATTGTTATCTCTCACTTTGAAGAGTTCACGCTTGGGGGTGCTGTGTCTCTCCGGAGGGGTCTTGCCCCCTTTCTCTGGAGTGCACCTTGGTTGAGGATCCCTGGGCCCCTTCTGAGGGGTTTGGTCTCCTCGCTTTCTCTTCTTGTTACGCTTCTTGGAGCTCACTGAAGGTGATGGGCACCCGGTTGACTCCTTCACCGGGGCCCTTTGGCGTTTCCCGCCGGCTGGCGGCTTTCTGCCTTCTTCTTCTTGGGACTGGAACATACAGCTGCAATATGACCAATTCCTCCACAATTAAAGCAAATCATCTCACTGTGGTCAAGAGGGGATGCTGGTGCTGGGACAGCTGGAAACAATTCCCTCCTGGTTGTTTCCTTCTTGGGACTGGGCGTCTCTTTCGCCACTAGAGATGTCAGTATCTCCATCATCTGGGACATCTGCAACTTCAGGGCATCTACCTCTGTGTCTCTTTCAGGGGTTAAGGCCGACCTGACCGTGGCCACTGAAGACTTTGTAGACCCCATCACTTGCTTCTCCCTTTTCTCTTCCAACATGGCCTCTTCTTCTCTGACCATTCGGATGAGGTCAGGGTAGTCCAGGCTCTTCCCATCCTGCCGGGTGCGTAGAATTAGTGCGACAGGGTCCAAGGGTTGGGCTCCCCTCATCACCTGCTGGGCACGGGCTTCATCTACCTTCCCTGGATCTATCCCCTTCTTCAGGATAATCCTATGCAGGATCTTGTCTATGCGTCCCATGTACTCTGACAGCTTCTCCCCTGTCTTCTGGTAACAGTGTTCCAGTTGATAGGTAAGTTCTGTGACTTTTTCTGTCCCACCAAACACACCTTCCAGGATGTCTATGTAGTCCTGGGCAGTGCAATCCTTTTTGCTTGTCTTCAGATTGCGTATGGCCTCTAAGGCAGGTCCTTTTAGGCTTTCGACAATCCTTTGCTTCTTTCGGCCCTCTGAGACCTCCCATTCTTCTAGGGCCTGTGTGGCACCATCTAGCCACTCTTCAAATCCCTCTTCTCCCGAGGGTACAGGTGTCCTCCCTGAAAACATCCGGAGTTTCCTGTATCCCGACATTGGGTAATCCCCGGGGTCTCTTCTGCACTGGGTCACAATCTCCCCTAGGACAGCACACAGTTCTGCACTAAGAGTAGTGTGTGCGGGTGCGGGACTTTCCGCGCCCTTCTGCTCCTCCTTCTTTGGGGATAGAATGGCTTTCATAGGAGAGTAGTCTCCCTTCCGCGGCAGCGCATGCAGCAATTGGTAGTGCTGACCATTTGGTGCTTGTATGCTGTGGCTCCTGAACTGCTCTGGAGTCTCTTCCTTCCACTCTATTAAGGCGTATGTGTACCCAGCGTCATTTCTCATGTCCATTATCCATGACTTCTGGCATGGGGATAATGACATTATGAGCTGCTTCACTGCCTCTCTCTGCCACATCCCTGGCAGTTCAATGACTGCTGCTGCGGCTGGGTCAGCGGCCCATGTTGCGGACCACCGTCCCACTTCTATTGGGTCCATGCCGGTACCTTCTGGCGGCTTTTCCCGCTGACTCAGGATCCCGGAATACGAGCCCCCACGTGTAGCGCTACCCCCAGTTAAGAGAGCCGCTGGTTTGTTTTGGGTCCCTGAGTACAGCTCCACCAACCCCCGGCAATTTGGCTCTACCCACTCTGGCACAGTTAGTAAAGGGGTACGTCCCTATGCACATAAAACTTAGCTTATACTCTAAGTGTAATTGGTATGAACTCACAAGCAGACTGCCGAAATAAGAATAACTGGCTTTACTTTGGCAGTAAGGAAAAAGAGAATAGCAACATGCATTTGAACATATATCTCACAATACTTTAGCAGGTCCCTGCAATATGCACTTTAAACATGTACACAGGTATATCAAACTAGCAATGGGGAAACGGAGCGCCAAGTGTGGCGACCGTCTGCTATACACCCCTGAGGTGCAATAAATCTATCTCTGCCTACCTAACGGACCAGGCCTGATCCCTAGTAATAGAGCTCAGTCCTTGTACTAGTACAGTGTTCTTCACCGGCAATAAATCTGTAGAGGTGGTGCACATGTAGCTTTAAATGGTGTCATTTGTAATCCACAAAAAGTAACATTGCTGCTCTGAAGTAAATTGCGCCTAGGCAGTTCAATAGGCATAAAACTTGTGTGTCAATGCAGGATTGAGCCTACAGGCTCTCTCACCAATCCTTGGGGTACCGTCCTCCGATCCGGTCCCTCTAATGGCGGCTCTGGTCTCTTCAATGGCGGCGTCCGGTCTCCTCAGTCACAGCCCTGCCCTCCGGTCATCAGCTCCGTCCGACCGACAGTAAGGGGAAGTCTCCGCTCCGCTGCTGTGGACTCTGAGGGGTGAGAGTCTCACTCCATCGGCTGCAAGGCCCAGGCTTCAGGCCTTCAGCTCCGGTCCGCACAGGTGTCTCTGCTGGCTGCAGTCTCCGCGTCACACGCTCTGTCAGCAGAGGCAGGCCAGTCCTGTCAGGCCTCAGAAGAGGAAGTGTCCCAAGAGGAAGAGGCGGTCTCCGCTCTTCCCTTTTATAGCCTCCCCCAGCAGCCTCCCGGGCGGAAGTCAGCAGCCCGGGGCCCTGGGGAATCATGGGAGATGTAGTCTCTAAACCTAAAAGGGGTAGAACCCCGCTACATACCTATTTTGTTACATTACAGCCTTTAGTTCAATGCTTTTTTTAACTGAATTATATGTGATGGATCAGAACACAATAGTCTAAGTTGGTAAAGTAAAATTAGAACAATATATGCATAAAACTATTTTTCAGAAATACAAATTTGACAATTGGCATGTGCATATGTATTCACCCCCTTTGTTATGAAGCCCGTAAAAAGCTCTGGTGATACCAATTACCTTCAGAAGTTACATATTTAGTGAAATGATGTCCACCTGTGTGCAATCTAAGTGTCACATGATCTGTCAATACATATACACACCTTTTTGAAATGCCCCATTGGCTGCAACACCTAAGCAAGAGGCACCACTAACTAAACACTGCCATGAAGACCAAGGAACTCTCCAAACAAGTAAGGGACAATGTTGTTGAGAAGTACAGGTCAGGGTTAGGTTATAAAAAAATATCCAAATCTTTGATGATCCCTAAGAATACCATACAATCTATCATAACAAAATGGAAAGAACATGGCACAACAGCAAACCTGCCAAGAGACGGCCGCACACCAAAACTCACGGAATGGGCAAGGAGGGCATTAATCAGAGAGGCAGCACAGAGAGATAACACTAATGCCGCGTACACACGTTCGGACTTTGTCCGCCAGACCTAGTCCAGCAGACAAACCGCCGGACTTTCCGAGCGTGCGACTTGCCCACACACGCCCGGACTTCCGAGCGTGTGACTTGCCCACACACGCCCGGACTTCTCCGGCGGACAATCCGCGGGAAAAAGTCAGCGGGACTTTTGAAAATGAACGGACTTGCCCACACACGGAGCAGTCCGTTCATTTAGAACGTAACTGCAGGTAGACAGGGCTAGCGAAGGCAGTGAATGCCGCCGCGCTAGCCCCGTCACCTGGCATGGATTTAAAGCGAATCCCCACACCGAAAAAACGGCGTGGGGTCCCCCCCCAAATCCATCTCAGACCCTTATCCGAGCACGCAGCCCGGCAGGCCAGGAAAGGGGTGGGGACGAGCGAGCGTCCCCCCCTCCTGAGCCGTACCAGGCCGCGTGCCCTCAACATGGGGGGGTGCCCTGGGGAAAGGGGGGCTGTGTGGCCCCCCCACCCCAAAGCACCTTGTCCCCATGTTGATGAGGACAAGGGCCTCTTCCCGACAACCCTGGCCGTTGGTTGTCGGGGTCTGCGGGCGGGGGCTTATCGGAATCCGGGAGCCCCCTTTAATAAGGGGGCCCCCAGATCCCGGCCCCCCACCCTATGTGAATGAGTATGGGGTACGATGTACCCCTACCCATTCACCTAAGGTGTAAAGTGTAAAGAAAAAAAAACACACAGTTTTTAAAAAATATATTTTATTTCACTGCTCCGGGGGTCTTCTTCCGTCTTGGGGGGTCTTCTCGCCGGACTCCTCCACTATTTACCTAGCTCTTTTACCGAGCAGAGGAGGCCGGCTACCTTCTTCGTCGACGCCGTCGTCTGGGGGTCTCGATCCGCCTTCGGGGTCTTCCGGGGTCTCTTCTGTTCTTGCCGCTGTCGTGGTTTTCTGCGCCGCCGCCGCCTTGTTCTTGTTCTTGTTCTTCTTCTTCTTCCTCTTCCGATGTTGACCCGTCGCTCTCTCTGGCCGGAATGCCAGAGCCGCGCTGTGCTGGGACTTATATAGGGACAAGGGGACAGGGTCACATGCTCACATGCTCATGTCACATGGTGACCCCGCCCCCTGTGATGTCACAGTCCCAGCATCCTCCGGGACTGTGACATCACAGGGGGGCGGGGTCACCATGTGACATGAGCATGTGACCCTGTCCCCTTGTCCCTATATAAGTCCCTATATAAGTCCCTATTATAAACTAGCACCCAGATTGCACCTAATAACCCACCACTGATCATTTCAGCTAAAAATTCATTTGCTAGAAGCAAAATATTACCCATTTCTGAAGTGGGCACAGCTGGAGTGAACAGCTTTAGAGAACAGCTAAGCCCAAGAACAAAAATGCAGTATATTGTAGCTTTACCAGTCATTAGATACAGTGGCTGCATTTGTTTATTATTTTTGTTGTTGTTGTTTTTTTCGACTGTCTCTCCTTTATTTTCTTTTATTATTTTTTATTAGAAAGTAAAAATCAGGTTCACATTGTATTTTAAAGAGGAAGTAAACCCTCTTGAAAAAATCGAAAAAAAAAAAAAAACCTGCAAGACAAAGGCATAATTAGCTAATATGCATAGCATACTAGCTAATTATGCATCACTTACCTGAAATCGAAGCCTCGGCATCGGTCCTCTTCTCCCCCTCCGATCGCCGACATCTTCTCCCGGAGTGACTTCCGGGTATCGCGGCTCCGGCGCTGTGATTTGCCGGAGCCGCGATGACGTCACGCGCATGCGCACGAGAGCGGCATATAACAACTGAAGCATCGGCATATGGCGCCGATGCTTCCGTTGTCGCTAGTGCGCATGTGCCGCATGACGTCGGCACATGCAAATACAGGTATATCTCCTAAACCGTGCAGGTTTAGGAGATATCCCTGTTAGCTACAGGTAAGCCTTAATATAGGCTTACCTGTAAGCTAAAGTTGTAAAAGAGGGTTTACTTCCTCTTTAACCAAAATGCCAAAGGCAGTAATATCCAATACAATATGTTTAACAGTGTTTAACAGCATTAATTGGTAACAGTAGTTGTAGTGAAAAAGTTTTAGTTTAATTCAACAGAGTGTGGTATGAGGAAGACATTATGGTTCGGTCATGGTTATTTGGGTATATGGTAGTGCTTAAAGCGGTTCTGCACTCTGAAAAAAAAATTTTTTTTTTTAGGATGTAATATAAAGTGTGCTTACCTTTATTAGGGGACTCACCTGTTCCATCTTCCATCTCGATCGCCGCCGGTTTTCGTCCGATGAAGTTCCTCGTCTTCTTCTTTAGTGCTGGGGGCCATCTTGCCTGTGGGCATGTGAAACACCCACAGGAACTTTAGATGGCCCAGCATGCACTGCCGTTACTCGCGCGTGCGCAGTAACGGCTCATCTGCCGAGATCTCACGAGATTTCGGCAGATGCGGCCGAAATCTCGGGAGATATCGGAAGATGTGGCCGAAATCTCGCGAGATTTCGGAAGATGCCCGCACTGACTCCTGGGATCAATGACACCAGATCCCAGGAGACAGTGCGGCGTGACGACGATTGACGCAAGACCCCGCCCGCCGCCGCAGAGGGAGAAGACCGGAAGTCTTCAATTACAAGGTAAGTAAAAAAAAAAAAAAAAAAAAAAAACATTTCATTTAGTACTCTTTGCCTGATTTGGAAGGCAAAGAGATTTACTAAATGAAATGAGTGCAGAACCGCTTTAACCCCGTCCTTCTACTTAGTGCTAACTTTATTTTCACCTGGTGATCCTGTTTTTGACACACTTGCTACCCTAGGGTGACAAAGCTCTACTGTATCTTTGGGGAATCAGCGTTGCCGCTTTAGAACAGAATCACAGAACACCCACACTCTCCATTTATCCATATCGCAAGGGAGGGGTCCTTTGCTTCTCAGTGATAACTGTTGAACCAATCTCTTGGTAGGAAAGAAATCCCCAGGCATCAGGGTGGGCTATCATTACCCCAGGATCCATGGCACAGTAGCGGATTTAAATCTCACTGGGCACCAGTCACTTTTTGTCTTTTCCAGATGTTTATTTGCTCCAGGCTCACAAGGGTTAGGACTTCAGATACCTCCAACACATATTTTCCAGACTACACCACACTCTTGCTACCACAGTGGATAATGGGAAAATGGACCATGGCGTACTGGAATAAAAAGGGCCATCAGGCAAACTGTCTGTAGGGCTCCACAGCAATCCAGTGGGATCTTCTTACATCCTCCTTCCAACAGAGTACCGGGATCCTCTGAGGGGAGATTCCACCCCCCCTCCAGCAGGACTTCTTCCCCTGGCTCTCCATTTTGGGTGCAGTACCCTTCTCGACCAGGCAGGGCAACTTGTGGATTCTATGCTAGTCCCAAACAGGCTTCTGGCCTAGCAAGCATAAACTATTTGTCAGGGCTGGGCTCAGCCCTTCCTTCTCTGAGCTGGCCGCTCAGCTGTCAGCTAATTGCCAACTCCAATCTCTCCACAATTACTCAGCTGTTGATGATATCCTGCTCATCAGTCCTGCCTACTTAAGCCGTCCAGACCTGAGGATCTCTGCCTTCGCCTTAGTCAACATCACAGAGACGTTCGCCTGCATTCCTGTTAAAAGACTTGCTTGGTTGATATCCCTTCTGGCTTCAGATCCTGCTTGTTGTTTTACGACGCTCATCCCCGACTCCCTGGCATTTGGCTTGTCTGACTATCCGTTCCGGTTCCTGAACTCTGGCTATGTTTTGACTATGTTTGTTCTATTTATGTTATTATTAAACAAGTGTGATTTAACTGTACTTCTGTCACGGTCTGATTTCTGACACTATTACACACACTTTCCCAAGCCACAGCCCAGGAAGAAAGAGTACTCACCAGGCCACTCCCCAAATATTTGTATCCTCCCTCAGCATGAACCACTGGCAATAAACCTTCTAGTGGTTGGCTAGGGGGGACATAAATATTCATAACTCAACATTGCTGCAGCTCCCCTTTATATTTCCAAAGTTGCCAGTGACACCTACTGGCAGCAGTCAGGAAAAGCAGCAACACTGAATTTAGGTAAAACACAAATTAGACTGGTCAGATTAGTACCCAGCAAAGATAAATTTACTAGTCACCTCTGCTTTCGGCCGGGTTGCTACAATGGAAATAATGTAACCAATGTATGGACCCTGCACTAAGCTGTAGTGCCCCTAATTACATTTAGTGTGTTTTGCAGTTAGACTGTAACTAAACCAATCTCTCATTACATTTTTTGGAATTGCATCTGCCTCTTGAATATGGAATAGTTTGGGAGATCATGTTTGGATAACCTTTCCAGGGTGTTTTTTTCTCTCCTGGGCTTCTCCTGCTACTGCTGAGTAGGGATGGTTCTAACAGACCCCTGTTCGGTTCGCACCAGAACTTCTGAACACCACGAAAGTTCGGACCCGAATAACAAACCACATTAAAGTCAATAGGACCCGAACGTCAAAAATCAAAAGTGCCCATTTTGAAGGCTTATATGCAAAGTAATTGGGCATACAATGGTTATAGGGGTCCGGGTCCTGCCCTGGGGGACATGTATCAATAAAAAAAAGTTTGTGAAAAACTTCATTTTTAAATAAGCAGTGATTTTTTGATTTTTAGCCCCCGTTCACACCTATGCGAATTAGATGCGGCATACACCGCATCCAATTCGCAGAACATTTTAAAATACATTCAAATGAATGTATCTACTTCACATATGTGCGTTGCATTCGCACTGCGCATTGCAGAAAAAACGTGTGCGTTTTTTGGGCATTGCGGTGCGAATTACCAGGCCATTATCTTCTATGGGCACGCATCTGATTTGCAGCTGTGTTGCGGTGTGAACATAAATTCGCTCCCCTCCAACATCTCCCCCTCTTCCTGTTTCTCCCCTGTGTGTTTTGTGATCCTGACTGGAACCAGCATGGCGAAAAGAGGACGAAAAGCGGCATCAAAGGCGAAAGAATCCGTCGATTGTGAGGAGTTGATAAGACTTGTGAGGGAGAAACCGATGATTTATGACACCCGGCATCCTAAATATAAGGACAACATTCTTAAAAAACGTGCGTGGCTGGAAATTGCCAGAAACCTCTTGCCAGAGTGGAGCAGGTGCTCTTCCCAAGTTCAGGCTGACAAATGTAATTTTTTTTTATTCTTTTTTTTGTAATTTTTTTTTCCCCTTTCACTACCTGTAGATGCTGTCCTGTATTTTTTTTGATGGTGTACATTTATTGCATTTCTAATATTGTAAAAAACAGCATATGGTCACCCACAAATCTATACCAGGCCACATGCTCTTAACATTGTGCACATAACAGCTTTAGACAGCGACGGAGGAGTCCCTAAATAAATGCATATTCTTATAATTGTTAAGGTTACCAATATAATATACACCACAAATGTGATCAACATCATTTTTATTTGTCATGGCCAAAATTACAGCAAACATTTTTCATACAGCACACTTTTCATTTTGTAAAGGCATGATAATATAATGCTAACAAATACATACTTTTTATGATTAAATAGAATTAATCTGCCAAGGCACCTCCCCAGCTGGTGACAAAAAGAATTTTTGAAATTCCCCACGAATATGTGTACCAGTAGTGGTGCCCCTAGTAACATTCCACTGTGCTGCCTCCATGTTATGGCTCAGGGAATCCTCAAATAGATAGCCATCTCGTTCACGCACATAGTTGTGCAGTGCACAGGCTGCTTTAATCGCACTGATAGCATGATCAATACTGAGGTTTATAGAAGTATGCATGAATCTCCACTTATTGCATAGTATACCAAATGCACATTCTACTACTCGTCATGCCCTAGTCAGCCTATAATTGAACACTTTTTTTTCTATTGTCAGAGAGCGACTTGAAAAAGGCCTGAGCATGTGCTGCGAAAGTGCGAACGCTTCATCTCCGCCAAATACATGTGGGAGGGGAGGCTCTGTAGTCCCGGGCAGGGTAGAATGATTGAGCAAGTCTAGTGTATTCTCATGCAGCATGCGGCCAAATGAGGAATGTGCAAATACACTAGAATCCGAGCTGCTGCCATAAGAACCCACATCAATATAAATAAATTTATAATTTGCGTCTGCCACTGCCATTAATACCAACGAAAAATATTTTTTGTAATTAAAAAATTGTCTCCCACTAGCTGGTGGCTTGAGGATGCGGACATGCTTCCCATCAATGGCTCCCAGACAGTTGGGGAAGTTGCATCGCTCCCAGAATAAGTCCACTACCTTCAACCATTCTTGTTTTTTGGGCTTCTTCATAACCATATCCTTCAGTTCTTCCCATATGACTAGGCAGGTATCATTAACAATGCCACTAATAGTTGATTTTCCAACCTTGAATTCATAGTGCAAACTTCCAAATGAATTTCCTGTTGCTAAGTACCTAAAAACCAAAAAAATAAAATAAAAAATGATGTTGTTTTATATTTTTCAGTGCACTACTTACAGACAAGATGGCGTAGCATGCGTGATGCTTACAGAAAATATATGCGGCACCTCAAAGAATCAAGGAGTGGCTCGGGGGTAGCGCCTAGGGTACCCTATATGTTTGCCAGGGACTTAGATTTTCTGCAACCCATTGTGGAGATGAGGGAGTAAATTTTCATCTAGATCATCTATGTATCGCACAATCTCTTAACAATGAATATGCCTAGTTAATTTATTCCTTTTTTTAAATACAAAACAGGACAGAAGCTAGTTGGGAGGAGCAAGATGTTTTTGATGATCAACCAGAACAACAAACAGAGGACGAAGCACCGATTGAATTTCCAGAAGGCACAGAGGATTTATCACTAATCCAAACATCTTCCAATCTCTGGGAAACTAATCCAGATGAAACAATGTGCAGTGGCAGAGGCTATCCCTGGACCATCCTCTGCTCCTGCACACATTGTCCTGCCAGGCAAAGTGCCACGGAGGCGACCACCACTATCCCAACCTGACCTAAGTGAGCGCTTATTAGAAATGTTAAAAAACATGACATTTTTATGTCCCGATACAATCCTGGCGCTCAGTTTTGTCCCACTAATTAAAAAGGTACCCCCAGAGCATTACTATGAAATGCGAAAAACTATAGAACAAGTGCTGCACTCCTTCTCCCAGCCACAGGAGGAAGCTGCATTTAAATTACCAAATGTGCCCCAACCAAGACCTCCCCTTAACTACCCAAGATACATGCACTACCCTGAGCAGCAACACCATCCTTACCCCTATAATCCACCATCCTATCCCTCAAGTTATGAAAAGCCAATCTCCAGATATGAAGTGCCACACAGTAACCTTCCCTATCCCATCCCATCCCCAATTCCTTCAATAAGGCCCCCCCCACACAAAATCAGGGTATGTATGTGCCAAGTCAACATGGGGAGGCTAGGCCTGCTCCCCACACTGCCAGTGATGACCCAGCTTCCCAACTCAATACTCCTATGAGGCCTGTGATGAGGTCTGTTCAAGGTTAAGGACCAAGATGACACATTTTTTTTAGAAATAAATGGAAGAGGCCTACTTGACAGCCAAGTTTATTTTTGTAATTTTTTCAGAGTTAATTTATGTTTAATACATGAGTCGATTTTATATTTTTTTTTATGATTTTGGGATACGTGAATAAATAATTATTCCACAATTTTTTGTTGCGTCATATATTTGAAAAAATACACAGGTTTGAATAATTATAAAGACATTTGATTATATGGTCAATAAATCACATGACAAAGGACATCAGTGTTGAAACTTACCTTAATGTGATCAATAATCTTTCAGCAGGCTGGATACTTGATCTGTAGCACGTGTTCTGACGCTCCAAGCGAGGGGAGATTAATCCAAGCAATTCGCCAAAACTAAGTAAAATAATACTAAATTAATACATACATGTCTGAAAAACATTTGGGCATACTGTATAAAAAATAGTAAGGTAAGTGGTTAAGGACATTATTTCTGGTAAGAAGGCATGCGTCCTTCGTTCTAATATAATTATGGTTAAATAAGTGGCCTACAACAAAAAAAAAACCTTTGCTGATGGGTCCTCATTTCAACAAAGATTAAGCCACTGGCCTTTGAATTTAACAATAACAATTGTCTGATCCAAAACAGCACAACAAAGCAGCGTGGCAACACCACCACCCACAAAGCACCTTGTCACCATCAACTTGGGGACAAGGTGTTTGGGGGGTAAAAAAATCACACTACACATGTTAAGGGCATATGACCTGGTTTTCGCCAGGAGGGGGGTGCTAGCTGATGCTCTTTTTGTGCCCTTTTAGGCTGCTTGCTCAAATAATGTTCAGTTTGTATTTTGTGGGGGGCAACGCTTATTAGTTACAATAATATTAGAATGACATAATCACACATAGGTTAGACTTGATGGACTTGTGTTTTTAAAAAATGAAACATACTATAGATCAATGGCTACAAATAAAGTATGGTTTGGCAGAAAAATTACTCACCTACTTATTGACATGCGTGTGAAATTGAAAAATATTTCTTCATGCACACGGAGGTCTCCATACAAGATCATGAACTGGCCTCTCTCCTCACGATTTGCAATGATGGGATGAACCCAGTATCTTCTTCTCCTCCTCCTTCTCCTATTCTCTACTTCAAGCAAGATTGCTGCTGTTGCAGCAACATCTGTTGGCATTATCATAGGCAGAGCAGCACACATTTTGCAAAGAAAGGCAAAACACACACTACAGACTCCTGGACAACCAGGAAGTGTACACAAAAATCAAACTTTTTTATTAGCAGCCAGACAAAATCATAACAAGTGATTGGCTATCTCAAAATTTGCAGCTCTAATTAGACACTTCAGGGGTTATTAATGAATTTGCAGCTGATTCGCACCTAAAACGCTGACAAACCGCTGAACAACTGACTTTTTGGTGCGCAATTAAACTGGACCTTCAATTGGCAACGCACTGGTGTGAACCCGGACTTAAAGTGAAAGCTTAAAAATGAAAAATTCCTTCCAATATAGTGCCTGGGGGATCCCCTTAGCCTGCCTGTAAAGTGGAAGATCTGTACCATGTCTAGAATCTGCTGCAGCAATAGTTGCATTTATAAAGCCAAAAAAATTAAATTTTCCCTGCAAGCTGCCTTTATTTTGCTCAGCAACAGCTGGGGAGCCAGTGTGTATGATGAGGCCACAATGTAGTGCACTGGGAACAAGATTAGAGATTTTTTGGATACATTCTGGTTTCACTTTGACTTAGGATAGAAGTAACGTGTGCGTAAAAATTGCTCTTTGGGTGTCGGTGGCGCCTTCCGACCGTAATCCTATAGAGGTACTCTTGATGAAAGCAAGAATTGACCTTGCTGTGAAAAATTGCAATGATATGCACCTGTCAAACAGGAGCAGAAAAATTACTCTTATGCCCCATACACGGTCGGAATTTCCGACGGAAAATGTCCTATCGGACCATGTTGTCGGAAAATCCGACCGCATGCTCAGATCAAATTACAAGACCAAAGCTATTGGCTACTAGCCTCTACGTAGTTCCGTCATACACAACGAACGTCACCACGTTCAGAATGATCGGATTTTCCGACAACTTTGTCCGACCATGTGTATGCAACACCAGTGTCGGACAAAATCCGTCGGAAAAAATCTGATGGATTTTGTGGTCGGAATTTCCGACCGTGTGTACGGGGCATTTGGGCGTCGGGGGCGCCTTCCCACTTCCCACTATAGAGGTGCTCTTGATGAAGGCAAAAAAAAATGTAATGATATCAATATGGTTGGTGTTTTTGTCACGTTTGATGTGCCTGTTGATAGCAACAGTGTGATCTGCTGCAGAAGTGCTGAAAAAGGCAAAGACAGCTGAGCTTTGGGGAGTGGGCCGGGAGATAACAGCTGCAGAATTTGATGGAATAGGCTGGCAACTGCAGGGGACTGCACACTTGTCTCTGCTTGCATGACAGAGGATGAGGAGGATGAGGAAGGTTTAGTAAGCCAGTCCACCACCTCCTCTGCATGCTGTGATTGGATAGCAAGGACAAACTCACTAAACAGAAATCTGTACGTAGATGCACTTTAATCAATGCAAACAGGTGTTTGGTGCATTTTAATTTGAGTGCTCACACTACAAAGACACACTCCACGGATACACTATAATATACTGCAATATAATGCGCCAAACGTACAGTGACACACAGAACTATATGGCGTTAAACTGGCAGTAATGCTCACAAAAGTAAAAGGCGTTAAACTGGCAGTAACGCACAAAACGATATTGCATTAAACTGGTAGTAATGCACACAGAACTATATGGCGTTAAACTGGCAGTAACGCACACAGACCTATATGGCGTTAAACTGGCAGTAACGCACACAAAACTATATGGCGTTAAACTGGCAGTAACACAATCAAATAGATGGTGTTCAACCATCACTACACTGGTGCTATCTAAACTGTCCCTACTCTAGCTTTACATTAAAGTGGAGGGCCGGGCAAAAAAAAAAATTAAAAGTCAGCAGCTACAAATACTGCAGCTGCTGACTTTTAATAATCGGACACTTACCTGTCCCGGGGTCCAGCGATGCGGGGAACGAGACCCCCCCCCCCCTCGTTCCCCGCTCCGCTCACGACGCCGGCATTCTTAATGTGGGAACCCGCTGTGGCTTCACAGCCGGGCACCCACTGCGCATGCGCGAGCGGCGCCGTGCGCCGTGATTCGACGCTCACTCATCTGGGACACATGACATGTCCCAGATGACTGTGCGTTGCCTACAGGAAGTGACTTTTAGCCCGGGCAATGAAGGTGCCAGACTTCGAGGGACCCCCTAGCAACAGGCATTTAGAGGTGAGTAAAAAATTTTTTTTTTTCCAATTATTTTTTTTAATTTTTTTTTATGATTTTTAAGCCCCTTTTTGTTTTTTGGTTGCAACCCCACTTTAATGTAACGATTACTGACATGGTCTCACTACACTACAGTGAAACTATCTGAACTGTCCCTACGCTACACTAATGTATGTATGAATGACACCGTCTCACTACACTACAGTGAAGCTATCTGAGCTGTCCTTACTCTAGCTGCACACTATGCAAAGCTGAATGATGGTCCTCCTCATTACACTCACACTACCTCTAGACTGACACTAAACTAATATTCTAAACTAACAATTGAAGCAAAATAGCACAGTATAGCACACTAACTAGTAGCACTGTACAGAGCCCTGTTCTATCTCTCTCCATGCCAAAATCACACTGAAAATGGCTGCCATTGAAAGAATACTTTCATACTGTGGGGCGAGAATGAGCCATGATTGGATAAAGTCATGATGACAGTGTCCAATCATGACTCTTACTGTGCTCTGTGTCCTAATTGGCTGAATATTTCACTGCTTCAGCCAATCAGGGCTTGCAATGCACTGTTCAGTGCCGCAATGCATTGTGGTGGTTCGTGGGGCGAACAAACGTTTGAATGACCCGTTTGTTTAGCTGTTGGTCAAACGTATGAACAGCGAAAGTTCGGCCCGAAACTTATGCTCGGGCCGAACCGTTCGCCCATCCCTACTGCTGAGCATTGTAGAAAGCATTCAGTGCCCACTGTAACATGAATGTAAAAGTGGGTGAAATTATTGATAGATGGGACGTGTCATTAAAATGTAAAAGTAATATGATATGCATATATTCTTATAATTTGATTGTCTTACAGACAAAGCATTTCCTTGATTCTGTAGTCAGAGTAGCAGACAGATGTTAACAATTTAGAATCTGAATAGATAGCTCTTGTTCCTGGGATTGAAGGAACTGACACCCAGTTTCTAATGACCCCCCTGACAGGCTTCTCTACAGATAACGGTGTATAACTGTCACCTCAGCAGACCATTCAGCTGCAGAATCAGCAGGAAACTAGGTTATCGTGAATGAAAGGCACCAAGCTGTCTACTGCGACACATTTTTTCTTAAGGATCAGAGGGAATATATTTAATCTCTAATAAAATCTGAAATATTAGTCACAGTGAGATACAAATTATACAATGCAAATCATGAGCTTGGTGAATATCATGGCCTATGTGCACATTTAAAATTGTGTGCTTCCGTTGCACAGAATCATCTTGAGACCAAAAAAAAAAAAACAGTTATGTATGGGGTTGCCTCAGCTGTCATACAGTGTGTAAACTTGTGATTGGTCTGACGCACTGGTGTTTTGCGAATCACATCCCTGACACACTCAATAGAAACAGGATGTCCATATAACCTGTTGAAATACAATGTTTATGTATTTTTGTATAACTACATATATACAAGTATACAGCAGAGATATATTCTTCAGCCAGTAGATGGCAGTTTTTTTTGTTTTTTTATTGGTTTGTGGCTGCTCTATGTATTTTCCCCTAATAAAGCTGACAGTTCCTGTTTCCTGTTTGCATTTAAGCAGCAAAGCCCATGTAGACTGTGCACTATCTGTTCTGTAGGGCTATATACAGCATTTCTAACATAACCCATGACCACTTCAGAGGGAAGAACCTCCCAGCAGGTGATGGAAAAGTCCAGGGATGTATAGCCAAGGGTTAGAGCCCTGTCCACAGTCATACCCCAGTAATTTGAGCAGCTTGACAAATGAACAGGGTAATTCATACAGATCCTGTTCAGTACACATCATATTGCTGAAAATTTCTGTGTGCTCCCAACAGCAGAATAAATTTGGAGGAGGAGGACAGAGGAAGGGAAGGACAGGCGCGCCAGGATATTTTAATCCAAGACCTACGACACAGTGGATAAAGCTCGTAAGGCTGCATTGCTGGGCACTGGTAAAGCTGCATTGATGGGGCACAGGTAAGGCTGCATTGCTGGGCACTGGTAAGGCTGCATTGCTGGTCACTGGTAAGGCTGCGTTACTGGTCACTAGTAAGGCTGCATTGCTGGGCATTGATCAGGCTGTATTGCTGGACACTGGTAAGGCTGCGTTGCTGGGCACTGGTAATGCTGCATTGCTGAGCACTGATGAGGCTGCATTTTCTGGGTGATGGTGAGGCTGCATTGCTGGGCACTGGTAAGGCTGCATTGCTGGGCACTGGTAAGGCAGCATTGCTGGGCATTGGCAAAGCTGTGTTGCTGGGCACTGGTAAGGCTGCGCTTGATGGGCACTGGCAAGGCTGCATTTGATGGGCACTGGTAAGGCTGCGCTTGATGGGCACTGGCAAGGCTGCATTTGATGGGCACTGGCAAGGCTGCATTTGATAGATACTGGTAAGGCTGCATTGATGGGCACTGATCAGGCTTCATTGATGAGCACTGATCAGGCTGCATTTGATGGGCACTGAGGAGTGAACGGCCCAGGGCCTGGGCCCCACTTTGCATAAGCAATACAGGCAGCCTGAGGAGAGGGTCCCCGGACTGACACACTCAGCACTCCCAGCCTCACTCCTCTGCACAGACCAACACATGTGTGAGGACACCTTGGGGCAGGAGTGGCCCCACATATCATAGCCTGCATAGAAACATAGTGCAGGAGGGGCCCCAGACCTCAGAAAGACCCTGCATAGAGACATAGTGCAGAAGGGGCCCCCAGTCATTGCAACTTGTTTTAGAAATTCCCTTTATCGCACATTGTTGTGCTCTTTTTTTTTTTTTAGTATAGCATATGGATTAAATTATTTTCTTGTTACACCTCTTCTATATTTATTTGTTTAATGCATGTGAATTTTGGAGGTGCCCTTGTAAACTGGAACTTTACAATACATGTTGCACTTTATTTGTTAAAAAAGGAGTATGTATATATATATATATATATATATATATATATATATATACATATAGTATTATATATATATATATGAGGGGGGGGGGGGGGGTCTTGGGTGAGTTCCCACACTCTTTTTCCCAGGACTTGACCCCTGACTACATACCATCACCCTCCCATCTCCAGAACAGAGGCAGAGAGTACGGGGAGTTATCAGCGCACAAGACTTCTTGCTATGGGACTGTTTTTTTTTTTGCACTTGTCGAACAGATACTGTAAGTCATTGCATATTTGATATGTATTTGGATATATTACAGTGTTTTTCATATAGTTCATGTATAGCTATGCATTTGTCATTGACATATACTGTATTGGGGTATTCTTGGAAGGTTTTCTTGTTTTGATATATGATGTTTCTTTTTCTAGTGGTGTCTCCTCTCGCTAACAAGGCAGTCTAGCAGAATATTTTCAATCAGCAAGCTAGGTACTATTGGATGATTGTTTGATTGCATGTGTGGTGGGTGGAGTCCCTTGTGTATATAGTTTGATTCTCATTTCATTGTTTTAGCTTTGACCAAGGCAGTTAGCTGAAACGCGTTAGTACCTTGTACTCTTTTAACCTGTACCAATACATTGTTTTCATAAGGATTTGGAGTGCCGGCTTTTTTACTGGATTCTGCTGTTTGTTCATTGGCGGGAGGACATCTCAGACAGAGAACCCTGTTGTGGACTCCATGCTGACTTTCAGGACACTCCCTTGTTCAGAGCACTGCACTTTTGTTAGATTGTTGAATCGATATTACTAAAGGCTTTCAATTGAACGTTTAAAGACCAAAACGGACTGAAATATTATGGAGCAGTCAAAAGTCCACTTAAAATAAATGTTTCTTAAGAGAAACTCTGATACTGTCATGTCTGCGCTCCCTCTGAAATGGCGGTTGCATGGCTATCATACTGGCTCACTAGCTTTATTCGTTTCTGAGTCACTGCCATATTTTTTGGAGTTAGCTACGGGGTTGACATGACAGACAGACAACTAGCATTTGCAGAATATGAATTTAGCAAAGGCAACCTCCAGGTTTCTTACAGCCAGTGGCCCTTTTTATGGAGAAATAAAATGCAAACATTTTTTAATATATTAAATATATAAACAAATTTAATGAAATGGGGGGGGGGGGTGAGAGAGATGGGGTGGGGGTGAGAGAGAAAGGGGGGATGAGGGGTGAGGGAGAGGGGGGTATAGGGGGCTGTGAGAGATGGGTGAAAGAGAGAGAGAGGGTGGTGAGAGAGAGAGAGAGGCGCTGAGAGAGAGGGAGTGGGTGAGAGAGAGAGAGACAAGGTGCCTTTGGGTAGTTTTAGTAGGGTAGTAATGTGGCACGCATTGTGCGCCATGGCGAACTGTGGGTGGAGCCACATTGCTGTAAGAGTGGGAGGTGCTGCCCTACACGTGATGCATGGGAACATGCACGTTCTGTCACATCTGCAAGATGTGACAGAACGTACCAACCAAATAAAAAGGGTTATTTACTATGACAGCCCCTTCCCTGCCTCTCTGCTAATCTCTGAATCTTTATCAACCTCTTCTCATTACACCTGTGCATTATAAATTCCCTGCTAACCACTGAACCCCAAACTGTCTCCTGCACCCCAAATCCCCTCAGCTCGGTTTAACTCCACATGCCTCTGCTCATCTGTGCACCCCAGCCCTCGCTGCACACCCCCTCTTTGGTCATTTGTTCCCTCCAAACTGTAATTAATGCCTTTTCTGTTTACTCTAGACCTCCCCAACCATGTGCTAACCTTTGCAGTACAGGCTGATGGCATGCTCAGTGACTATGGCAGGCAGGGCTTGTTGTACATTTTCAATGTTGGCAGTATTTAGTAAAGGTTATGGTGGACCAGGGCTCAGGGAGTTTGACATACCAATGAATGCTCTATCAATTTATATATCAATGCTGCTGCAATTTACATATCAATCATGTATACAATGCACACAGACCAGGGCTGGGCAGCATTGAGGACTCACTCTCACCACTGGGCCGGGCCTATCTTAAAGCGGAGGTCCACCCTAAAAAACAAAATACATAAGCACGCTCTTTAAAATACATTAAAAAACATTTGAACAAAAAAAAATTTTTACTTACCAGAAATGGCTGTTGCTAGGCAGATCGTCCTAATCTGTCACTCCCCACTCCGTGGTTCTTGTCCTCCCTCATGTTGTCTCCTGGGAGATGGGGCGCGATGTCTTCTGGGACATGTGGGGGTCCCAATAGACAGGCGTCAATTCACAAAGCGTCGCGCGACTCGCACATGCACAGTAGGAAACAGGCAGTGAAGCTGCAAGGCTCCACTGCCTGTTTCCTTTCGCTAGGATGGCGATGCTGGCACCTGATCTGGTGGACGGATCGGCCTCGGGGGGGTGACATTGCGGGCTCGCTGGACAGGTAAGTGCCCTTATTAAAAGTCAGCAGCTACAGTGTTTGTAGTTGCTGACTTTAAAAAAAAAAAAAAAAAATGGCCAGACCTCCGCTTTAAGAAAGGGGCCTGGAGCTGCAGCCCCTATGTTAATCCAGTTCTACTTGCATCAAAGGCTTCAACAAATTATGCAGCAGTGAAGGAAGGGGCTACAGCAAAGCACACCATTAGCACACACAATTCAGTTTTTTTGTTTGTTTGTTTGCTTGGGTGCATTTTACTAGATAAAGCAAAACTGAAGGGTGGGGGCTTCTGTGATGGGTCACAAGTATCTTCAAAGCTCATACAGCACGCAAGTAGGCCCTCGTTCTCTGCAAACTCTTAGTTGATTAGCAGACTAATAATGGATCCATATATAAAACAGGAGCAATACTGCTTCCAATAGCACTTTTGGTTTTTAATTTTCACAATAATATTCATGCAGCATGCATGAAAGGCATTGTTAATCATATGTTCCTAGGACAGCATCAACTCTAAATCAGCCCTGAACATGAGAGCCAGTATATTTCAACTTTAATCAACAGCAATCATTTATTCCTATTATAAATGTAGGTAGGAGGAATAATATTTTAGATATGGTCTGCTGTCAGGTCTCCTTTTCCTGTTCCAAATGCTGAATCATGATCAGAATCTTCTAAGCTTTTCGTCCACTGCCTCGTGCATAAAATGAAAATACTAATAATGATAAAGGGAGCAGCACTCAGGGTCTCATAATCAAAATGTATTCCCATGTTCATTTTTTATTTTGTCAGCATTTCCAATGGACGTGTGAGGAAGACGCACAAGACAGATCCTTAACAGATGCATTAGGAATTATAATACCATCACATCTCTAAAAGGCCCATTACATCTGAGGATTACACTACCGGCTGCATTATGCTTTGCATTAGCAAACATATCCATTCCTTTGTTGTGGTTCACAGTAAGCTTTGAAAGAAGAAATTATCAGTGTCATTTAAACCCAGGCACAACCCAACCAAGAAGTGTTTAGTGTATGTTGTAGTATTTTCCTTGCTTTAAAGTGAACCTGCGCTTTTGCCCAGGAGGAGTAGCGCAATAGGATCATTCTAGCACCAGCCCCACTAACTTCTAACTTCACATACTCACATTTCTTTTGGTCCTTTAAAACTGTTGAGGAGCAAAGAAAGAAGGAGAACTCTATCCCCAACCTCAAATACAGTACTGGTGCTTGTCGACTGATAATCAGGCGCACACAGTACTGTCACATGGGTCGAGCGAGGGGCATAGGTCACATGTAGGCATCAGCTGAATGTACCTGGGTTCAGTTCATTGGGTGGTTTGAAATATTGTGCCAACATTTTCAATGTTAATGTTAACCTCATCAAAATCAATTGTAGCTGAATCTTTAAAATCCATTCTGACCATTTTCAAGGCTTATAGTGAAGGCATTGTCAAATGAATGGCTTGGGTAGCTGGGCACTGACATGCCCAGCCCAGTAAATTAAATTTTCCATCTGCTTTGTTCTCTTTGTAAACAAACAAGCTGGAGATTCCCTTCCACCATACCAGACCCTTATTCTAAATGAGGGTCTTATATAGATGTTAAGGGGTAAACTGCATGCAAACATATATATATATATATATATATATATATATATATATATATATATATATATATATATATATATATATATATATCATATATATTTTTTTTTTTTTTTTTTTTATATATAGTTCCCTCAAAGATACATATCAGATGCTTGTCCTTGATAAAGGTCTGGTTTGGATTTCAAGGAGGGCCCCATCAAAAAAAAAAACAAAAAAAACAAAAGGAATCCAGTGATTTTACTGACCACATATAGTCAAATAAAGAAAGTTATATATTGGGACTTTAAGTATACCCCCAATGGTAAAGGACAAAGAAAACAAATAGATAACACATTATACAAATTTATGACAACACATTTAATCATACAGATTAAAAATCTTAAAATGTCAACCTTGAGTGATTTTGCAATGCCACAGTATATAGTCATCTGCCAATTATGAGGCTTATCTTCAAACAAAATTGGCAAGAAAGCCTAATGTATAAAGGTCCAAGGAGATTGCTATGTATAGGTTGACACGTTTCCTGGGGTCGCCTGCTTCTTCAGGACCTTGGATCTCAGATATAAACAGAATGGACACTGCGCGGCGCTTCCAAGATGGACGCCGTCATCTGAAGCTCCGCTCCACCACAGGCCGCCGCCGCCCACCGGAGCTAACGGAGGGCTCGAATTGCTCAACATTCGAGCCTTACACACAGGGGATCACCCCAGGATCCCAGCGATTTTCTTACCGCGGCCCAGGAGGGCTCCACCGGGTCATATACAGGCCGTTCCCGGCCCCCTCAGAGGATCCAAAATGGCCGCCGTCATCTGAGGACCCCGCCCCCTCAGAGGATCCAAGATGGCCGCCGTCATCTGAGGCCCCGCTCCACCACAGCCTGACGCTGCCCACCGGAGCCAACTGAGGACTCAAATCGCACATAATCTGAGCCATCCATACAGGGGAACACCCCAGGATCCCAGCACTCTTATTACCGCGGCCCAGGAGGGCTCCATCGGGCTATATACCGGTCGTTCCCGGCCCCCTCAGAAGACCCAAAATGGCCGCTGTCATCTGAGGCCCTACTTCTTCACAGCCTGCCACTGCTCACGGAAGCTACCAGAGGGCTCAAATACCCCGCTCTTTGTGCCATCCGTATAGGGGGACACCACAGGGTCCCAGCACTTATTACACAGCTGCCCGGGAGGGCCCCAGTGAGCCAGATGACGGCCGTTCCCGGCCCCCTCAGTTATGCGGAGATGGCATCGGCCACACGAGCCCCTTAGGCCTCTGGGGAGTCGGTGCAATCCATTGCTGACCAGGACCAGGATGGACATCGGTATTCAGGTACTGAATTCCCCCCCCTGCAGGCAGTTAATTCTCCCTCATCTACGGAATCCCTACTAGGGGGACTATGCCCAGGCTACCCCTCAACCCCTATGATGGATCCTCACACAGACATGTTGCTCACAGTCAGTGAAGCACAGGAGGACATACCTACACCCACTGACTTCCCATCTATGATGGCAGCTTTTTCCCAAATGTTATCTAAAAGTCTGGCCCTGAACGCTGCTCAAATCACTACATCTATACAGGCATCTTTACATGCTGACCTGCAGCAAATAGGGCAGAGGATAGACACCATAGAACAGAAGTCTGACCAAGCAGTGGCTCAGATTAACCAGAACTCTGCCAGACTGCAAGAAGTACAAGATCAATTGGAAACGGCATTCGCCAAAATCGACGACCTCGAGAATAGGTCGAGACGATATAACTTTCGGTTAAGGGGGCTCCCGGAATCTGAAAAAGACGCGCATAAAGCGGTTAAATCCTTGATTAAAGGCCTTATCCCTGACATCCCTGATCACCGTTTGGAGCTTGACAGAGCACACAGAGCGCTGCAGGCTCCCCGCTCTGACGGACTGCCCCGAGATATTATTGTCAAACCACATCATTACTCAGTCAAAGAAGAAGTTATGAGAAAAGCACGATACTCAGATAATCTCACTATACTCGGGCATAAGATTCAGATCTTCGCTGACCTTTCCCCTTACACAGTACAAAAGAGGCGATCTTTCAAACCGTTGCTGCAGGTGTTACTAGATAAAGAAATAGCATAGGTCTTTCCCGCTTCGCTTGAACTTTTCCTACAAAAACAGAAGTTTCTGCTTCTCCTCTTTCCAAGAAGGCGAGCGTCTCCTCACTCATCTTGGCCTGATTCAGCTGGAACCTGCACCTGCTCCGCCTGTCAGAGGACCCCATTCCTCATCTAAGAGACCCCCGCCAGCAAGCCCTTTGCAAAGATCCTGGATGAAGCAAGGTCCCAAACGCACCAAGGAAAACGTACCTCCTTGAGCAATTTCCTTCTTCCTCCATGTGTTCTTCAATGGACTTCCCCCCGGTTCCTGGGAATTACTTGGAGCGAAGGACTGTTTAGGACTCTCTCTCATTCCCCTCTTCCTTATAGAGGGAGGATTTGGGGGGTCCACCTTCCCCTGCAGTAAAAGTTGCCTTTGTTCGTAATTCAGCTCTGACGCACACTGATTCTTTCCTTTTTATTTTATTGTTTTTTTTTAATATATATTTTCAGAGCGCTGCCTGCTTACATGTTTTACGCATTGTGACCTGGTCCCCTCTACACTGAGGGCAAGTTATAATTTTTAATTTTTTTTTTGTTGTTTTTCTCCTTGGGCAGTACATGGCCTCGGTATGTGGGGTCTATGTGACTTTACACTAGTTACTAGTCTTTTCTGCCATTAGACTATCTATACACGGGTGTTCTTTAATTATTCATGTAGTGGCCTACTGGGTCATTGGGCATTTTTCTAGTTTTAGGTTGTAACTTCTTTTCTCCAAGTTTACTGTATTTCATTGGATGCACTTCAATCTACACGGGTTCAGGTACACTCAGGGTCCCTCTGGGGGATTCACTGGGACATAGGAGCTAACTATATATCCTAGTTATTCCTTTTTTACTTCCTTATATGTGTATTTTTTATTCTTTAGGATCTGGCTCGCTCATAGGCTCCTACACCTGTGGGGGGCTGCGGGACGGGCCAGACCAAAAGCGAGTCGCACGGTGTGACTCTGACATGTGAGGTACCTTCTGGGTGGTGATGGAGCTCACTCCCCCTGGGAGCGCTCTGACAATGGTTCATGAAGGGACTTCTTGGACCCCTAAGACACTACTGCGTTGAGGTGGGAGGGCTGTGGTGGACCCAGTGCGCCTCAATTGGATCAGGAGCCCATTTGGCATACCTGAATCCTCCTCCGGATTTTCCTTGCTAGGAAAATCCGGTACCGCAGGGTTTAGAGTGGGTTTGGAGAATCCAAACCGACTTGGGGTTGGGAAGGGGTCGGGGGACCCCTTTGTTTTATCTTGCTTTGAGTCTAATTTTACACTGTCGCATCAACTTGTTACTAATTTTATTGCTTTTCTTATTTCCCTCCTTTCCCCTTTCATCTCTTTTCTCTCCCTTTTCCCGGGTACCTTAGGCGGAGTTCGTGAATCTCACAGTCTCTTCCAGTCGTCGCTCCCAGGTTCCAGGTACTTTTCTATATGCTCCAGGGGCTATACTCGGTCCCCTCTCCTACGCTGGCAGGGTAAGTCACAAAATGTCTGTATAGACCACCCCCTTCTGATCTATGCCTGATACACCTACCTTGTCCACTACCCTGAAAATCATCTCTCACAACACGCAAGGTCTCAACTCCCCGATCAAGCGTAGGAAAATCTTCCAATTTTATCACTCATTGCATGCTGACGTCCTCCTGCTTCAGGAGACACACTTCCCCTCTACATTTAGACCCACTTTTTTACATCAACGCTTTACACAATTTTTTTTAGCATCGGCTGAGAACAAAACTAAAGGGGTTGCAATCTGTTTTGCTAAACACATAAACCTCTCTCACACGAACACTATAGTAGACCCCCAGGGACGCTATATTCTAGTATCCGGCTTTATAAATGGGGAACTCTATACCTTTGTGTCATATTATGCGCCGAATAAGGGTCAAAAATCCTTCTTAGAATCCCTGCTTACTAAACTACATACGCATCTTAAGGGGACAGTTTTCCTGGGTGGGGACACGAATATGGCCTTCGACTTCTCTTTGGACAAGCTAGCTGACGGAAAGTCCAAGCCCATACGCCCTACTAAGCAGAGTGTTAAAATTGCTAAACTACTTAATGAGGCGGACCTGATCGATATCTGGAGGGAGACCAACCCACATGTTAGAGACTACACACATTTCTCAGTTCCCCACAACTCCTTTGCCAGGATAGACCACATCTTCACCCGTGCCACTACACTCCCTCTCATTAAGTACTCCAAGATCATTGATACGTCTCTTTCGGACCACTCCATTGTATCCCTATTGACAAGTAGACCAGCGGGCACTGACAGCCGTCCACGTTGGCGTCTACGGGAAACCCTATTGAACGACCCCGTACAATGTACGTTACTGGAAAATGCTATACAAGAATACTTTACTTTAAACTCGACAGAAGGGATATCTCCTGCTACCATCTGGGCAGCTCACAAAACTGTTATCAGGGGTAAACTGATTCAATTATCCTCTAAACTCAGGGCAGAACATAGGGCTGATGCGGCAAAACTTACGGAGGAATTCGGTAGATTATCTAAGGAGCACAAACGTAACCCCAATGCTAACTCGCTAGCAAAATTAGATACGGCACGGGCCCACTTAAACATGTCATTGACTACTTCGGCTGCCCAACACCTTAAATGGACTGGGGCCAAATTTTACGCGCAGAAGGATAGGATAGGATCCAGACTGGTGGCTAAACTTTCCCCTAAACTACGCACGCAGGCCTTCCCCAAGCAAAAAGTAATATCCGGAGAACTTTCACAGAATCCGAGCAAGATAATGGACACCTTTAAACATTTTTACGCAGATCTATACAAATGTAGTCCCTGTTCCTCCACAGCCCTGAGGGATAATTTCCTAAATAACCTCCCTTTGCCCTCCCTGGAAAAAGATCATGCTGAACTCCTGGAGAGCCCGTTCACCCAAGAGGAAGTCCTGGACACTATTAAACGCCTTAAGCTGGGCTCCTCACCGGGTCCGGATGGCCTCTCCACGGGTTATTATAAGAAATTTGGACACTGCCTAGCACCCCATTTAGCTAGACTGTTCAACTCCCTCAGGGATGGAGCCACTCTGAATCAGGACTTGAACTCGGCTTTCATTTCAGTCATACCGAAACCAGATAAGGATACTAGTGAGGTAGGCAATCACACCGCCCTATATCTCTTATTAACAATGATATCAAAATAATGACTAAGATTCTGGCCAACAGACTCTCCAGCTTTATTTCGTCATATGTTCACAAGGATCAGGTAGGCTTCATCCCTGGGAGACAAGGACCGGACCAGATCAGGCGAGCGATTGACATTATATCGCTGCTCAATTCTCAATGGGATGGGGGTCCCGCACAAAAGGGTTTTATACTTTCAATTGACTTACACAAGGCGTTCGATTCAATAGATTGGGCATACCTGTCTGAAATCCTATGGCGCTGGGGATGTGGCAAATATTTTCTTAATCTTATTGATTCCGGTCCTTTGGCGCAGGTGCGCCTTTTGGGCAGATATTCAGAGTCCTTCCCTATAGGCAGGGGGACCAGACAGGGGTGCCCTCTATCGCCGCTTTTATTCACGATAGCAATAGAAACTTTAGCCATTGCCCTGAGAACAAACCCAGACGTTAAAGGGGTTAATTGTGGCCCCCTGGAGCACAAATGTGCACTATATGCGGACGACCTTCTCCTCTTTGTCACTTCCCCCCTGACTTCAATGCCAGTGATCCTTCGGATCCTTCGTGAATTCAGCGGGATCTCAGGTCTACGGGTTAACATGAATAAATCACTGGCCTTGAATATAACTCTCCCTCCGGATCTTATCAAACAGCTCACGGACAATTTCTCTTTTGCATGGGCGCCTCACCAGATTCCATACTTGGGTATCAAGCTTACCTCAAATATAGAAGGTCTATTCCAAGCAAATTATCCCCCCATGGTACAGAAATGTAAACAAGATATGGAGAGGTGGTCTAGATGTGCTCTATCCTGGCTGGGCAGAATTCATGCGGTCAAAATGACACTGCTACCAAAGCTCCTGTATCTTTTCCGCTCACTACCAATCCCGATACCCAAACGCTTTCTTACGAAACTGCAGTCAGACGTTTTACGTTTTATTTGGGGTAATAAAGGTTACAGGTGTCCTTCTATTACGCTCTATAGTTTAAAGACGCAGGGGGGATTGGGTCTACCCAACCTGTGGGGATATTATCAAGCAGCCAGACTAGCACAAATATCCTTAGCCTACTCGTGTCATGACAAGCCTGATTGGCTTACTATGGAACGACATTCTGTCCCATTGAACACGATAGATTTCCTTTTAGGCTGCGCGCCGAGAGACAGACCGGTCATAATGGCACCCACTCTCTCTCACTCTATAGCACTTAGCTCCAAACTTTTCTCCCTTAGCTCCCTAATTTCCCCACTGAGACCCCTAACACACATATTTCACAATCCTGACTTTCCCCCTGGGATGAACATTGAAGCGTTTAAATGGTGGACCGACAAAGGCCTATATCGTATTGGACACTTTTTTTCCCCTGCAGGACCCCTCTCACTGACACACTATAAGAATAAATTGGATTTACCTGACTCAGAACTTTTTAGACATGCACAAATCTCACACTTTATACACTCCATCTGGAACACCAAACCCCTGCCCCCCAATATTACTCCTTTTGAACACTGGTGTATCACTACGGAGGATCAGAAGGGAGGTATCTCGCTGATTTATACGGCACTTATGACTAAACAGTCTAAACACTCTTATGTCCGAGCCTGGGAGCACGACATGAACGAGTCTTGGGATACTACGACGTGGTTTCGCGCCTCGACGAGAGCATTTAAAGGTATTCTTAACATCTCCCTTATCGAAGCAGGTCTAAAAGTTCTAACACGATGGTACTATGCCCCTTCCAGGCTAGCGACTATATTCCCAGGCACATCACCGGTATGTTTCCGAGGTTGCGGATTGGAGGGCTCAATGATCCATATTTGGTGGACTTGTCCCCACATACGATCATTTTGGCACAAAGTTTTCCACACTATTAGCTCACTGTCGGGCACTACTGTTGTACCACACCCTCGGTGGGCACTATTTAATTTTCAGATCCCGAAGCTATCCAAATCCTCCCAGATGTTGTCCTTGTTCTTATTCTTAGGTGCTAAAATGACTATCGCCAAGGCCTGGAAGACACATATCATCTCTTTTCGGATGTTTAAAAGAAAGGTTACATGGGTCATGGTACAAGAACAAATTGTTGCTAAACTCAATGACAAAACTGAACAATTCAGGGACATTTGGGAACCTTGGGCGTCCCTTTGTAATATCTCCCTCATACCTGGCATATCCCCGGAAGCTATGAACTCCCGAAGCTCTAATGGATGAGTTTGGCTTTGCTTTCCTTCCTTCTTTCCTGTCCCCTCACACGTTTTTCTCTCCCCCTTTTATTTGTTTTGTCGCCTCTCTTGGCGAGTACATTCGCCCCCATGCTATCTTATGGATTGGACTCCCGGCACTTTAACTGAATCTGTAGCTTTATGGTGACTATTACATCACCACTTCCGCTCTGACACTGACCCAGGTTTCATTTTACATGGGATAGCTCTGTGTCCTCGACTCCTGGGCTGCAGCAGGATCCCACTTGGGGCTCCTAGGAGCACGGGGTTCTCAGGGTTCTTCTAGCCCTGACTCACTGTCACAGAAGGCTGGGGTACAATGGACCTTTACATACTGATCTGCAGGGATGGGTACTCGTTGATTGAGATGACATCCACGGTTACTTTGACAAGCTGCTGTGATGCTTTAATTTTGTCTGTTCAATGGCTCACCTGTATAACTTTTTATTGTTGTATACGTTACACTTGTTCTCTCTTTGTTATGTATATGATAAACCATAATAAAAATTTTCAAATTTTCTGATGAAAAGCTCTCATCTGCCTTTTTCTGTCCGGAATTCCGTTCATGTGTACGCAGCATTAGGCTGGTACACACAGGCGAATATCCTCCCTTATCAACCAGTTCAACAGAAACTGGCTGCCATTTGGCCCATGTGTATAGCAGCCTGTCCAGCTTCTGTCAAATGGCCATGCTGAAAAAACTGCAGCCGATCGCAGTCCTCCTGTCACGTGAGCTGAATGAAGAAGAGGTTGAATGAGAAAAAAAAACGTAATGTGTGTACCAGGCATTAGATAAGTCGGGATACCAGATCTGAACGCCATTATATCAATGGGAGCCAAAACTCTAAAATCAATAATAGCCATTTTCTTGACTTTTATACTAGAGATTGTGGCATGGGGGCTGAAAATTGAACATGGAGACATATACTAGTGCAAAGAATGCTTTTAAAAAAATTATATTCGGCCAGAAGCAACAGATTTAATAATGCTTAAAGTGAAATGTTAAAGCAGTATTAAACCAAAAAGCAAGCATGTATTAAATTGCAACTTACTAATTCTTAGATGTGATGGCTGCATGGGCTAGCACAGAGGTAATAAAATTTAAGAAAGAAACAAAACACCATGAATTAATAAAAAAAAAATTATTATTATTATGGGATATATATGGCCACGGTGTTATCCAGGGGGGTTAAATAATCAACATTAAGTCAATATAAATTAATATCAGGCCATTCTGGCCAAAAATTAAAATAAATCACATGGTGTCCATCCAAAATATTGGACGACTACTCCCCCTTAAGGACAACATCATGACTTCAAACTGGAAAGGGAAAAAGAGGGGCGGGAGGGTGGGCGTCGCTTGTCCTGTCAGACGGTCTGTGAGAATTCTGTGTTCCAATTCTTTAAATAACCTTCCTCAGCGCGGGCTTTGCTACCGCCCGAATTAACCAATCCTCAGCTAGCATCACCGCACCAATCACATCACTGTTGCTGCCCTTGGTAACGGCAGAAACTAGCAGCAACCTGTAAAATATATAAAGGGGAGGGGAAAACAGACAGCACACCCCTCTGAGCCATCCTATGTGGGCCCCTGCATACTGCTCTGACCCTTCATTCATTTTGTTTTTTAGTCTTTCTTTTATTTTTACCTGGTGATCCAGCCACAAGTATGTTGTTTTTCAACAGACCAAGCTGTCATGCAGATGTAGCAGTTAGAGGGTTGATACAAACCATTCAACACTCACAGGGGCACTTATAATGGTCGGCTTTTATTTATTTATGTAAATAAATTATCCCAAAAGAAAAAAAAAAAATGTTTCTGTAACTGCTTATAAAGTGTTGGCTGGAGTTTGGCTTCAATTTTTTTAAGCACTTTCTGAAGAATTTGAAGAATTTTTTAATATGCTAGTACATGTAATACTCGTCTCCTCCCAGATAGACATGGCTGCTGTCCAAAGGTGTCTCTGTGCTCCTTCATCCAGCGTTGGGGGCACTCTGATACAGCTGCTGTGTTACCCAGTTCCTTTAAATAACTTGCAGGGGAGTTTCTTAAATCTGTGAAGTGGTGCATCTGTAGCATGAATAAAAGCAACTACAGATACACTGACACTTCCGAAGGTCCGAGCAGTGACAGAACTTACATTCAGATTGAACACAAAGCACATCCCTATTGGCCAGAAGCAGGACATTTTTTAATAGAGAAGAATAGGCTGAAATACTAGAAATATTAGAGAAAAAAAAAAGAGTACAGG
>CM053028.1:288243948-288262830 GCA_028564925.1 Lithobates sylvaticus | reverse complement strand
CTATTTTAGCACCACTCATGCTCTGAATTCATATTCAATATAATCTTATGGAGAAACAACGAATGTTTGATGAAGCACCAAACAAATTGAAAAAATTACATAATGTATATACTCTATAAACAATATTTATAGAAACGTGCCAAATCCAAAGCAATCACTATAATAATATTAGGTGTTTAACCATATTGCTGTTTATATTTTTATTTCACCTATGTCATCACCTATGTCATCATCATCATTGCTACAGATTAGAAGACTGGCTGCAGGATCAGCAGATCTCAAAATACAAAGGACCATTATGACACAGCCATCCACTTGAATATGCACAAGCTAATTATCTGGATTTGCCGATGGTGAATCACGGTTGGTAAACTGACTTGCATATTTAAGAAAATTATTATATTTAATCACAATTTGCCTCTACCCTGCAGGATTCACAAGTCTGTGAATCTTTAATTGTCTCCATCATCTATCATATTTAATCTACTTATGGTAAGCAATGTGATAGATAGATAGATAGATAGATAGATAGATAGATAGATAGATAGATAGATAGATAGATAGATAGATAGATAGATAGATAGATAGATAGAAAAAAAACTTTCAAATAAACCCTTAAAGGATAAATAAGTTCACCTTTCATAACCATATTCAGGGTGTAACATGTAGCATGTTATGAAAGGACTGGTCAGCCCCCGCTCCACCACACCCCCCTGCTTTGACAGCTAGCAGGGGATCTTTTCCCCCGCTAGCTGTCACAATTTTAACAAAACGTGCGGCCGTGTCACTTATTCACAGTGTTCAGTGAATGGAAAAGGACAGGTCTTAGCGGCTCGGCTGACGGTTTGTAGTTCTCACTGAACTACCGTGATGTTGTGCGCGCTGTGGTAGTTCATTGATTCTTCCTGTCAGCATGTATTGGCTTGTTTATGCAAGGTAAGAGCAAGCCAACACACTGACAGGTCTGCAGGAGACCTGCATGGCATCAACGATTTTCTGATCGCTGGTGCAATGTTTTACAGGCTCCTGCAACAAAAAATATTAAATGCACATTTTTTTACCTGCAAAAAAATGTGCATTTATAATTTTTTTGTCAAAAGGTGATCTTATCTTTAAGGTGTCAGTGAAAGTGAGATGACAGTCTCTCAATCTGTCCATTGTCAGCCTATGTCCCAAAAGAGAAAGCTAAGGGCCAGATGTAAAAAAACCTTGTGTTCATAATTGATCAATTGACAAGTGCTTCCCTGCTCCATCTCCCTATATATTTAGATCAGCTTATGGGGAAGTCACAGACAGTGGTCCAGTTGCAAATAGAGAGTTTTTTATTTGACTAAGTGTTAAAGCAGTTTAAACACAGCATCTCCTCATATATTTTCTGTTCCTTTACAGGTAAATGACTGCTGCTTTGAATACCCCTGTTTTCCCATTTTCATTCTATGTATGATGGATAAATGGCACTGCTATTGCTCTATGGTAAATGACTGCTGCTTGGAATACCCATGTTTCCCCATCTCCATGCTATGTGTGATTGATAAATGACACTGCTATTGCGTTAATGTAAATGCTTTAATATCCTTTAAATGTGTCTATACTTTTTATGATTGATTCTTACCTCCTTTTGCTTTTAGTGATCAAAGAATCAATTACTTTCATGACCTTGGCCTGTGTCTGTAGCTGGTCTAGTTATTGGATAATTTCCCCCTCCATTCAAGTGTCTCTTATCAGTTCCTAAATGATCAATTGACAAATGCTTCTCTGCCCTATCTCAATATCAATTCAGCTTTTGGGGAAGTCCCCAACAGAGGTCAAATAGCAGATAGGGAGTCTTTTTTTTTAGCAAGTGTTAAAGTAGTTTAAATGCAGCAGTTTACCGAAAGCAGTAAGAAGGTACAAGAAGAACTATGCTCCACTCCGGAAAGATTCCCACTTTCTTTTCCCTCTTGATGACTTTAACATCCTTGTTAATGTTAACAGTTCAGCTACATCTCAACTTCTCAACTTAACCTCATCTTTTGACCTAACATAATCGTAACCCCTTTGACCTTGTATTCTCCCATGTCTGCAACCTCACCAATACACCCTTTCCTCTCTCTGATCACAACCTCATCAGTTTCACAAGGAGGTCCTTGTTAACTACCTATCCCTCCAAGCATAAAATGATTACCTGTAGAAATCGTCACTTTAACCCCTAATTTCTCTATTCTGCTACTGAACAACCTGGCTACCTCTTTCTACAACAGTTCACCCTCATTATCACTGGCTCCTCTAGCTACATACAGATTTAAGCTCCAACTGTCACAACCTTGGCAAACTGACAACTCCAGAAAACTCTGAGAGTCTGAGAGACACACTAAAGGTGTGCTCTTGAGCAATTGTGGCATAAAACAAAATCCCTGCAAGACTTCACTCTATACAAATCTGCCCTCCTAAAATATAATTCATGTCTCAATGCTGCCAAACAAACCTACTTTGTCACTCTTATTAATACTTTGTCACCCTGTACTCATTGGCTCTTTCCTACCTTTAACTCTCTACCTCCACCCACTGATTCACTCACTAGCCAAGAGATTTGCTATCACTTCAAAAATAAGATTGATGCAATTCATGAGGACATCTTCACTGTATAGATATCTATTCCATTTAACCACTTGCTCTCTGGAAGATTTACCCCCTTCATGACCAGGCCATGTTTTTCTATTCGGCACTGGGCTACTTTTTTTTTGTTTAATAATTTTTTATTGAAAATATAGAAAAAGAACAGGGTATACAGCAATTCCACACATATACAACTTGTAAAAATAGAACATTGTTATACCAATATAACATACTCCTACTGTGCATATCTTAAATTCTCTCATTAGTCAGAGGCATGTCTCAATGGGCGTCATTGAACTGGTGCGAAAGAGGTGTCAAACAGACCACCTATAAGGTATTCAAGAACAAGTTCCTATCAGGAATAAGTAACCATAGTGCAGCATCACTGCACCCAACAGCAGGGGTGAAAAGAAAGTGCGAGAAAGGAAAGTGACAAGAAAAAGGTCAGGGTAGGGGGAAGTGAGGGGGGGGGGGGGTGTGCTCCAGCACGTACCATTACCAGCATTATCTAGATCAATATAGGACTGCATAATACCTCAGTTAGCGGACAAGGACATAATTTCAGAGTAAGCACTAGTATATTTAAAGGCAAACCAGCAGGACCATATTTGTCGACCCAAATCAGACTTATTCTTGAGGGAGTAGGTAAGATCCTCCATATAATATGTATTATCTACCTCCATCAGCCATTGGCGTAGGGAGGGTATAGTGGGCTGTTTCCAGTACCTGGGAATTAGGGCTTTGGCTGCATTGAGTAGGTGTGGTGTTATCGATTTTTTGTATGTTCCTGCTGGTGAGCCTGTACAGTGAACTAGAACCACCCATGGGTCATTAGCAATATCATAACCTTGTATCTCCTTTGCCCAATGCAGTACAGTCAACCAATATGGCCTTATAAGTGGGCAATACCACCATATGTGTGCGTGAGAGGCTTGTTCTCCACATCCTCTCCAACAAAGAGGTGACTTTCCAGGGAACGTTTTGTGCAGTATAAGTGGCGTGTAGTGCCATCTCGTAAGCAGCTTATAGTTGACTTTCGCTGTTCTAGATGCTGTGGAGGAAGTATGAGCCATTAGCAGTATAATAGATTTTTGTGCATCAGAGATTTCTTTGTTGAGGTCTCGTTCCCAGTTCGCTAAAAAGGTAGGATGACCAGTTACAGCTAGGCTCCAGAGGGCTTGGTAAAAGTAAGAGATGGGTTTAGACACTGGTTGTTGTTCAGCGAAGGCAGCTTCTATGGGAGATAGGTCAGTGATTGGGCGAAGGGGTCTCGGAAGAGATCTGACAAATGCAGATAGTTGACGATATCTCCAATGGTCCAGGGGTGTCACCTCCTGATGCGAGATTAAGGAAGAAATTGGAATCAGACCCTGTTGGGTCGTTACTTGGTGCAAAAGGGGGGATGTGCCCAGGTTCCATGTGTGTATGGTCGGATCCATGTTGCCCAGTGGGAAAAAGTTGTGGCCCGTGAGGGGCATGAGAGGAGAGTTATATTGCCATTTATGTCTCCTGCACAATTGGTCCCAAATCCTGAGGGATGTCAGGGAGAGCGGTGAAGTGTGCGATGCTAGTGACCTGAAGCAGTTAGGGATCCACATTTGCGAGGAGAGATCAGTTCCACTGAGAGACAGTTAGATTGACCCAAAGTTTCTTATGTCTTTGGAACTTCCAGTCTGATAGCCTATTGAGTGTTACAGCGATGGAGTATTGTTTAATGTCGGGGAGGGCTAAGCCCCCCTGACATTTAGGTCTAATAAGAAGATTTCTAGCCAACCTGGGGCACCTCCTGTTCCAAATGTATTTTGTTAATAAAGAGTTAATCAGAGTAAAGAAACCCGCTGGGATTCCGAATGAGATCATTTGCAGTAGGAATAGTATCCTGGGTAATATTTTCATCTTAACCACACTAATGCGTCCCAACCACGAATGAGCAAGCTGTGTCCATTTCTGTAGATCTGATCTAATTGTGTTAAGAAGGGGCAGATAATTGGCACAAAATAAGGAGTTCAGGCTAGGGGTGAGGTATATACCTAAGTATTTCATTTTGTTTCTTTGCCAAGGAGAGGAGTTTTTGAGTTGGGAGACCATCTTCCCTGGGGCGGTAAGATTCAGGATCTCTGACTTGTGCATGTTTATTTTAAAATTGGAGATTAAACCATACGTAGTGAATGTATTTCATTTTGTTTCTTTGCCAAGGAGAGGAGTTTTTGAGTTGGGAGACCATACGTAGTGAATGCCTGCATGAGATTGGATGTCGTCTGCGTAAGCAGCATACTTGTGTTCGGTGTCACCTACTTTTATTCCGTGTGTGTTGGGGTCATTTGTAATCGATGTCAAGAAGGGTTCTAAGGACAGAGCGAATAGGATGGGGGACGGAGGACAGCCTTGGCGGGTGCCATTAAATAGGGTAAAGGAGTTGCTCAGAGTGCCATTTATACGTATTTGGGCTGTGGGATGGTTGTATAGAGCAGCTATGTGAGAGAGGAGAGACGGGCCAATTACCAACTGCGAGAGCATGGCAAGGAGGTATTCACAGTCCACCCTATCAAACGCCTTCTCCGCGTCTGTGGAGAGGAGTAGGGTGGACTGGGGAGACCCCCTCGCGTGTGCCATCAATGACAAGGTACGTAGGGCGTTATCACGCGCCTTCCTACCCGGGATGAATCCTGTTTGGTCTGGGGACACCAATTGAGGGACGAGGGGCAGCAATCTATTTGCGATGACCTTATCGTATAGCTTGGCGTCAATATTCAAGAGAGATATGGGTCGGAAGCTCCCGCAACTGCTCGGGTCCTTGCTCAGCTTTGGTATGATCGTGATATGGGCGTAGAGGGTTTCGGGTCTGAGAGGTATACCCTTCGAGTTCGCATTTGCTTAGGAAGCAAGTCGGGGCAGCAGTATTTCTGCAAAGGATCTATAGTATAATATTGTAAAGCCATCTGGCCCTGGAGCTTTACCATTTGCCATAGCTTTCAATGCAATGCAAAGCTCAGAAGTGGTAAACTCGTCCTCTAGTGAGGATAAAATGTCTAGTGCAATCTTGGGCAGGTTGGCTTGTTCTAGGTAGTCTTTAATGAGATTGGTTCTAGTGACCTGGTCGGGGACTGTATGTTGTACATGGTACAGGTGTTGATAAAAATCCTGAAATTCCTTGGCTATCCCTGGTGTGTCATAAACTAGGGTGTCCATGGGGGTCTTAATTTTTTCTATAAATGAGGCCACTTTTTTCTGCTGAAGTGAACGTGCAAGTAGACGACCCGGTTTATTTCCACCCTCATAATAGCGCTGAGATACTATGCGGAAGTGTCGTTTCTGTTCAGTGTGAAAAAGTGCCTTTAGCTCCTCCCGTTTCAATGTCAGTGCGTGAAATGCCGCCTGAGACTGGTTAGCCTTGTGTTGTTGTTCCAGAGTGCCTGTATCATAAATCAGTGTGTTTTGTTTGTGGATGCGTTCTTTCTTTTTCCTGGATCCCAGTTCAATCAGTTTGCCCCGCATATGGGCTTTGTGTGCCTCCCACAATACACTAGGTGACGTTTCTGGTAGGGCATTGTCTCTGAAGTATAAGGTCAACTCGTCATGTAGTACCTTCCTATCAATTTCATCATTTAAGAGGTTATCATTCAGTTTCCAATTAGTAGTCCGTAAAGGCGTAGAGGGTATTTTTATGCTTAGTGTGATAGGGGCGTGATCAGAGATAGTGATAGCCTCAATACCTGTTTTTGTAAACAGTGGAAGATGATGGTGATCTATAAAGAAAAGATCAATCCGCGAGTAGGTGAGATGAACATGAGAATAATGTGTGAAGTCTTTCGCTCTCGGGTGCATAATCCTCCATACATCCATCAATTGCGTCTCATACAGACGTCTGCGCACAAGGAGCAAACGCTTATGAGATACACTTGATTTTCCCTGGGATGTGTCTATGCTGGGTTCTAGTGGGACGTTAAAGTCACCAGCCAGGTGTATGCAGCCCTGAGCAAATTCTTTGAGTTTTTTAAGTGTCGAAACTATGAAGCTAGCCTGATCGCGGTTGTGAGCATATAGCGTGGCCAGAGTGCAGGGCATACCAAACAGGTTACCCTTTAGGAACAGGAAGCTCCCAGTAGGATCACTCATCATGGAGTCTAATTTAAATGAAGTTCCTCTGCAGGACCCAATGGCTACTCCTTTGGCTTTGTGGATGTCTGACAGGCTATAATACCAGGTGGGGTAGCGGGAGGAGAACAAGCGCACAGATGTAGTGTGCGTGAGGTGGGTCTCCTGCAGGTAAACCACGTCCCCCTGCAGGCGGTCCAGCTCTCTGTAAAGAGAATGTCTCTTTCCTGGGGCATGGAGGCCTCTCACGTTAAGGAAAACTAGTTTTGCGGTAGCCATTGGGTTCCATCGAGGGAGTCCATCTCTGTGACATTACCTTGGTACGGTGCCTGGAGCAGAAGGGGACAGGGGTGGGGAAGAAGTATAGCAGGGGGGAGACAAGAAAGGAGGAAGAAAGTAAAAAAGAAAAGACGGGGACAAGAGGGTAAAACACACTAAAGCCCCATACACACGCTCGGATTATCCGAGGACCAGGTCCGTCGGATTCTGTCCGTCGTACTTTGTCCGATGTTGGTGTTGCATACACACGGTCGGACAAAGTTGTCGGAAAATCCGATCATTCTGAACGTGGTGATGTTTGTTGCCTACGACGGGACTACATAGAGGCTAGTAGCCAATAGCTTTGGTCTTGTAATGTGATCTGAGCATGCGTAGCACTTTGTCCGTCGGACTACGCTACACACGATCAGATTTGGTGTGATCGGACTTTGTTGTCAAAAAATCTATCCAGCAGGAGATAGGACTTTGTCCGTCGGACAATCCGATGGAAACTGTCCGATGGTGTCTACACACGGTCGTAATTTCCGACAACATTGTCCGATAGGACAGAATCCATCGGAAAATCCGACCGTGTGTATGGGGCTTAAGCATGTTAACCGCAGACTCTAACAGTGTAAGGTCTTCAGATGCACGCATGTAACTGCGCGCCAAAAAGGGGGCGGCCGCCCGAGCCCCCGCCACACAGGCCGCCGCCCCATAGGGGGCGGAAGCCTGCGGACAGGGTCCCCTGAGGCGCCCACCGTAAGGGGGGAGAGGGGTCTCGGCCATGAAATGCGACCCACCTAAATTGGTGTTGATCTCAACCCATCGCCCCGACGCCGACCCTGCAGAAAGTCAATACAACTTCGTAGGATTAAAAGTGCAAACTTAAACACGGTATCTTTCAAACATAAAAACATATAAACGTGGGTAGAATAGAATATGGATCTGCCACATGGTTAGTTGGCCTGTAACAGCCCATTTGGGTAATATGGGTCAGACATAAACCTTGCTACCGGTGGTAGGCTTAGTGGTAAATTCTGTAGATGAAGTTCACAGTCTGCCTCACCGAGGTCGCGGGGAACATTGCGGCCTAAAAACAGGGTCATAATGTGCCGCCGACAAGAACAGGGGGGATGTAAAATAATAGCGTTACACCAGAAGGTTTATACTTGCGTCCCGTGTGGTTGGGCCTGATTGGCCATTGGGATCCAGAGGGGAATGGGGCTTTCAGCCTAGCCGAGGGGAGGCCTCCGCTTGTGGGGAACGCTGCTTTCGGTCCACCTTCTGCCAGCATTACTCCGAATTGTTAGGGAGAGGCGGTATGATGTCCTGCCAGCCTGGCAGTTCCGGGGGCGAGATGTTATTGTCCATGCAAAACTTTTCCAGGTCTTCCGGGAACCAAAGGATGGCTGTTTTCCCATCTCTGTGCGCAATGAGGGCCGCAGGGAAGCCCCAGCGGTAGGTAATGGAGGCTGTCCGGAGCATCTCAGTCAGCGGGCGCAGGGCCCTACGACGTTCCAGCGTCTCGCGGGCCAGGTCTGGAAAAATGAGAGTGTCGCTCCATCGAAATCCAAAGGTGCTGCGGATCGTACCTTTTGCATAATGCGTTCCTTCTCCTCAAAGTAATGCACCCTGCAGATCACGTCCCGAGGGGTGTCTGTCGAGAGATTACGCGGGGGGAGGGCTCTATACACGCAGTCAATTTTCAGGGGATGATCCGGGGCCTGGCCTAGTAGACCGTTAAAGATGCCGCACACGGACGGTAGTAAGTCCTCGTCTCCCGTGGCTTCCAGGAGGCCCCGGATACGAATATTGTTCCTCCTGTTTCGGTTCTCTTAATCCTCGATCTTGTAGAGAGCCATCCTATTGGCGATGGCGAGTGATCTGGTGGTGGCTTGTAGATTTCGGATGGCCGTCGCGTGTCTGTCCAGCCGATTCTCTGTCTCTTCCACGCGGTCGAGCACCTGCGATAGGTCCGCTCTCACTGCGGAGACCTCCTTTTTAATGGAGCGTTCGAGGCCTAGTAGCATGGAGGCCAGCTACGATTTGGTGGGGAGACCACTGACCAGGGCTGCTACCTCGGAATGTCGTGACACACTCCCTTCACCTTCTGAGCCAGCAGATGAGGCTGGCGAGTGATGTCTGGTCTCTGGCCTGCGACGGGAGGCGGAGCCAGCGCCCAAACTCCCGCCGCATTGAGAGCGGCCTAGTCCATCCATGTCCCCTGTCTCCTCTGGGTCTGTCAGGAACCGCTTGATAGAGCTCGTAGACGGGCCCTTCTATGGCAATGACTTGGCGGTTCTCTTACCCATCTTCCCGTGTAAGTAGGGCTTCAATGCAAATGATAAGGTGCGAAAATCAAAGGGTCAGCGACGGAGCTTGGGAGAGAAGCGTCCTCACCGCTGCATGTCGAGACCGCGCCCCGGCACTGGGCTACTTTAACTGACAATTGTGCGGCCATTCAATGCTGTGCCCAAACGAAATTTATAAAAAAAAAAAAATTCACACAGATCTTTCTTTTGGTGGTAGAGTATTTTATCATCTCTGGCTTTTTTTATTTTTTATTACATAATCAAAAAAAAATGATTTTGAAAAAAATAAACAATTTTTTTTACTTTCTGCTATAAAATATATGCCATAAAAAATTCAAATCATTCGCCAAAATTGTTTCTGCTACATGTCTTTGGTAAAAAAAATACCAATAACTGTATATTGATTGGTTTATGTGAAAGTTAAAGTGTCTATAAACTATGGGATATATACAGGCTTTTTTATTTTATTTTTTATACTAGTAATGGTGGTGATCGGTGACTTATAACAGGACTGTGATAGTGTGGTGGGCAACCTGACACTAACTGAAGCTGACTAACTGCCACTGATATCACCAGTGACATTATTACAGTGATCAGTGCTAATAATATGCACTGTCCCTGTACTAATGACACTGAGCAGGAAGGGGTTAACATATAGGGCCATCAAGGGGTTAAATATGTTCCTAACAAGAGTTTATATGTGTACTGTGTGCTACTTTTACTGGGGATCTAGTTGTCTTCATTTCCTGCTTAACTGAACACAGCTCTGTGTTGTATACATTCAAAGAGCTGTAATTGGCATCAGCTATGTGAATCACACTTACGTACCAGGTGATCCAGTGCAGGGAGGCCGCTTTGCCACCGTCGATCCTGATGATGCAGTTGGCAAGCGGTTAATATTCCCTGTCTAACAGCACATTTAATACTTTTGACCAGGCTGTAACTGAAAAGATTACCAAACTTTTCTCAGATGCCCACCTAACCACTTGTCCCCTAGATCCTGTTCACTCACAACTATTATAGTCACCCTCTTCTTCTATCCTATGCTCTCTGACTCACATCTTCAATCACTCCCTTTCTACTGGTACCTTGCCCTCACCTCTAAATCATGCACAGATCACCTCAAAAAGCCCTCACGGGACCCCACCAACCTAAACAACCTAAGACCTATCGCCTTGATCCTGTTTACCTCTAAACTTTAACCACCTGATTACTTTGCACTTAAACCCCCCTCGTGATCAGACCAATTTTCAGCTTTCGGCGCTGACGCACTTTGAATGACAATTGCGCGGTTATACAACACTGTACCCAAATGAAATTTTTATCATTCTTTTCCCACAAATAGAGCTTTCTTTTGGTGGTATTTAATCACTGCTGGGGTTTTTATTTTTTGCTAAACAAACAAAAAAAGATGGAAAATAAAAAATAAATAAAAAATCATGTTTAATAGTTTGTTATAAAATTAAAAACAGGTAATTTTTCTGCTTCATTGATATGCACTGATAGGCGGCACAGGTGGGCACTGATAGGCTGCACTGGTGGGCACTGATAGGCTGCACTGGTGGGCACTGATAGGCTGCACTGGTGGGGACAGATAAGTCGGTACTGATGGGGACAGCAAATATGGCACTGATGGGCACGGATGGGTGGCACGGATGGGTGGCACGGATGGGTGGCACCGGTGGGCACTGATGGATGACACTGATGGGCACTGATGGATGACACTGATGGGCACTGATAGGTGGCACTGATGGGTGGCACTGATGGGCACTGATGGGCACTGATAGGTGGCACTGATGGGCACTGGTAGGTGACACAGATGAGCACTGGTAGGTGACACAAATGAGCACTGGCAGGTGACACTGGTGTGCAGCACTGGCACTGTGGGCACTGAGAAATGGCACTGTGGGCACTGAGAGATGGCACTGTGGGCACTGAGAGATTGCACTGTGGTCACTGAGAGATGACACTGTGGGCACTGAGAGATGGCACTGTGGGCACTGAGAGATGGCACTGTGGGCACTGGTAGGCGGCACTTTAATGGGGCAAAGGTGGGCACAATGGATTGGCACATTGCAGTGAGAGGGACTGATGTCCCTCTCACTGCCGCCGGTGATCGGCTTTTTTGTTTTTTTCTCCTCGCGCTGACAGCGCGAGGAGGAAAAAAAGCCGATTACCGGCTCTGTTATGATCACATGATCAGCTGTCATTGGCTGACAGCTGATCACGTGGTAAGGGGTCGGGATCGACCCCTTACTCGGATCTGTGATCCAGTGAGTCTCACAGACTCGCTGATCACAGAGCGCGCCACGCGCGCCCTTCAGGGGGCGCGCAGGCAGCTCGTGTCCGGGACGACGTCAATAGACGTCGTCCCGGCACAATAGATCCGCGCTGAAGCCGTCATTTGGCTATAGCGCGGGTCTAAGGTAGTTAAGAACACTTGGTCTACAACTTTCTGAGCTCCTACTTCATTTCAAACAACCTTCTTGAGCCCTTATAGTCTAGATTTAGCTTTCAGCACTCCAAAGAAACTGCCCTACTAAAACTCACCAATAATTTACTAATTGCTAAAACCAATGGACATTACACCATACGCTTACTACTAGACATTTCTGTGGCCTTTGATACTGTACCAGCTCCTTTTCAATGAACTTCACTCCCTTGGCATACAAGATTCTGCACTTGGTTCTCCTCTTTTTTATCAGAGCACTTCTTCAGCGTTACCGAAAACTCTGCCCCATCCTCTACACTTCCTCTTTCTGAGATACTCCAAGGCTCTAATCTTGAACCACTTCTCTTCTCTATCCACACCTCCTCTCTTGACAACCTCCCACTGCTTCCAATACATCTCTATGTCGATGACACCCAAATCTATCTCTCTATTCCTTCAGTCTCCTCTGGCGTTCCTAACTTACTAACTGATGAATCAACATGAATGTCACAACAATTCCTCAAACTACATTTTTCTAAAACCAAGCTTTTAATATTCCCCCTGCCCTCCTCCCTGACTTTTCTATAAAGATCAATAATACAACTATCAGTTTCCTCATGCTAGGGTACTAGGTGTAATCCTAGACTCTGACCTCTCCTTTCAGCCCCAGATCCAATCGCTGTCAAAAGCCAGTAGACCTCACCTCTGTAACATCTCTAAAACTTGCCTCTTTTTCAACCAATGAAACTACCAATCTCTTCATTTACTGCCTTTTTATCTCTCACCTTGACTATTACAACTCCCTTCTCCTAGGCCTACCTCTATGCAGACTATCACCCCTTCACTCTATCATGAATGCTGCAGCCAGACTCATCCACTCAACTGCTCAGTGTCTTTAACCCCTCTCTGTCAATTCCCCCCTGTCCATGCCCTCCTCCCTGACATGAAGATCAATAATACAACTATCAGTTTCTCCCCTCATGCCAGGGTACTAGGTGTAATCCTAGACTCTGACCTGTTTTTTCAGCCCCAAATCCAATCACTGTCAAAAGCCAGTAGACTTCCCCTTGATAATATCTTAAACATTTTCCCCTTTTTCAACTAATGAAACTACCAAGCTCCTGATTTATTCCCTTGTTATCTCTCGCTTTGATCACGGCGCTGGCCGGGGCTGTGCTCTGCGGCCGCGCACCGCGCTGTAACGCGGTCCCGCCCCCCTAGACCGGCTCATGTGATAGTAGATAGAATCAGTGTGTGTTCCACCTATCACACGAGCCGGTCTATGGGGGCGGGACCGTGTTACAGCGCGGTGCGCGGCCGCAGAGCACAGACCCGGCCAGCGCCGTGATCACAGGAAGAGAGATGGCTGTGAGTACAGCCATATATGTGTGCCTGGATAGGGGGGCGGCATATAGAGGAGATTATCTTTCTATATTCCTCCATGCAGCCGCTCAATGCTTGGAGGAGGGAGAGGAGGAGAATCAAGCATTCAGGGGCTGCATGGAGGAATATAGAAAGCTCCTTTCCTCTATATGCAGCCCCACTGCTTCTCCTCCTATCCAAATTATTTTACTGCCCCCCCCTTCTCCTTGTGCTCCCCCCCAGTGCTCTCCTCCTCCACCACACTCTCCAGCCCCCCCCCCACAGTTCTCTCAATCCTTGTTCTTTCTGCCTCCCCCTCTCTCCAGCTCTCCCCATCCTTCTCCAGCCCCCCCCCTGCTTCCTACCCCCCACAGTGCTCTCCAGCCCCCCCCCCCCCCGTGCTCCCCACCCCCACAGTGCTCTCCAGCCCCCCCCCGTGCTCCCCACCCCCCACAGTGCTCTCTAGCTCTCCCCATCAGTCTCCAGCCCCCACCCCAGTGCTCTCCACCCCCCACAGTGCTGTTCAGCCCCCCCATACTCCCCAGCCCCCCGTGCTCCCCACCCCTGTTCTTTCTGCCCCCGGTGCTGTCCAGCCCCCCCACAGTGCTGTCCAGCCCCTCCGTGCTCCCCACCCCTGTTCTTTCTGACCCCGGGGCTCTCCAGCTCCCACCCCAGTGCTCTCCACCCCCCACAGTGCTCTCTAGCCCCCCGTGCTTCCCACCCCTGTTCTTTCTACCCCCCGGTGCTCTCCAGCTCCCCCACAGTGCTGTCCAGCCCCCCCATGTTCCCCACCCCTGTTCTTTCTGCCCTTGTGCTCTTCAGCTCCCACCCCAGTGCTCACCACCCCCCACAGTGCTCTCCAGCCCCCCGTGCTTCCCACCCCTGTTCTTTCTGCCCCGGTGCTCTCCAGTCCCCACCCCAGTGCTCACCACCCCTGTTCTTTCTGCCCTCGGTGCTCTCCAGCCCCCCCACCCCAGTGCTCTCCACCCCTGTTCTTTCTGCCCCCGGTGCTCTCCAGCCCCCCACAGTGCTGTCCAGCCCCCCCATGCTCCCTACCCCTGTTCTTTCTGCCCCCGGTGCTCTCCAGCCCCCCACAGTGCTGTCCAGCCCCCCCATGCTCCCTACCCCTGTTCTTTCTGCCCCCGGTGCTCTCCAGCTCCCCCACAGTGCTGTCCAGCCCCCCCATGCTCCCCACCCCTGTTCTTTCTGCCCCGGTGCTCTCCAGTCCCCACCCCAGTGCTCACCACCCCTGTTCTTTCTGCCCCCGGTGCTCTCCAGCCCCCACCCGAGTGCTCTCCACCCCTGTTCTTTCAGCCCCCGGTGCTCTCCAGCCCCCCACAGTGCTGTCCAGCCCCCCCGTGCTCCCCACCCCTGTTCTTTCTGCCCCCGGTGCTCTCCAGCTCCCACTCCAGTACTCCCCACCCCCCACAGTGCTCTCCAGCCCCCCGTGCTCCCCACCCCCCACAGTGCTGTCCAGCCCCCGTGCTTCCCACCCCTGTTCTTTCTGCCCCCAGTGCTCTCCACCCCTGTTCTTTCTGCCCCCGGTGCTCTCCAGCCCCCACCCCAGTGCTCTCCACCCCTGTTCTTTTTGGCTCCCCCCCAGCACTCTATATATATATATATATATGTAAAATATAAAGCCCTATGTGATGTGAACCAGGAAATAATGACGTTATGCTGTTGCGCTGGTATAATAACGATGTGGGGCTGGTGTGAAATTTTTTCCAGGGCTGGATTTTATTCCCAGTCCGGCCCTGGCTTTGACTATTTCAACACCCTTCTCCTAGCCCTACCTCTATGCAGACTATTGCCTCTTTAATCTATCATGAATTCTGTAGGCAGACTCATCCTCTGAACTGCTCAGTGTCATCAATCCCTCTCTGTCAATCCCTCACACAAACCATCCTCTATGACCTCCTGCTCTTTAGCTCTTTGCCACCTTTAGGCAATCCCCAAAAACTCATCTCTCAGGGAAGCCTATCCCGCCTCCAACAAACAGCTGAACTTATAATTCAGTTCTTAATAATTACCTTTTGTACCACTTACATCTTAGATTGTAAGCTTGTTTAAGCAGGGTCCTCTTAACCCTCTTTTATTTTATTGTACAGTAACTATTGTTTCTCTTTTTCTTGTAAACTGCTGTGAAAACTGTTGCAGCTATATAAATCCTGAATTATAATAATAATAAAAATAATGATAATAATAATAATAATATGTGCTATCTCTATTGCTGTGTGGTAAGCTGCTAGTTGTGCTGTCAGATGCATTCCAGCCATAGTATTGTGTCTTCCTTCCTCAACAGGAACATTCATACTATCTGTAAGCTCCTGTTTATGGCCAAAGATGGGCCACATGAAATTGCGAGATATTGAGATGGTGCTTGAAACTTACACCTATGTCTGATGTCTGTGACCAGCTTAATGTTTTTTCTGTTATCAAATTATTTTACTATTGTTTTGTATGACATTATATATACAGTGTGTATATATATATATATATATATATATATATATATATATATATATATATATATATATATATATATATATATATATATATATATATATCACAAAGTTTAACAAAGAATCAGCAGAATATTTTGGTTAATTTACAGCCAGTTTTGCCCTATTTTTTTTTTTTACTTGAACTGTGCATTACTTATTAATGTGTAGCAGAATTTGCCTTGCCTGCTAATGCACTGCTGTAGGCAATGTTCATATCGTATATGATATCCCACATTACCTGGAAAGTCACTGTACTCCTAAGCAATATTTATAATGAACCAAATTTCCAATAATTCCACTTTACAATGCAGTGCACAACCAACAAAGCAGATAATATACAGTATGTTTATAGGCAATTCATTATCAGAACTAAACTAAGGAGTGGCATTGGTATATTTTGACATTTCTAAAAGACTTGACTTGATTTCCTCAAGATGACTAATTATGTCAATTAACTTCAATACCAGCACTTTCACCCCCTTCCTGCCCAGGCCAATTTTCAGCTTTCAGCGCTGTCACACTTTAAATGACAATTACTTGGTCATGAAATGTTTTACCCAAATTAAATTTTTATAATTTTTTTCACACAAATAGAGCTTTGTTTTGGTGGTAATTAATCACCACTGGGTGTTTTATTTTTTGCTAAACAAATAAAAAAAGACTGACAATTTTGAAAAAGAGTTATTTGTTATACATTTTTGCAAATAAGTAATTTTTCTTCTTCAATGCTGTGCGCTGATGAGGCTGCACTGATGGACACTGATAGGTCTGCATTGATGGGCACTGATAGGGCTGCACTGATGGGCCCTGATGAGCCTGCACTGATGAGGCGGCACTAATGAGGCGGAACTGATGGGCACTGAGGCCACTGATGATGCGGCACTGATGGGCACGGATAAGCTGGAATGATGGGCACTGATGAAGAGGCACCAATGGGCCCTGGTTTTAACTATATGAATAAAAGCTGACCATTTTAAGCACCCCTGTCAGTGTTAATTATTTTGTCTTAACCCTCTAGCCTGACCTTAGTCAATTAAAGGAAGTTGAAAAATAACAGACTTGCTGGCAAAATAATAAGTAATAAAATTATATCACAAGGGCACTATTTTCCATAGTTCCACTTTAACCTGCAAACTGACTTGGATGGATTGTTTCATTGAGCAACAACATGGCAAATTCGTTTTTTTTTTTGGATGATATGCAAAGTTATGTGCCTGTGGAAAAAAATATGCATGCTAGTAAACTATAGGGATTTAATGTAGTGAATGGAGAAAGATCTGAGTGTTTTGGAAAATCATAAGTGTAATAATAGCATGCAATGCCACTCTGTCCCTACAATGATACTTTCATATATTAGTTAAAGCATAGACTCAAGACAATGAATCATCAGGGCTTTTAGTAATAGTTTTGGGGCTTGTATTAATGGTTTTAGTTTGAAACGCATCTTAGATAATTCAGACTTCATTGACAGGGGCATTTGACCTACAGTTGACTTTCTTCTCACTTGCATTTTACATGCAACACATGAAATGTTCAATTGACAAAGCTCATTATAGACAAGGATTGCTGCCTGTCAATTTCTCAAATCACTATTGTAGAATTTATAATAATCATATAAAAGCCCAGGGTACATTTCAGGTTCTAAAATGTTGGCAGAATTGTTTACGATTTGGCCCCTTTTACACTGAAGATCACAGGATATTTTTTCCTTACAACTTTGGCTGGTTTAATTTTGGTATACAAAAAAAAAAGTTAATATAAAAAGTCTTACATTAATTAATGTCAGCTGAGTTCCTGGGCAAACTCTATTCACAGATAACACCAGTCTAATAATTTGCTTCCTTCCTGATCATTAAATAGATATCATCTATTCTAATTGTTGAACTGCCATTTCTTATCACTTAATTTACTTGTTTACATTAATTTCTGTAAAACCGTAAGAGAACATTTCTTGCTGTCCTTTAAATAACACTGAACATTTGAACCAACTCATAGGTTAATTAAGAAAGTAAGTGGCAGGCAAATGTTAAACCATGAAATAGTTTTTTTTTACCAAGAATGTATATTACTCTATGCACATGAATGGAATATACATGGGGTGATTCTGACGTTCTTTAATTCTTTTTTATTTAAATTATTAAATGTTTTATTATTTATGAAATATGGACATTTATTGAATCTACCATATAATCTTTGAAAAATGTATATGTCTGGTTTTGTTCTTCTGTCCTTAAAACAAAGCGATATCTAATGTGGGAATGTCTAAAAATAATTTTACATATTATGCGTGAATTCTTTACAGAATGATCTGTGTTCAGACAAGGGCACTGATTGGCTGGCTTTGCTTCACATTCCTCTTTGACAGACAGCATGTGACCCGTTACTATGACTGGGGGAAGTACTGTATATAAGGAATAATAAAAATATATAAGGAATAATAAAAAAAATATTTTGAATCAGCTGTGCAATAAATAAAAAAATGATTATAACATCAGTATAATGTTTTAGATTGTGTTGAATGTATTTGATGGTATGTTTAATAAAGACATATACTTTTCCAGCGCATGCGCGGCGCTTCCAAGATGGCCGCCGTCATCTGAAGCTCCGCTCCACCACAGCCCGCCGCTGCCCACTGGAGCTAACAGAGGGCTCGAATTTCGCACAATTCGAGACATCCATACAGGGGAACACCCCAGGAACCCAGCGCTATACATACCGCGGCCCAGGAGGGCTCCGTCGGGCCATATACCGGCCGTTCCCGGCCCCCTCAGATGATCCAAAATGGCCGCCGGCGTCTGAAGCCCCGTTCCTCCACAGCCTGTCACTGCCCACTGGAGCTACCAGAGAGCTCAAATACCCCACTCTTTGTGCTATCCGTATAGGGGGACACCACAGGGACCCAGCACTTACTATACAGCTGCCCAGGAGGGCTCCAGTGAACCAGATGACGGCCGTTCCCGGCCCCCTCAGTTATGCTAAGATGGCGTCGGTGAGGAGATTGTGCAATACATTGCTGACCAGGACCAGGATGGGCATCTTTATTCAGGTACTGAATTCCCCCCCTGCAGGCAGTCAGTTCTCCCTCATCTACGGAATCCCTGCTAGGGGGATTATGCCCAGGCTACCCCACAACCCCTATGATGGATCCTCACACAGGCATGTTGCTCACAGTCAGTGAAGCACAGGAGGACATACCTACCCCCACTGACTTCCCATCTATGATGGCAGCTTTTCCCCAAATGTTATCTAAAAGTCTGACCCTGAACGCTGCTCAAATCACTACATCTATACAGGCATCTTTACATGCTGACCTGCAGCAAAT
>CM053028.1:288228900-288243494 GCA_028564925.1 Lithobates sylvaticus | reverse complement strand
TAGGAAAGGGGCGAGAAGAGCGATCTCCCAACCCCCTCCTGAACCATACAAGGCCACATGCACTCAACATAGCTGGCTGCCATTGGGGCATGTTGGGCTTAACCCAATACCAACCACAAAGCACCTTGTACCTACTAGTTTAAAAGGGTTTTCCACATTCTGTAAAGCCCCCTGTCTGCAGCCCCCCACAACCCCAGCCTAGGGTTGTGTGGCAGAGGCCCTTGTCCCCGTGAATATGGGAACAAGGTGGTTGACTTTTGGGGTGCCCGAGCCCCTCCTGCCCCCAAGCATCCCCCCTTTTCATGGGCTGGCTTGCTGTGTGTAGGGGCACAATATGTTTTTAGTTTTGGGTGGTATTTTTCACGTAGGGGTTTTTCATTTTAAGCCTTAACAGACCCAAATGTACTTGTATGTATTGGGGGGGGGGGGGGCAGGCTATTTTTTGTTTTGGGTTAAAACCTTGCAGCTGCAATGTAGATTTGTAAGTTTTCTATAAAGCCATACATCTTTGAAGCAGCATTTTGGATACATGCTAAAGATGCACCACTTTACAGGTAGAGTAAGCCCCCCCCCCCCCCCCGGTTACTAACTTTTAAGCAATTTTACATTTTTAAAGGCGCTTCTCTTTGTTTCATTTTTGGGGTTATCCAAATTGGTGACATTGTTATATGTCCCTCAGGTTGGGACCTGGGCACCCATACCCATTTTAAGGCCACAATAAATAAACAATAAATATCAGCCAGCCAAGTGGGGACTAGCAAATTTAACAAGTCAGTTCCCATAGACTGCAATGGTATTTGTTGTATAAATGTTGCCCATGTTAGGCACTTTATTTGCCCCCCCCCCCCCGGTCCGGGGGTGTTTGTCCCATCTGTAATTTTGTAGTATGCTGGAAGATGTGCTTATTTTGTGCTAGCTGCATTTGGCTTGTTCTGGGCATGCTCAAGGACTTTGTTTTTTTGCTGTGGCTTTTGGTGTGTGAAATGCATTTGGGTTGGTCTGGGCATGCTCAGGGACTTTGTTTTTTTGTGTGTGAACAGCACTTGGATGTTGAAATGCATTTGCAACAGATTTCCCACCTGACACTTTACTAGGCAGCATGGACAATAAAAAAGGTGTGTTTTTTTTTTTTACAAAAGCTACTTTCCTGGTGCCTTCGTGGTAGCATACAGCTGCCATGGATTCTGGGCACCAGGAAAAGAAAATTAAAGAGAGGTAAGTATTCAATTTTATTTTTAGAGCAGGTCTCAGCCTCAGTCCTCAAGTACTGTCCGACAGGACATGTTTGGGAATTTATCTTGCTAAAATAGATGCCCATGTGTTTTCAAGCCATTGACTCTGATTTAAAGCACCTATGCAAGATGAAGGAAAACCTGCAAACATGGCCTGTTGGGGGTACTTGAGGACAGGGTTGAGAACCACTGATTTAGAGCACTAAGCTAAAATCTACCTCAAGACAATCCTATTCTAATTGTGGGCATTGAGGGAAACCAAGTGAGTGTTAGAACCCCTGCTTGTATTTTTTTAGGTTGGGCTTTGTGTCCCTTTTCTGAAAATTGGCTTCACTTCCTGTCACATAGCCAAACAGGAAGTGAGGGTAAAACCCTACCAATGTCTTTCCTTGGGGACACACAGGTCAATCTAACTAGTGTCCCCATTAGGCCAATTGCACTCTAGCACTTTGTTGTGTACACCCCAAATTATTAGGTATTTGGGGGTTTATTAAAGGCAAATCCACTCTGTAATACAAGTGTACTCGCTGTATATCTAAGGGGAAGCACTGGTGATTTTATCATCCAATCATGTAGAAGCAAAGATTCTGTTTTTTTATTTTCCTTGCATGTCCCCTCGGATCTCCAGCAACTGCACTTTCAAGTGCACTTGTAGTGCAAAGTAAATAAACCCCAAAGACCAGGATACCTAATCATTTGGGGTGTACAGAGCAAAATGCTAGAGTGCAATTTACCTAATGGGGAACTATTTAAATTAACTTGTGTGTCCCCAAGGAAAGACATTGGTAGGGTTTCCCCTCACTTCCTGTTTGGCTATGTGACAGGAAGTAATCAATTTGAAGAAGAGACTGGCAAAATTTGGAAGGTGTCTTCACCCTATCAGGGGTGTAGACATCCCCAAAAACTGACAAGACTTCTAATCCCTCTGCACTCTATCCCCAAGCAAAAATAAGAAAGGATTTCATTTAGCTTTATTTTGTGAAAACACATTCCTAAGTTCAACTGTGATGCATGACAATGGCCTATTTAGACCTTGTTTAATAAAGAACACTAGTTGCCTTTCACTATAAACATTTGTTAGTCCAGTCCTGGAAATCTGCATCTGCTTTACTATAAATTTCCCTAATAATTGGGTTCCGGCAGCTAGATGCGCCAAATGCATCTAGATGCGCGACCGCTGTGTATGTGAGATGCGCAACTGCTGTGTGCGCGGAGGTATGTACCCGTGATGCATATCTGGTTCCCGGAAGCGGTGGCCAGCACACAGGAATGACATCACGCCCCTCCAGGAAGTTGCTTGTACTGCTGCTAATTTCTTCCCACCACCATGCCCCGCTCACTGTTCTCTGAGGAAGAGATGATCCTTATTTGCAAATTAAGATAATTTTTATTTATTTTTACATGGGGTGGTGTTTGTGTGGGTCATGTGTGTATGTCTAAATTATTTGACCTCAAAACACACACCTACTTCCTGTGTACAGATTCACTTTTGGGCCAATGTATATTGCTTCCTATAGATGTAGGTTCTTGTGTCCACCAGCAGAGAGAAGTTGGGTAGATGCCACACTCCCAATTCTGGAGGCATAATAATGGTCTAGCACAGGGGTCTTCAAACTACGGCCCTCCAGTTGTTCATGAACTACAATTCCCATCATACCTAGTCATGTCTGTAAATGTCAGAGTTTTACAATGCCTCATGGGATGTGTAGTTCCGCAACAGCTGGAGAGACATAGTTTGAAGATTCCTGATCACTCTAGCATGTCTTGAAAAAAGTTTTTTTTTCATGTGCCTTGTTTAATGCCCAAGAAATATCGTTTGGAAAATACAAGTGGGTCATGGCACATCTACATTCCAAATTTGGCACTTAAGATGGTCATGCACTATGCAATCTGATTGGCCAATCTCTGTACAACCCGATATTTAGGCAAAATAGCTAATAGGAAGACACACTTTAACAATTAATTCAAATTATAGGAAATCAAACAGGCTCTTGCACTAAATCTAATTTATTTAAGATCTAACTGATTGCAGTGTATGGTCACCTTTAAAGATCAAGAGCGGAAAAAAAAATATTTATTGGGTTTAGAAATACTCTGTTCTTTGTAATGTATTGAAAGACTTGGGTAAAAAAAAAGAAAAAAACACATTTCAAAGATATATTAAAATTGATAGGAATGAGATTAGCATCAAAAGAGTTCATTAACTGAGAGCACCTACTAATTGCCTAACAAGACACATCCAATGGGATGAAATCAACCAATTGTATTAGGCATGTGCTATTATCAATGAGAAAACCGCAGTTACCCTAGCGACAGTTGCAGTTTACATATGTGGGTATTTATTATCGCTACTTGCGCTTCAATGTGCGCCGGTTCGCAAGTTCAATTAATTACTTTTCGGGTGCACCAATTAATGTATGAACTGGTGCAGTACCTTCTTCTTAGTAAATCACCCCTTTTTATTATTTTCTCCAATTGGCTTCAGCAGTCCATCAACATAAAAAGCAAAACATTGATTTTCTTTTACCTTTCAAATGTGCATTGGTATGATACTTGTTATGTAGTACAAATATGTACCATATTTCATTTCACTCACCAATTGAAATATATGGCTAAAAGAAATTCATATAAGGGTGACTCAATGCTGAGCTGGTTAATTAGAGATGAACATAATGTGTACCCACTCATTTACATAACCAGTTCCACCATTTGGCCTGTTTGCATTATTCAATTCACAAACCTAAAGAAAATATATTAAAACTAAGCTAAAATTGATGAAAACACTACCTATTATATTTGTTAAAATAAGATAGGATTTCAAATAAACTTTTTAATTAGTTTTATCACACTAGTTTTAGGAGTTATTTAAGCCAGGGAATACAAACTACTGCACCTCCACAGCATGTGCTGAGAGGGGCTCATCACTTAAACAACTGGCTAAATGATAACAGTCTTATGGTCTGATATTAGCTTAGCCAGAGGCATGCACAACCATAATTCTTTACTATGGGGATATTATACGGTATACCTAGTGCTAGATGTTATCTAACTTGTACTCGTAAATAAACGTAATAAATAATAACAAAAAAATACACAAATTGGGCTTGATGGGTCAGTAAAACAGATATTAGAATATCGGTAAGCCATTTCAGGGATGGCAATCAGTGCCCGTCAGTAATGCCTGTCAGTGCCTCCTCATCAGTGCTGCCTAACAGTGCCATCCATCAGTGCCCATCAGTACCACCTATCAATGCCCATCAGTGCCCATTAGTGCCACCAATCAGTGCTGCCTATCAATGCCCATCAGTGCCGCCTATCAGTGCCCATCTGTGCCACCTATCAGTGCTCATATGTGCCACCTATTAGTGCCAATCAGTGCCACCTATCAGTGCCCATCAGTGCTGCATATCAGTGCCGCCTATCAGTGCTGCGTATTAGTGCCTCATTATCAGTGCCGCCTCATCAGTGCCTGTCAGTGAAGGAGTGAATAAAAATGACTTATTTACAAAGTTTTAGAACAGAAATTAAGAAAAGCCTTTGGTCTTTTTTTATTAGTTTAGCACAAAATAAAAAAAAAACAGCGTTGATTAAATAGCACCAAAAGAAAGCTCTATTTGTGGGGAAAAAAATTCTAACAATGTAATTTGGGTACAGTGTTGCATGACCGTGCAATTGTCATTCAAAGTATGACAGCACTGAAACCTGAAAATTGGCCTTGGCAGAAAGGGGGTGAAGTGCCCTGTATTGAAGTGGTTAAGCACATACTGGGGGAAAAGTATGAAACATAAATGGGCATGGGATAAAAAAGTCAAAACCAGTAAAAAAAAAACATATAGGAGGAGATTTACTACAAAGGGTGCACTCCAGAATCTGATGCAGCTGTGCATGGTAGCCAATTCGTTTCTAACTTCAGCTTGCTCAATTAAGCTTCAACAATAAAACCTGTAAGTTGATTGGTTTGCATGCAGAGCTGCACCAGATTTTGAAAGCTCCGGTTTTAGTAAATTGTAATAGCTATATTGTAAAGCAGCTGGCTTTTCATATTTATCAGCCATTACAGTTATTACATACCTGTACTTCTGATAGATATTCATGTTTTTTTGGGGGTTCTAAATCCATAGGTTTAAAAAATCTGTGGGCTTCCACCCCTTACTTATGTAATGCTGGAATGTAAAAAATATTAATCACAGTAATAATACAAGTATTTATAGAAATATATCAGTTAACCACTTGAACTCAATACCTGTATAGTCACTACAGTCCAGAGAAAATATGTTATAATAATATTGCTGCAGTGAAATTATAATTAACGACTGTAACTGTATAGTCCTTTTTATTCACACAATTGCTGTCAGCACAGTGCGAAACCTTGGTTGTCAAACCAAAGTGTGGCATACCTAAACTCCATAGGTGATTAAGAAAACTGATAAAGCATAATTACATGTGACGGGTGAATTGTTAATGTATATATTGTAAGACGCTGGCTGGCAGGATTGTGGACAGTGTATATGTGTCATCTAATTTTCTCCTCCACATGGTGAGAAATTCCAGTGTTTGTGCCAGTCTCCTATGGAGAAAACAAATGTTTTGTTCTCTTAGAACCTAATTATCCAAAAGCTTTGGGTTTGGGTTGAAAGTGAGTGCACAGCACTGTACAAAGTGATTGATGATGGATATACATCTTGGAACATTATATACCATACTTTTCTATTGTATGGCAAATAAAGGACTTTGTCTAAAGCTGGAAACATGGTTTAGTGGTTGGTTGAACAAAAAAGCTTGGAGTGCCACCAAGCTTAAGTTGTTAACGTGTATATTTACTTTTACAGTAACTCTCTCTGGGAATGAGTATTACATGGGGCTTCCAGATTCTAATAAGCCCCTCCTCTCTGAAAACCCCAAAACTGCATGTTGGAGGGAGTGTGGGGATGAGATTGTTGCCCTACTGCAATGTACTGTATGTGGCCTGGTTTGGTGCAAGAAGGGGGGAAAGGGGTAGATGCCTGCTGCCCTCCCTTTCCTGTCTACCCAAAAAGGAAAAAACACGATGGGGTTCTACTGAAATGTAACCACTTCAGCCCCGGAAGATTTCGCTGCTCAATGACCAGGCCATTTTTTGCAATACGGCACTGTGTCGCTTTAACTGAAAATTGCGCGGCCGTGCGATGCTGTACCCAAACAAAATTGATGTCCTTTTTTCACACAGATAAAGCTTTCTTTTGGTGGTATTTGATCATCTCCGCGGTTTTTATTTTTTGCGCTATAAACAAAAGAAGATCGACAATTTAAAAAAAAAAACACAATATCTTTTACTTTTTGCTATAATAAATATTCCAAATATACGATTACACCTCGTGTTACCCCCCTCCCTTCACTATCCTCTGGGACCTCCATGGATCGATTTGTGGAATGATCCCACAACCAATCTGTCCCTTCTCTGCAGCAACCAGCGGGAGACACAGTGACAGCCGCAGCTAAGATGGTGCCTGCTCCAGACACTGAGGACAGATCACTGTCCTCTCCACAGCTCCATATGACAGCACATGACCCTGCTTCTCCCACGGGCATCGCCCAGGCTATGGTAGCCCTTCTTACATCCACCCTGACTGCCACAATAGATACGGCAGTTCAGAGGGGCTTGGAACAGCTGCATGTGGAAATCCAGGCACAAGCACAGAGGCTTACACATGCAGAGAAAATAATCTCCTCCCTAGAAGATGGCAATACAACTAGCTCTGCTATGCTTGCATGCCTTTCCAACTCCCATAGAGATATCTGTAGAGCGTGCCCACCGTATTGGTCAGCAGATGAATCATCGTAATAAACCCCAACCTGTCATTGTCCGATATCTTAACTACGTGGACAAGCATGCTATTCTGCAGAAGTTTCGGCGCTCTCTTACCCTATCAATTAATGGTGCAAACCTGCTGCTTTTTGCAGATTATTCAGTAGAGGTGACGAAGCAAAGCAAAGCCTTCTACGCGATCTGCTCAACGCTTTACCACCAGCACATCAAGTTCACCCTGGCTTATCCAGCTGTTTTGCATATCCACTCCTCGACTGGGGAACATCTCACCTTTATCTCTCCGGAAGATGCAGAGCACTACATTAACAGCAACTCCGATATGGACACGGATCACCAAACCCCCGCTGATGGCCCTTCTCCCAGCACCACCAAAAATCCCTTTTCTGTTCCTCAGCACCAGCATAGTCCCTGTAAACCTCCAAATAAACAAGGCTGATACGCCAACCTGGCTGGACTTTCAGGAATCCACTGACATCTCTATACTACTTTGATGTTTTTAGAGTTTTTATTGGAAGTGGTAATGGTATCTTTATCTTCCTTTTTGTATTTTCTTGTACTTAAATGACTTTAACTGTTGCATTACTGTTGCAATGCTTGTTACACACTTATTTTAGCTTTGTCCTTGCTATAGCCTTACATGAGCTTAATATAATTGATGACCAGTTCATTGCTCCCTCTGTGGGTTGAACTCTGGGCTACATCTCTGCTATACTGTTAGCATTATACTGGTTCCCCCCCCCCCCCCCCCCCCAAAGCTGTATCTTTAGAGAGAGGAGAAATTGACTGTATAGGAGTTAATCCTTGTGTGGAAAAAAGTGAAGGTCACAATGTCCTTTTAGTGTTTTTTTTTCACCTTACATTTGTTTTTCTAGTTTTTTTTTCCATTAGAAAGATTTACCTGTATTCTTTCTGTACCATCAGACAATTTTCAATGTACTGGTGATCCTCAGCTGAAAGGAACAATGCCTGTCAGGAGGCCTTTTTATGTGCTATCGCCTTTTTACCTCCTACTGAAAAACAGACATGGCTCCTCAAAGTTATGGGGATCACCTAAAAATTATTTCCTGGAATGTCAAAGGACTGCACTCTCCAAGTAAGCGAATGAAAATTCTTAGAATTCTTATTCTTTAAAACATCTCTGTGCTGATGTGGCGCTCCTCCAAGAGACCCATCTATCCGCAGACGATTTATCTCGTCTCCGTAAACTATGGGTGGGTACTGTATATGGCTCACCGGCATTAAGCCGCAAGGCTGAAGTGGCTATTTTATTACATAAAAATTTAAGGCACAACATCCGTAGTGTTAGGACTGACTCAATTTGTCACAAACTTATGGTACATCTGTCGCTAACCTCCAATGACATTGCTATCACTAACATTTATGCCCCTAATTCGCCTGATGCTCCCTTTTTTCAAGATATGTTGTCTTGGATATTACAAGCCCCTGAGGCCCTTCACTTAGTTGGCAGGGACTTTAATTATTTTATGTGCCCATCAGAAGATCGTACCAGCGATAGACCCCTCTCGTTGCAAGGTCATGCTTCCTTCATTGTGAGACCTACCCTCTTGGCCCAATCCATCTCCTCAATGCAGTCTATAGACGTGTGGCGATTAACTCACCTGTTTGAACGGGACTTCACCTTTTTTTCGCCCCCACATAATTTATTTTCATGTATTGATTATTTTGCTTCCCCTGCACTAGTCCCGACACTCACAGATACGGCGATAGTTGATACTGTGATCTCGGACCACAGCGCAATTATTGTGAACTTACTTGATACCAAACCCTTATCTCCCTCACCCATTTGGCACTTTCCCTCCTACTTAGCTGATAATGAGGACTTTCGTTGTATGCTTTATGATGCCTGGGCAGAATATGCCTCCACTAATGGAGTACATCTTACTGATCCAAAACTTTACTGGGAGGCAGGTAAAGCCTTTTAAGAGGTAAAATTATTCCCTATACTACCCAATTTAAAAAGCACTCCCAGCAGCAATGCCGACAGGCTAGTGAAGCTTTGTGTTTAGCACATGAAACCCTAACACAGGCTTGTACGTTGGCTACTACATAAGCCTGGAAACTGGCCAAACATACATTTGACCTGTGAGCAGAGCAATAAGAGGCAGCTAAAACATCTTACTCTACCTGTTTTCACAAATTTGGTAATAAAGCGGGCAAACCCTTAGCCAAACTTTGTGCTGGTCCTAGGTGACCCATGTACATCTCTGCTCTAAAGAATACCACAGGATCCCTTGTTACTTCACCTGCAGAAATTAGCAAAGTCCTAGCTGATTATTACACTTCCCTTTAGTCTGCGGACTCGATCGATCAGACAGCAGCTGAAGCTCTGCTAGCCAAAGTGCATTTACCTCAACTTAATTCGACCCACTTAGAGGCTCTTAATGCTCCGATCTCCCTAGAATACATCCAGTCGACCATTAATTCTCTGCCGTCAGCTAAGGCCCCAGGTCCTGATGGCAACACGGCCAAATTTTACAAACTCACTAAAGATTTAATCCCTTACACTCTAAAACATGTCTATACATCCCTATGGGAAGGTGGTCCCTATTTCTCTATGGGAACACAGGGCACATTAAACTTATCTCCAAAAAAGGGAAGGATCCCCTTCACCCTGGCTCATACCGGCAAAGTTCCCTAATTAATGTAAATGTAAAAATACTTTCCAAGATAGTAGAATCATGCTTAGCTCCCTTATTACCTTTGATGCTTTATCCAGCCCAATCTGGCTTTGTTCCGGGACATTCTGCGACCCTGAACATCTGTAGAGTTTTGTTGGTGCTGGAATATGCTAAATCGCACCCTGATCGAGATGTCTCCATCATCTCTCTTGACCCTGAAAAGGCATTTGACAATCTTAGCTTCTCTTGGCTGTTTAGAGTAATGGCTGCATTTGGTTTCTCAGGTTAGTTTGTGAATTTTCTTCAACAAATGTATGCATCCCTGATGGCCCGCCTTGTCACTCTGGATTTTATTTCAGACATCATTCCATTGACAAAGGAAATAAGGCAGGGATGCCCTCTCTCCACTTTACTTTTCAATGTAGATATTAAGCCCTTATTTAGACTTTTCAACTTCTCTGCTGGTGTTAGTGGTATCAATGTTGGAGACCAAATATTTCGATCCGCCCTTTTTGCGGATGATATTTTGCTGTTTTCCACCAATCCTACATCGGATTTCAACAAGCCTCAGAAACTGTTTGTGACCTTTAGACTTAGCTCTAGCTTCAGAATGAACTTTGACAAAAGTGAGGTCCTAGCACTACATCCTAGACTGTCTGCTAATTGGCGATTATCCTCCCCATTTACTGTTGCCACACAGCACATCGCTTACTTGGGCATACGCATAGGCCGTGAACCTTCCTCTCTATACAAGCCTTAACTACCCACCTTTAGTAACTAAGATTGTTAAGGAGTTGAAAGCTTGGGCAGTCCTCCCCCTCTCGCTCTTTGGGAGATGTCACCTTTTTTAAAATGGTGTCATTTGCACGTCTATTATATCTACTGCAAACCTTACCACTATTACTGAAACACTCTGATGAACATAAAATCCATAAGGCATTGACTGCTTTCCTGTGGTCGGGGTAAGAGACCACGCATTGCTCTCCAAAAGCTTTGTCTCCCTAAGTCTGAGGGTGGTGCAGGCTTGCCCAATTTATGATTTTAAAATCTTTCCTGTTTACTCAGGCAGGACCTAGACTGGATATCTGGAATGTCCCGTTACTCTAATCTTATGCTTGAGGATGCCTTGGTCTCCCTGCTCACCCTTCCTGCCGTTCTTCATTCCACATTAAGGGAATTGGCATCTCACCTCAGATCCAATATTCTCATTAGGGACACAGTCATCGCATGGAGGGAAGTGCGAAGGCTGCTGGGGCTACCCTCAAACATATCCCATCATTTAACTATCCAAAGTAACCCCATGTTTCTCCCATCTACTATTTATAAAATCTTTGATCATTGGCGCACCTGTGGCTTCATCAATATAACATCTTTATACCATGGCAGCCCTAGTGCGTTTAAAATTTTCTGGATCCTTGCACAAGAATATTCCCTGCCATCTTCACATTTCTTCCATCGCCAACAACTACTTAGCTACCTACGAACTTGCCACGGTCCTCAGGTTGATCCTCTCCAAAAGTCCTTTGTTTATGTAGTGCTCCAACGTGATGACTACTCTATATCCAGCCTATACTCACAACTCATCTTTCACCAGTCAGACAAATACCATCTTGTTCCATTCCGGAAGTGGGCTTCCATATTTGATGACGTTAACCTACCAGAGAAAATCCTTAAAAGCTACTGTCACATCCATAAACTTATTGTATCCGAGACTTGGCGGAAAACTCAGTTTAAATTCATCCACAGGGCTTACATCCCCTTCCGCACAAACGCATCAGACTCCTAGCAAGCACAATGCCCTTGGTGCACAGTACCACGCCCTACACTGCTACACCGCCTATGGGCTTGCTCGGCTATCTCTTGATACTGGTACTCTGTTATTGCCTCCAAAGTTATTAAGACTCAACTACCCAAAGACCCTTTGCTATGCCTTTTTGGATGTGAAGTACCAACTCCCTCATCCGTGACAATTACATTGAACGACCTCTCACAATGGACTCAAATATACTTACTGGTAGCTCACAGGATGATCGTGAATAATTGGATCAAATCCTCACCATCTTGTCTTCCGGCTGTAAAACGGGCATTACTGTTGCTTTATAACCTAGAAAGGCTGGACACCATTGTGTTAAACTTTCGTTCTACCTATCCTCTGCTATGAACCCTTTCTTCTACACTGAATGGTATCTGAGGTGAGGCTGAGGTGACGAGAGGGCTCCCCTTTGCGGCTGAGTGCAGAGTACCCCTGGAGTTGGAGACAGAGATGCACGGGTTGTCTGCTGGTGAAGCTGTCTGATGGTTCCAGGAGCAGAGAAGGTGGTTGCAGCCAAAGAGTCCCTGGAGGTACTGGCTGATCTTAACAGGTGGAAAAGCAGAGACATCGTCAGAAGCCAGGCCGGGGGTCAAACACAGGAAGTCAGTCAGAAGCAGAGGCAGGAGGTGTAGTTGTGATCAAGCAGGGGTCAAACACAGGAAGTCAATCTGGAACAGACAAGAGCAGGTCCGTGAAACAAGCCGGGTTCTGAGCCAGGTGAGAAGCCAGAGCAGGTCAGGGTAAGCTGGGTCGGTAACAGGTAATCAAGCAAGAAACACAGGAACACAGGATACAGAGCTGATGATAATCCCGTGATTTATGAGAGAAACTGGAATCCTTATATAGGCAAGCAAAAGACTGGTAATAACCCCTTTTTTTGCGTGCGCACGTTAGCCGTTGCTAACGTGCCTTCGCCATTACATGCCGATTGCTAATGCACATGCACGGTCATAATGAATATTGACATATCTGCCAGTTCTCCTCCAGTTTCTTCCCTGACACCGTGGTTTGGTTTCAACACAATCTCTCATTTTCCAATTCTTGATTATGCCCCGTACACACGATCAGATTTTCCGACAACAAATGTTGGATGTGAGCTTGTTAGCTGAAAGTCTGACTGTGTGTATGCTCCATCGAACATTTGTTGGCTAGCAGGTTCTCAAATTTTCCGGCAATAAAACGTTGTTGTCGGAATTTCCGATTGTGTGTACACAAGTCCGACGCACAAAAGTTCATGCATGCTCGGAATCAAGCACAAGGAGCCGCACTGGCTATTGCACTTCCTTTTTCTAGGCTCATCGTACGTCTTGTACGTCACCACGTTCCCACGTGGCCAACATCTGTGGGACCGTGTGTATGCAAGACAAGTTGGAGCCAACAACATTCAAACAAAATTCCACGGTTTTGTTGTTGGAAAGTTCGATCGTGTGTTACAGATCATGGAGTTTGAACACTGCTGATTGGCATTCTCAATTCCTTGAATATCTTTTTATATCCCTTTCCTGTTTTATACAGTTCAACTACTTTTTCCCGCAGATCCTTTGACAATTCTTTTGCTTTCCCCATGACTCAGAATCCAGATACATCAGTGAAGCACTGGATGAAAGATGCAAGGGTCTGTCAGGAGTCCAGAAACGCATTGACCTTTTATACACACACACACTAATTACAAGAAAACAGATCACAGGTGAGGATGGTTACCTTTAATAGCCATTCGAACCCCTTTGTGTCAACTTGTGTGCATGTTATTAGGCCAAAATCACCAGGGTATGTAAACTTTTGATCAGGGTCATTTGGGTAGTTTCTGTTGCCATTATGATTTAAAAAGAGTAAACACATTTAACTGATAATAAATGGCTTCAGCCAAACAATAACCATGAGTGAAAGAAAAGTTTTTGTGTTATCATTCATATTCTCTGAAAAATGGCCAAGAAATCATAAATTCTGCAAGGGTATGTAAACTTATGAGCACAACTGTGTGTGTGTGTGTGTGTGTGTGTGTGTAATATATATATATATATATATATATATATATATATATATATATATGTGTGTGTGTGTGTGTGTGTGTGTGTTGGTGTGGGTGTTTAATGCATAACTATCTCATGGCGAAGCCTTTTAGGAAAAAAACCTGGGTCTGGATATTGACCATTGCCCGCGTCTGTGTAATTTGTATTCTGGTTTCACCTGTGGTGAGTTCCCATCAGAAGGCATTGTTGTGAGGACCGGAAAGGGGAACCTGTGAGCTGGTTGACAGCTGGAAGCAAGGCTTAATCTGCAGTGAGAGGATGGATGCGTTTTTATACCAGCACATTCCTGTGGGATTATGGTGCTTTGAAAAACATCAATGGCATTGAAGGGGAGTTCTTCCAACAGCTGCACACTAAGTAACCATTGTCTGAAAGAGAGTGGTTCACATTTGTCCATAGAGACAAGGATGAACTTGAAACACAACAGCAGTTTGTAAATAAAAAAAAATTAATTGCAGACCTTTTCTTCTACATTTTCCACTGGCTATTACATAATGATATTAGAATGGTCCTGTGTTGGACTAAACCCTATATTGATCTAAAGAACTGAGCTTACAGTAACATTTAATGAACTGTTAATGAACTGTTGCAGAGTACAGTACATTCTGCTAGGATTTGATTTTAGGAGCACCGTTTTTTTTGGCAATTTTAGAAATACACCATACTAACTTAATGAATATACCATATGAAATGTAGAAAATGTAAATAAGTATAAAAATAACTAATCGACAAGTACAGCAAAACCTGATACCTGAATGTTCAATCTACTAATTTCTGTTATAGAACATCCCCTGTGCATCATTCTGCACATGCACAGCTGTCAGGGAAATCCCAATAGTCATTTATGCAGCAAACAATTATGTTTGCATGTGTTCAATTTATGTTTTACTTATTTGTATTAATTATATAAAGTCTTTATATTACAAATGCACATTCAACATAGTGCATACATAACTCCAGTTTTGCAAAGCATTCTGAATTTTCCTTATGTGACTGTTTTTCATAATTAAATTTTCATATTGCCGTGTATTAACAAAGTAGAGACAGAAAGGAGTCACACCTCTGATTCATCTA
>CM053028.1:288082224-288221943 GCA_028564925.1 Lithobates sylvaticus | reverse complement strand
GAAACTAAATTCAGAGATGATGGTGGAGAAAATATATATCTTATTGCAGCAGCCCTGGACCCCAGATTCCGCAAACTAAAATTCCCGCCAGCAGAGGACAGTTTAAAAGTTCACCTCAAGGTCCAAGCTCTTGCTCTTGAAGTCAAAAGAAGATATGAGGAAGAGCAAACGCAACATCAATGTGAGAAACAACAGTCAGCCAGTGCAGACATCAAATTTTCAGAGAAGAGGCAAGTGTCTCTGTTGGACACTTTGCTCGGTTCAGATTCAGATGACCACCACAGTAATGGTAAATATGACATGACTGGTCACATCCAAGATCAAGAAACCCACAGTGAAGTTGTGAGGAATGATATACACATGTATTTTAGTGAGCAGGCTATTCCAAAGGAAGAAAATCCGCTGAAATGGTGGAAGGAAAATGAAAAGAGGTTTCCCATCTTGGCCATGCTGGCAAAGAGTTACTTGTCTGTGCCTGCAACATCAACCCCATCTGAAAGTCTTTTCTCAGTTGCTGGCAACATTGTGACTAAAAAAAGAGCAAGCCTAACTTCAGAGTCAGAGTCGATATGCTAACCTTCCTCCATTGCAATGCTATATAATATAGCATTGTAAAGGAGTAAGTAACACAGGCCCCCAACCTTTTGCACTGTTCATGTTGGGCTGTATTTATGTTGAGATGGCTGACTTCAGGTAATCTTTGCAGTTTGCACTGTATTGGCCATTATTTTTGCACGGTGTTGAGCAGTGCTTTTGTTAGACTTGGCTCCTTGAAAACTGTTACCTTACAGGTATGTTTTACATTACAATTACAAGTAACACACCACAAAAATACTGCTCAACACTGAACTCTACAATAACACTATGTAATGATTACATAGTGTTATTGTATGTTGACCAGAATTTTTGTGGTGTTACTTTATAAACAACGCTTTAGGGCATCAGGCATAATGCCGTAAAAATTCTGTCTAACACTTTGCAAAAGATGCATTCTGAATCTGAAGGCATTATGTGGTTTAAAGTAGTAAGGTTACCACATAATGCCTTCAGAATGCATCTTTTGCAAAGTGTTAGGCAGAATTTATATGGCATTTTCATGCCTGATGCCCTACAGTGTTACATTTTATTTTTTGGCACTTTATTTTTGTATATGTCTAATATGTTTTGCACACACAGTGTTGAGCAGCAGTGCAGAGCAGCAGTGCTTTTGTTGCATTTATATGGCATTTTTGAATGCTTCTGGCTCTGAATTAATGGCAATGCCACTATGGCATTATTCGTGCCTGATACTAAAGTGTTGTTTACATTTTATTTTTGGCACTTTTGTAATTATACTGTAAAAACTTCAACCACATTGAAGTATTTTTTGGAAAAAATGTAATAAAAGTGTACTTATCATTTTTTGTAAAGTTATCCAAAGGATTAATTAACTAATCACAAAAAGAACACACTAGATTAAGTAAAAAATTCAAATAAAAAATCGTTATAGTCGAATAATCGAAAAAATAATCGATAGATTAGTCGATAGACAAAATAATCGTAAGTTGCAGCTCTAGTGTGTATGCTCCATCGGACTTTTGCAGGCGGAATTCCCGCTCGCAAAAGATTGAGAGCATGTTCTCTATTTTTCCTACGGAAAAAGTTCCGATCGGTAATTCCGATCGTCTGTAGTAATTCCAACGCGCAAAATTCCTACGCATGCTCGGAAACAATTTGACGCATGCTCGGAAGCATTGAACTTAATTTTCTCGGCTCGTGGTATTGTTGTACGTCACCGCGTTCTTGACGGTCGAAAGTTCAGAGAACTTTTGTGTGACCATGTGTATGCAAGCCAAGCTTGAGCGGAATTCCGTCAGAAAAAACATCCAAGATTTTTTAGACGAAAACTCAGATTGTATGTATGCGGCATTTGATGTTGTTTTTCAATCTACAGAGAGATAAGGGTGGTAAAGAGGTTTTGTAAAGAAGGAAAATTGGGACAGGGAAATAAGCAAAGGTTAAAAGTAAAATAGATTCACTTTTTGTGCATTCACAGCTAAAACTATCCTTCAGAATGAAATTGCTGGAAACACTCTAGATCAAGATGAAAAAACTTGCTCCAAATATTTTGAGGTCAGCTAGGTCAATCTATTTATCTTTTTTTTTCTCACAATATTGCTTAACTGCTCTTTTCCTGTTTGTATAACAACTCTTTTTTTTTTCAGTCACTCAACCCAGTACATGAGCTTTTTGTATTTTGGTGTGCCAAAATAATACATTGAGAGTCTTCCTACAACTTTTTTTGAACATTTTCTTTCTATGTCAGCTAATGTATTTATCAAAAATGATACACAAGAATATTAACCTGATGATATCATCCACAATGCCAGTCCAGAAAGATATGTTAGGCAAGGCCTAAATATTACTGTAATCGAGGAGCTCAAGGTGGTGGAAATGTGATATTTCACATATAGATTAGATTCATAAAAATAATACATCTATACACTTGTAGGCTATCACAACCGTGTACTTATTGGAAAAAAAAGGCAGATAAAACTAATGAAAACATAAACGTGAAACAAAGATTTAGATTGTTTGCTCTTTTTGCTTATGTTGATCAGTATACCTTATTGCCATAGGTAATTTAATAGACACTTAAAGCTAAATTCCAGGAATTCAGCACCTTTGTAAAAAAGAAAAGCACAATATTATGCCTCGTTTCCACTGAGCAGATCGGTTCGGTACGGTTCGGTGCGGTACGCTATTTTCAGTGTTTCCATTATGAAAGCGGCCCATACAACCAAACCATACCGCACCATTTAGGGTCCTGCTTCAGATGTGGGGCCATAGAAAATGGAACGGTTCGTTTAGGGTGGAGCTACGATACATTCCACTGATTGGAGGACAGAAAAATGTCTGCCAATCAGTGTGAGGCCACGCTAGGCATTTTTCTAAACCCCGTATGGACCCTGGTGGTCCGACTTGCAGTGGAAATGCTCACCTGAATAGGCCGGACCATTCTAACCCTTCCAAACTGTACCGATCAAACCGATCCGCTCAGTGGAAATGAGGCATTAGTTAGGTCCAGCAAGGTGCATGACACCTCCTCGCCTTAGGTTTATTATTTATATCTGACAGCTTTATAGTACTCCCAGAAGATAGCCATCGCTGTACTACTGGGAGCCTGATATTGATCCTTCTGAGCTCTGCATTTTAAAAAGGAGCGTCACTGCAGCTGCTTTGCCCACCCCTCACCTCCTCCTGCCCATTCATAGAAGCCTTGGTAATATGTGAACACATTCACAAAATACCAAGGCTTCTGTGAATAGGCAGCAGAGAGGAGGGGCAGGCATAGCTGATCTGTGTGTTTCTCTCCTCTCAGAGCTCTCCTCGGCAGAGCAATAAACCTGTCAAATGTAAATACGAGGAACGTCAAACTGTGACGTTTAAGTTTATACATTAAAAGAACAAATTTCAAGGAGTGGAAACTGCATTTACTAATGCCTGGAAAGTTTTTGCATAGAAAGATTTGTCAGTACACCTGAACCATCCTAGGACAGCTTGCTTCACTTTATCATCATTCTTGAAATACTGACCTCTGAGGAACTCTTTTAGGGGTCCAAACAGGTGGAAATCACTCAGAGCGAGGTCTGGCTGTAAGGGGGATGTGGCAATATCGCCTAGCCGAGTTGCTGTAATGTGCACGTAGTGCGGTGAGCAGTATGAGCTTGTGCATTGTTCTGGAGAAACAGGACTTAGTGATCAAACCAGGCCATTTTTTCCGCAGACACCTATGCACATCACTCAGAACACAACAATAAAATTCATTGTTGATAGTGGCACCACGGGTAGAAAATCCACATGAATAATGCCACGTTTGTCCCAGAAAACACTTTCCATCAGTTTACCTTAATTGTTTTGGTGGTGGTGAGTCTGCATGCTTCCATTGCTTTGATGCTCGCTTTGATTCTCAGAGTGAAATGATGTACCCAGGTTTCATCACATGTAATAATGCAACCCAAAAAATCCTGGCCTTCCCTGTCAAAACGCTCTTTCAACGCAGTGCAACTCTTCTGTGATGGTCAAAAGCGGAAAGCTGTCTTGGTACCAAACATGTGCTAACTTTTTAAAATTGCAAATGTTCGTGAAGGATTTTGTTTACCATTCCCACAAAAAGATTTTTGTCTTGTGCAATTTCACGACAGGTTATGCATCAATTATCTAGGTTTAGGCATTCTACACACTAAATGTTCAGAGGAATGACTGCTGTGGGCTGGGAACAACCATGGCTGGGATATCCGCAGGTTTTACGCCTTTGTTCATAAGAAACGTTATCACCACACGCTGTTCATTGCGCGCACTAACACTGTTTTCTGCCATCTTGATTAACTGTCTCTGGATTGGCACACGACATTTGCACCGCCTATCAGTAATAGGACACACTTGCCACTTTTTGTGTCTCTGTGTGGACATGGTAATGTTGGTAAAGGCAGGGTCTTGCTTCCTCATGTCAGAATGTCTAGCAAGCAGAACAGTGAGTAAGATAGTAGTGATTTCACCAAAACTCACTTCTCAGGCTAGCAGATTAGGAAAGTCTCAATCCTAGTCTCACCACGCAGACTAGGAATTCAGGAATTTTTTCTGAGTACCTCTTGGGTACATTCAATAGTTCTAAATGTTCCTTTTAATCTAGCAAGTCTTCACTTTTAGAGTTCAGCTCTATTTCAAAAAGCAGTGTATTCCTATTGGGCTGATATAAAAAACAATATACCACCAAAGGAAGAGGGTAGTGAAATATGCAATACTTTTCAATTAAGAAGGCTTTAGGGTGTTTTGAACTGATGCTAAGGCCTGACTTCTATATATTTCAGCCCAGAATACCGGTACAAGTTATATCTTTCAAATGATGATTTTGTTCAACCACCCCTTAAATAAATATCAAAAAGACTCAAAAAATTACTTAAACTCTCTGGACTGGCTAGAAAAAAATCATTAATGTCAAACAAGTATATAGAAAAAATGGAAATGGCCTGGCTCACAGTCTCCACGCTAATTCACCCTAAAGGTGTTCAGGACTATGTGCAGACCAGTCAAATTCCTCCACCCCAAACTCACTCATCCATGTCTTTATGGACCTTGCTTTGTGCACTGGTGCGCAGTCATGTTGGAACAGGAAGGGGCCATCTCCAAACTGTTCCCACAAAGTTGGGAGCATGAAATTGTCTTGGTATGCTGACACCTTAAGAGTTCCCTTCACTGGAACAAGGTGGCCAAGCCCAACCTTTGAAAAACAGACCCACACCATAATCCCCCCTCCACCAAATGATTTGAACCAGTGCCCAAAGCAAGGTCCATAAAGACATAGATGAGCAAGTTTGGGGTGGAGGAACTTGACTGGCCTGCACAGAGTCTTGACCTCAACCTGATAAAACACCTTTGGGATGAATTAGAGTGGAGACTGTGATCCAGGCCTTCTCATCCAACATCAGTGCCTGACCTCACAAATGCACCGGTTAAACATTCCCATAGACACAGTCATAAACCTTGTGGACAGCCTTCCCAGAAGAGTTGAAGCTGTTATAGCTGCAAAGGGTGGCCCAACTCAATATTGAACCCTACAGACTAAGACTGGGATGCCATTAAAGTTCATGTAAAGGCAGGCGTCACATTACTTTTGACTTTGAAGTCCTCCCTCACACTGTAGGTAATGTACTACAACAGTATAGAAAAACTTGTCCAAAAAGCTCTTCTGGGGACTCCACTCTACATCCCCAACAGTATTGCATAGGAAGCCCTTGTAATTCCTATAGTCAAATCAGGGTCAATGTTCCAACTTCCACAAGAGGCATGTATGCAATGATACTTATGAGATCCTGTTGTTTATGCTGGTCTTGAAGCCAGTGGATGTGGCATCCATCCTAGAGAAACCCCATCCCAAATGGGTCACTGGTTGGTCATGGTGAAGAGGTGAGACACTGGCATATATGCTGACCGGTTTTCCCGGTCTCAGCCAGCTGCTTCAGAGGCTGTTGGGAGTAAGATCACTAGGACTTTTAAGAACTTCCTCTGTGATACTGTTGGGGATGTTGAGTGGAGTCCCCAGAAGAGCTTTTTGGACAAGTTTTTCTAAATTGTTGTAGTACATTACCTACAGTGCGAGGGAGGACTTCAAAGTGTATATATACATATTGACATTTCCTCATATGGTTATGCGGGTATGACTCTCTGCTGACCTACAAGGAAAGCTGGACTCCCGTTTCAAGCTTTGATCAACTAACCTCCTCTAGACCACTGTATTACAACCTGTACAATATTGATGGATTTCTCCATGAACTTTTATTCATCAAACATTACACCTCGGACTATGGTAATTTTCTTGCGTATCCAAACGTAGGTCTCTATAGAGCCATCAATATCTATACTAAGGACGATATCAGAGCATCCCATGCATGATACTTTGAGGCTCACTAAGCCACTTTTTCCCCATCAGTTGGCAACTTAATAATTGACAAGTGAAGTATACCGTATTAATCGGCGTATAACACACACTTTTTCCCCCTAAAAATCGGGAGAAAGTCGTGGGTGCGTGTTATACGCCGATACCCCCCAAAAAAAAAAAATGACAAAAATTGGTTGCGGCGCCGAAAAATGGGGACCGCGGCCGAAAAAGACCGAGCCGACTGTTCAGCTCCGCTCGTAGTCCCGCCTCCCTGCGCTCGCTCCCGAAACAGCAGGGAGGCGGGACTCCGAGTGGAGCCGAACAGTCGGCTCTGTCTTTTTCGGCCACGCGTCGGCCTTTTTTCGGCCGCGGTTCGGTCTTTTTCGGCCGCGCATGCGCGGTTTGTCTCGCAGCGGGAAATTTAAACGTCGGCAAGACTGCAAATGACGCTGGCAAACTGCAAATGACACCTGGCAAGCTACAAATGACTCTGGCAAGCTGCAGATGACACTGGGCAAGCTACAAATGACGCTGGGCAGGCTGCAACTGACGCTGGGCAGGTTGCAAATGACGCTGGGCAAGGCTGAAAATGACGCTGGGCAAGCTGCAAATGACGCTGGGCAAGCTGCAAATGACGCTGGGCAAGCTGCAAATGACGCTGGGCAAGCTGCAAATGATGCTGGGCAAGCTGCAAATGATGCTGGGCAAGCTGCAAATGACGCTGGACAAGCTGCAAATGACGCTTAAATGTAAGTTTTTTTTTTTTCCCTAAACTTCCCTTCTAAAACTTTTTTTCCTTAAAATTTCCCTCCTAAACTTGGGGTGCGTGTTATACGCCGGTGCGTGTTATACGCCGATAAATACGGTAATTATATATTCATGGTCACTGGTGGTATTAGAGTGAGGTGGATGTCTGTGCTTTTTAACAGTATGAGTGTGATTGTGTGATGTGGTACCATGGACTTTGATATTTTTTTATATACTTGTTTGACATTTATAAACTTTTTTCTAGTTAGTCCAGCAAGTTGAAGTGATTTTTTGAGTCTTTTTGATATTTATTTAAGAGGTGGTTGCGCAAAATCAGGTTTTCATTCTTAGCTTTTGTATTGTCTTTTTGCTGATAGCTCCCACTCTCCTTACATATTACATATAATTATAACTTATGAATTGGTTTTTATTCCGGATCAGGGGCAATATCTCAAGGGTCCATTTCTGGAGTATACTATGCATTATATAAATGCATTTTGCATTTTTCAATACACGATTTTGATCCATGGAAGTCTATGGAACCAAAAACCAGAAAAAAATCCCTGGCCCTTTACATAAAATGCACAGATGTGAACTACATCCACAGGAAACCATGTTAAATGGACTGTAGTGTATTTCTGCTAAACTGAAAATTTGCTAAAAAATGCATAGGTGTGAACCAGGCCTAAAACAGTACTGAGAAACACACATGACACACACAGGGCAATAAAAGACTGAAATCCTGCACAGAAGTATTGTGATACTGAAGATAATATAGGCTGACCCTTTTACTTTAGCATAGGTGTGAACCAGGCCTAAAACAGTACTGAGAAACACACATGACACACACAGGGTCTGCTATTAGCACCTATTTCAGTGTCCATCAGCATAAACAGCATTGTCTCACTATTACTTGTTAAAATGTAAGTCAACACTGATAAATCGCAGCTAGTTGGGGCTGTTTAAGCAATTAATAACAGTGTGGGGTTGATTTACTAAAACTGGAGAGTGCTAAATCTGGTGCAGTTGTGCATGGTAGCCAATCAGCTTCTAATGTCAGCTTGTTCAATTAAGCCTTGACAAAAAAAACCAGGATTTTTGCTTTTTTTTTTTTTTTTTTTCACACAGAGTTGCTAAAGAAACCCTGATTAGATTTTTTATATATAAATAACCTTAATAATGTGCATTGATTTTTTTTAAACTAGATTTTTATCTATATTTTGTAATTTTATATGTACAGGGTGGTGAGCAGTGATTCTTCTTTACTGCTTTCTTTTCCTTTCTGACAGTGCAAGCCTATGTGTGAGCCTACTCATTAAATGCATTGTACTCCTAATGCGTTTGATATGTTAACAGCTTTTAAGTAAGAAACAGTGTAATTGCATTGTGATAACCAGGGCTCCTCTTTGGCTAATTTGCAGTTGTTTTGCAAAAAATGTCAAAGTAATATCAGAAGTAAAAAAATTGAAATAATTAAATATTTTGGTTTTAAATTAAACCCTTAACATGTAGCCTTTAATCTGAACCTCAGATGCGTTTTAAAATGTATTCAAACCTAGATATTACCTTGTAAAAATAGCAGTGAAATCCTCAAAGTGTTGTACATAGTCTGTGCAGAGATCAGAGCTGTGGAAGTGACCTAGCACCTGTAACCACAGCCATAACCCTAACACTGAATAGGCACCTGCAAATTACCTTTATATCTGCTGAAAATTCCACTCCTCTACCTCACAGGACCAAAAGTTACTGCATTCGGTATAGTACATTTATTCAATTCTAATTACCTAAATGTATTTGAAGTGTAGAACACCCACTTGATGACAAACTGTTTATTTATTTTAATTAAGTCACAATGTTGCTCTTCTACAGAATGTTCTTAGAAAATAAGAATTATGTCACACAAATTTTGCTTTATCTTACCCACATGCAGTGTTCAAAGCAATATGTGTAGTCTGGCAAATGAAATATGTTTGTGCTTTCTTATATTTACAGTTAGAAACAGTCAATGCAATAGGTTTATTAATTAGGTCAACTTCTGTGATTTTCAGCAACTTTAAGCAGTTCTAAAAGAATTCTCCAGTATGAAATCTACATATAAAGTGTATGTATAAGAAAAGAAAGTTTTGTGTGAGGAGGGTGGAAGAATTAAAACATGTCAGATGATTTTTGTTGGACAGTTTTTCCCTTGCCTTCTGGCCAGGAGATGCAACAGGCCATGATGGGAAATCTCCATAAAATAAAGAGCAATCTACCCTTAGGCAGTTTTCACTGAAACAGGTTTCCCCATTGGAAGATTTACCCTCACCTACTGCTCTATAAAATGATGGATTTCCCTCACTTCTGGCCCTTTGGCAATATTCTTTAGTACAAACAGAGAGGTGAATCTCCCCAACAGGGACAAAGACAACAATAAAAACTTGATAGAGGCTCTGGACCCATTAACACTCTATTCACAACTAAAAAGTAAGTTTTGCCTGTACATATACTTTAAGTAAAAAGTAAGTTTTGCCTGTACATATACTTTAAGTAGTAGTAAATATCAAATACCAATACACTGATGTGTGACACTTTTTCTAACAATATCTAGTAGGACATCAACTTTCAGCAGTTCTCTGTTGCCCCTGGTAATGATTTCTAATTGGTTGTAATTGGTTTGGAGCTATCAGCTACCTAATTGGGGAAGGTTTTTCAAAACAAAGCTTTTCACTCCTACGTGATGTTCAACAATGGGGGCAAGGTTTCCATAAAATGGATTCTTTCACTACCAAGTATTACTGCACATGTGCAATTCCCAAAGCTAACTGACTCCAATATCAGTTTTGGTCCCAAAGCTGTCAAGTGAACTGTACTGTGATGTACACTAAATGCAGTCTTTCCAGACCTAGCTTGCTAATTTCTCATAAATGTTTGTGTTTCCATTTTAGTCAGTTACACATAAGAGCTTACAGTTTCATCTTCAAATCATTGCATATTCCATTACAAATAGTTGACATAAGCCCCATACACACGGTCGGACAATCCGCGGACCAGGTCCGTCGGACCATGTCCGTCATACTTTGTCTGATGTTGGTTTTGCGTACACACGGTCAGACAAAGTTGTCGGAAAATCCGATCATTCTGAACGTGGTGACGATTGTTGCCTACGACGGGACTACGTAGAGGCTAGTAGCCAATAGCTTTGGTCTTGTAATGTGATCTGAGCATGCGTAGCACTTTGTCCGGTCGGACAACCGTACACACGATCGGATTTGGTGTGATCGGACCGTGTTGTCGGCAAATCTTTCCAGCAGGAGATAAGACTTTGTCCGTCGGACAAACCGACGTACACTGTCCGATGGTGCATACACACGGTCTGATTTTTCAACAACATTGTCCGATCGGACAGAATCCATGAAAAAGTCCGACTGTGTGTATGGGGCTTTAGAGGACACAAGTAGGAATCTGGGCACCACAGCACATTGTGAAGGTTAACTACACTGCACATTGTGAAGGTTAACTATTCAAATCATCCCATGGCTCCTATTATAGATGACTTACTCTGGCTAACAAAATGGTATTGCCTTATTAGTTAAGAAAATAAAATAACACAATCAGTTTAATGAAATTACCATGATGTACAAGCATAATCATCGGACAGGAATGAATAAATGACTCCTGTGCTCTTTTCATAAATTACAATATAAAGAACTGCTAGAGGAAGTTCATAAACAAGTTCAAGTATAGATACCGTAAGTAAAAATTGTTATAGACTTTAGCTTTTATATTCTTCAGTACCCATAGTAGAAACAGTAAAGATCACCTGTTTATTTATTTAGTATCCATAGTAGTGAAGGGCAGGCTATCTGGCAGTCCACAAGTTAATTGTATGGGACCACAAGTACCTGTCAACTCTTCAATACTATGATTAAAATAATTCTGCACCAAGCCCAAGGAATTATTTAAGATTCTTCCTTCACAGAAAATAATGGGACCTCTGTGAGAAGAACAATTTGTCTGTGTCTAGTGTCTGTACTGAGATTTTACAATTTAATAAGGAAATACATTTTAAAAGAACAGTAAACTGTTAAGGCTACATGCAAAGCAGTGATTTAGACAGAACAGAGATTTTTGCTGCAGCTCTGCGCAGCTGAGTGCACTATAATGACAGGTCACTGGCAGCCGCAGCTATTAGTGACTCTCCGCACAGTCAGCAATTGCCTACGGTTACCTGCAGCTGCTGGGAACCTGTCATCATAGTGAATAGGGACAGTGGCCTGCACCTAGCCTAGCAACCTACAGTCCCTACAGTGTTACTGCATGCAAGGCACATATTTTTTTTTTTTTTTAAGCAAAATGTTTTAACCTTAAAAAATGCTAAAATGTATCTAAACCCAAAACAATAGATTTACTATTTTGGTGGCTGCATTCGTTTCCTTTGTGGCTATACCGTGGCACTGGATTTCTATCAGGATTACCAGGTATCTGTCTGTATTTGCAGAAAAATTTGCTTTTCTAAAAAAAAAAGATAAGGAATGATAAGCTACAATATTGTTATTTTAATTTAATAAAATACTTGCTTTTGCTTTTTTTCATTATTTGTTGCATCTCAGTGCAGCCTCTTAGTTTTACTAATGGTGACAACAGTGGACCATGCCTACATAATGGAGGTTGCTTTACCAAAGGCAAAAAGGCAGTATCTGCAAGGGAAGTTGCACTTTACAAGGAAATTTACCCCAGAGCTCAGAGAATGTAGTGAAGCTCATCCTCGTTCAAATGTGTGCAAGCAAAAATGTGCTTTGTCCTTGCATGTGATTGGGTATTCTTTGCAAAACAAAAGTTCACTCATTGGCTAAGCTATGGGGCAAACTCTCTTGCAAAGTACAACTTCCCTTGCAAAGTGAACAGTCTGTTTGCCTTTATTAATACAATCCCAATGTGTGTTGAAAAGGCCACTTGTAGTCTCCATTGCAAATCCACATGACAGGGTGACAACACAGGGTTTACATATGCTTTAATTCTTCCATGTATTTTACATTTATTACAAATTCTCCCTTCTTGATAAAACTCTATTCTATTCAAACACACTGACTACCCAAAATTACCCAAAATCCCCAATTGGGCTGTTGCTTTTGCATATCGTGTTTTAAAAAATATTTCTGGACCTTCTCACATGTTAAGGTAAGCTGTACAGCTTAATACCCTAACTTTATGATTAGCGGGTTACCCCAAACTACAATGAAGAAAATAGGGGGAAATCATTTGGAAAATCTATTGTGCAGTCATTCCCATAACTCATCTTGTTATGTTCCATTTAGAGCAAGCAAATCAGATTAGACAAGCAGTACAATGTATTACTGACACTTGCTGATTCGTAGCAGCATGTGATTATTCATAAACCCCCGCAGTTTGGCTTTGCAATATTCTATTCCAGATTGTTAGACCTTGCAATAGGCTGTTGGAGTTTTCTGTGGTTATGATGAACGGAAAGTTAATAAATTTGTTTTGACAACAAGACATTTGGTGAAAGCTGATTATCTCTTTAAAACAAAAGGCTAAAACATTCCAAGCATCTGTCAACATCTTCTCATGCAATATTTAATCAGCTCTCAAGTACATGCAAACACATTATACGGCTAATAGATTTTTTTAATTGTATTATGTAAATTGTACAGCAGACCTTTATATTCATTAATTTTTTCCATTGCTTATCACAAAGTGTGCGAGTGAAAAAAAACCTGATTGTTCAGATAAGCTTTGACAGAAACCCTCTGAGATTAACCTTGTTGTGTTTTTTTAGGTAGCTATGATTCATAATATGAAAACACAAGGTAATGCAATTTATTGATGTTGAAGGTTTATTAAAAAAAATACTACAACAGTATGTGATCTAATGACCTAATTGACAAGGCCCATTTTCTTCATTTTAAAGGTAATTTGTGAACTTAAGAAATCTATTTGTAAATTTGTATTCACTCATATGGAGCATTCAGTGATGATAGTTGTAGTATGGCACTTCAGATTTGCATACACGATGTAGACAAAGTAATAAAACAATACACATTAACAAGCAATGAATTAAAGGAAAATTCATCACAATTACAAATATGTCTGTATTGGATAGTCATATTAGATTGATTCATAGTCACTGTACCTCAAATAAGCATTCAGTGATTAATAACTGCATTGGCTATAAAAGAAGTGTGTCAGTTGGCACTTACTTTTGTGTATTTTCACAGTGACACAAAGTAAAATTTCAAAGAGGTCAAAAATCCAGGTCCAGAAATTTCAGAAGCTCCAGTAAAAAAAATTAAAAACAAGATAATATAGTGTCAAGAGAAAGTGTCTAAAATATACAAGCAACAAATGTTAAAAGAGTTATTGTGATTGCAGTTTATTGCTCACTGGCAGAAAAAAAAATGACATACAAAGGTTCCTAAATGGCACAAAAGTAAGGGGGAAAATGCACCCATGAGAAATGGAAAAACTATGCTTGGGTTTAAATTTTGAAAAAGTTAAGATTTCTTGATGCCACAATAACAGTGGCTAATTGTTAGTTATGACAGGGCATTCATTTTGGAGTGGACAGCACCTCAAGGTTATCCTTATGTCCAATGCTTTCCATGAATTCTCATATGACATCTTTGGAATCTGAGCCCATTTTTAAGTGATGGATGCAGTCCATGATGCAACTACTGCCCCTATGATGTTCCCAGATTCCAGTAAAATCCATAAACATATTTAAGAATAGTTAAGAAAAATAAAAAAATGATTGAAGTAGTTTATTATGTATTTTTAATGTATTGTTAAGCATTTCTTCAATTTTTCTGTGCCTTTTAAACTCTTCATAGAAATAACTGGCAAGAAATATCCTTTTAAAATGATGATGAACGCCTTGGTAGAAAACCAAACAATTTATTCTGAGATTAGTTTTTTCAATTTATGATCAATAATAATAAAGCAAAATAAAGCACACTGGAGACAAATATATAGATCAGAAACATATACGCTTTGGGAAGAATTACTAAAACTTGAGTACTCAGAATCTGGTGCAGCTGTGCATGGTAGCCAATCAGCTTCCAAATTCAGCTTGTTCAGTTAAGCTTTGGCAATAAAACCTGGAAGCTGATTGGTTTCTATGCACAGCTTCATCAATTTTTCTACTCTCTAATTTTAGTAAATGCCCACCCCCCCCCCCCCATATGACCTATAATTTATATATTACAATGTCATATGCATATTAGTATAGCTATACATTATTAACACCTATTTTTGCATATACCACATGTTTTAAGGAGATTTTGCCACTTTTTTCATTCAAACATGACACTCAAAGTAATACAACATGTCAGATGGCCTTGAGTACCTATGTTAATTTCAAGCTCTGTTGCACTGCTTCAAGGCTAACACAGAAAACTCCAGGGAGAAACAAAACATATTTGTACTCAGCAATATTTCAACAAAAAAAACTGCAATTTGGTTAAAATCAATACAGCACACTTTGGCTAAAGTATCTTTATGGTCAGTAATAGGTTAATCAACAGGTTTAATAAACATCTGTCACATTTTATTGTCTAGGCTAAAACATTCTGCACATGAAAGATAAAGCTGTGAATGTATATATGTGACCCAACCATCAGATTGATTTAAGGGACCTTTTAAACTGGTATAATGTAATGCTCAACATGCATCTAGATCAAATGAACAGTTACCTATTTCTAGTAGTGTTCCACAGCAAAAACATCTCTTGCATTTAGTCTTAATTTTCTAATGTCCTTGCATACTTTAGTATCAATTGAACATGTTCAGCAACTTGAAGGAACATCTGTATATCATTATTATAACTGTGCATTAAGTTGATTATTACTGGTCATAAACTGTTTAATCTTGTTATTGCAATGAGTACAGGTCTCAGAAAAGAAAGGACATGCCATAGATATGGTTACCAGAGTTCCCTAGATTTGAAAGATTGCCACAATTTTACAATGTTGTTGATGTCCATTGGGGTTATCTGATATTCACATATTTGAGGGATGATAAGGTTGTTGATGTCCATCTTTTCAAATCAATAGACATCTGAGTTGATTTTTAAGAAAACAGCAAAATAAATTAAACTATTTAGTATGTGAAATGTAACATTTTATTTTAACTTATTTTAACATGAATGCAGTGATAACAAAAAAAGGGAGTAGACATTTTTTGATAATAATATTTGTTGTACATAATGACTGTAGGTAGCAAAGCACTGGATTTATATGTATACTGTTAACAGTATTTGCTGTCTTAAGTGGGGATTGCCAGTCTTAACCACTTGCCGACCGCCGCATGCGATTTACGTTGGCAGAATGGCACGGGCAAGCAAAAGGGCGTACCTGTACGTCCCTTTGAAATTGCTGCCTAGCTGGTGGGCACCCACCACGCGCCACGGGAGTGTACCCGCGGGTCCCGCAAACTCGATGTTCGCCAGTGGGCCCGCGATTGCGGCAAGGAGAGGCAGAACGGGGAGATGCCTATGTAAACAAAGCATTTCCCTGTTCTGCCTAGCAACATGACAGAGATCTACTGCTCCCTGTCATCGGGAGCAGTGATCTCTATCATGTTGTAGTGAGCCCACCCCCCACTGCAGTTAGAACACATCCAGGGAAAACACTTAACCCCTTGATCGCCCCCTAGTAACCCCTTTCTGCCAGTGTCATTTATACAGTAATCAGTGGCTATTTGTAGTTCTGATCACTGTATAAATGTCAATGGTCCCAAAATAGTGTCAAAGTTGTCCGATCTGTCTGCCATAATGTTGCATTCCAGATGAAAATCACAGATTGCTGCCATTACTAGTAACAAAAAAAATAATAATAAAAATGCCATAAATCTATCCCCTATTTTGTAGACGCTATAAAATATGTAGAAGAATACATATCGGCCTAAACTGTGGAAGAAGTTTGTTTTTTTTATATATATTTTTGGGGATATTTATTATAGCAAAAAGTAAAAAATATAGCTTTTTTCAAAATTGTCTTTTTTTGTTTATAGCGCAAAAAATAAAAACCTCAGAGGTGATAAAATAGCACCAAAAGAAAGCTCTATTTGTGGGGAAAAAAAGGACGTCAATTGTATCTGGGTACAACGTTGCACAACTGCACAATTGTCAGCTAAAGCGATACAGTGCCGAATCGCAAAAAAATGCTCTGGTCAGGAAGGGGTAGATCCTTCTAGAGCTGAAATAGTTAAACATTACAAGTAGGAAACTAATTAAATACCTAAGCTTGAAGTGACAGATAAAGGAAGGGCTGAAAAATGACCATCTCAGGGCTAAAATGAAAGATACTGTATGCACCATAGGTTCCCATGTGTAGGCTAAAGAGGATATACATTTATGTTAGATAATAGGACAAGACTTCAGAGTGACAGAATGTAAACTAGGACAGTATAGGTGCATACAAATAAAAAGAAAAAAGCTCAATGTGCAAAAGCTAAAAGTCCAGGATGTAGGAAAATCACTTCCAGCAGAGTACTGGATTGTCTCTGTGCACTGGATAAACAAGAAAAACAGAAGATGCCACCATTTAATTGTATCAATTTAATAAAATATTGGATAAAACACTGCACTCACAAAGGTAGTAGAATGATAGGCACAACAGTCTCTGGTTGCTTTTCAAGGCTCATTCTTGGTCGCTCTTCTGTGGCTGTAGCACCTCCAGCAAAGTATAGAATGGTCTCTGGGCAAAGGGTGGTGAAATGACAGGCACATCTAACATTCCTTGGTCACTTGTCTGAGCAGAAATGGAGATTGATCAGAGTTCAGCTAGGGAAGGTGTGAAGCATGATGTGACAGGGATGGAGTCAACAGGAGGATGCTGTAACTATGCTTGCATCTGTCTGCTGGTTTGGATCTCATTTGTTTGGTTGTTGCTGAACTTGGCCTGTTCCTGACTTCATTCCTGAATCCTGACTATTACTAAGGTTATATTCAGTAAAACATTTAGTGATTAGGTGTAATAGCCAGCGCATTTAAGGGGCCCAAAATCACCCCCTATAGGACATAACATTTTAAAACAAAAAAGAAATACTAAAACTGCTTACTGCACAATAGTTCTGAGATAAAGGACATACTGTATATACAGTATATATATATATATATATATATATATATATATATATATATATATATATATATATATATATATATATAGAGAGAGAGAGAGAGAGCGAGAGAGAGAGAAAATGTGTATATGTATGGAGGCTACTATTAAATATGTACTTTGAGTCATTTTATTAGTCCAACTCTTTTACTTAACTACGTTTTGATAGTAACATATATATATATATATATATATATATATATATATATATATATATACTGTATTTTATCTCACTATTACTTCAATGAGCATTTTTAGTATTTCTATTTTTTCTGCCTCTACATTTCATGCCTTATTTTGGCCCTGATGAAGGGAGTGAATCCCCCCCCCCCCCCCCCTTACGAAAAAAAAAAAAAACATTGGCTACTACACTCAATCAATAAACATCTTCCTGAATATAATCTTATGGTGTGGCACTTGAGTCTCCTATACAACTCAGGGTTATGGGGGTGACCCCTTGGTGTGTGGCAGTGGCCTACCTACCAATTGGATGCTCCCCAGGGATCATATTAACCTACCAGTAATGGCAATTTGAACACAAGAATATCACCTACTTACATCTCTAGGATCCAGCATCATCTACCTATTAACCAAAGTTAATTCCAGCTTATGTCAACCTTGCTTCTGTACCGCCATTGCTGACCCAGAGCATCTGTATTCATCCACATGACTTCTGATCTTGTTCACTGTATAGTGACGTAATGATTTTGCATGCACACATACCCTGCTGTTGCCCCTATGCTACCAGTTACCTTAAGAAGAGGTTGGGCTGGTGAAGCAATCTCAGATCTTTACCAAAAAACAATATAACAAATATTAAACCTTGCTGCATGTGATGGCACACTTCTAATAAATGTTTATATATTTTTTGGAAAGAATTGTTCTTTCTTTAGCAATGTGTAATTGTTAGTCCATCTACTTGTTGTTATTGTAAACTTCTAGCAAGTCAAGGTTTTGAAAACACTGTGCTGTATGAAGTTTTGCACATACAGAAAAAAGCATCTAATATAATGAGCAGTGATGTAAGTAACGTTAAAATAAACCGAGTTACTTAACGCAGTTACTTTAGAGGGTAACGAGTAATCTAACTGATTACTTTTCCCCTCATGGTAACGCGGTTCCTATTACTTGGGCGGCGTTACCGCAATTACATCTACTGCCACTAGAGGGCAGTAGTGTAATTCCGGTGTCCTACCGAAAAAGTTCCCCCACCAGATAAGGACCCCCTGTACTGCGCAGGTGCAGCGCTTGCGTAGTACGAAGCACTACAGAGCTTACGAAAATTGCCGAACCTAAACAGCTCTGAGTGAACTCTACAACGCGCAGGCGCATTTCACATGTAATTGTACAAGGCGATGCCGCACGCTCCCGATGCTCGTGCTACTCTGCAAGGGGCGTCTATAGTGTAACCAAGGGGCGGGTCTAGTATTACTGTAACCAAGGAGCGCATTTATTATTATTGTTATATATCGAGCTCTGCCATTAATTTAACATTTGCCCTCTTCTGTAGCCATCCGCCCCTTACACGATATAATAATAATAGACCCGCCCCTTGCTTACAACAAGATCTGCCTCATGGTTAGAGTAATAATAGAGCAGCCCCTTGGTTACACGATATATAACAATAATAATAAATGCACCGCTTGCTTACAGTAATACTAGACCCACCCCTTAGTTACACATATAGAATATTTAACCACTTTCAGACCGGACCAATTTGCAGCCAAAGGACCAGGCCCCTTTTTGCGATTCGGCACTGCGTCGCTTTAACTGACAATTGCGCGGTCGTGCGACGTGGCTCCCAAACAAAATTGACGTCCTTTTTTTCCCACAAATAGAGCTTTCTTTTGGTGGTATTTGATCGCCCCTGCGGTTTTTATTTTTTGCGCTATAAACAAAAATAGAGCGACAATTTTGAAAAAAATGCATTCTTTTTTACTTTTTGCTATAATAAATATCCCCAAAAAAATATATAAAAAAAACATTTTTTTTCCTCAGTTTAGGCCGATACGTATTCTTCTACATATTTTCTACAAAAAAAATTGCAATAAGCGATTATTGATCGGTTTGCGCAGAAGTTATAGCGTTTACAAGATAGGGGATAGTTTTATAGCATTTTTATTAATAATTTTTTTTTTATTAGTAATGGCGGAGATCTGCGATTTTTTTTGTGACTGCGACATTATGGCGGACACGTCGGACATTTTTGACACATTTTTGGGACCATTGTCATTTTTACAGCAATTAATGCTATTTAAATGCATTGATTCCTGTAAAAATGACACTGGCAGTGAAGGGGTTAACCACACGGGGGCAGTGTAAGGGTTAAGTATGCCTAGGGGTGTGTTTCTTACTGTGGGGGGGGGGCGTGGCTGTCAGCTAGTGAATGCTGATCTCTGCTCCAATCACAGGGAGCAGAGATCGGCGTCATTAGTTGCTAGGCAGAACAGGGAGATGCTGTTTATCTCAGCATCTCCCCGTTCAGCCGTCCCGTGAGACGATCGCGGGGGTCACCGCGGGGACCGAGTCCGCGGGGACCGAGTCCGCGGGGACCGCGATCGGACTCATGGGGGTCCCGACCGTCGCGGGAGCGCGCCGCTCCCGGCGCGCTCCCGATGGCACGGACAGGCAGAAAGGAGGGACTTATGTATACGCCCTCCTGCCTGTACGTGCCATTCTGCCGACGTATATCGTTGTGCGCCGGTCGGCAAGTGGTTAAAAAAAGTCACAGTTACTTTGCTGCATAACTAATTACTTTTCCAATGTAGTAACTGAGTTACTAACGCAATTACTTTTTGGGAGAAGTAATTTGTAACTTAACTAATTACTTTTTTTAAGTAAGATGACCAACACTGATAATGAGTAAGTCTTGCCATGCAATAGCATCATTCACTTGCATTCACGTTACTGGTAACAACCAACATATCCATCAGTAACAACAAAGCAAATATGCATGCTCATACTTGGTGTGTGGGAAAAGTTTTCTTGGCATTCAGTAATGACTCACAGGTGCATTAAAGAGGACGTAAACCCTGCAAAGGAAAAGCATAATGGGCTACTATGCATCTCTTACCTGACACAGGAGCCTGCGCCCCGATATCCTCGCCAGCTGGAAGCGTCCATCTTCCTTACGGGGTCGCGGACTCTGGCTCTGTGACTGGCGCGTGACATCACTCGCACGTGCGCATGGGAGAGTGTGGGAGCCGCCATACACGGCATGTCCTTTAATAAAGTGTGCATGTGCCGAATACATTGGCGCATGCGCAGAAGGAATCCTCGTACGGGGAATTGTAAATATCTCCTAAACCATGTAGGTTTAGGAGATATTTACAGCACCTACAGGTAAGCCTTAATCTAGGCTTACCTGTAGGTGAAAGTGTGTTGTAAGGGTCCACGATCTAAGGGACTGCCAATATCACTTATCACCTCCAAAAAAAAAAGATATTTAAATGAAATTTGTCATGAGAGAAATATGGAGGTTACCATTGCTGCCCTACTAGTGGAAACCCTGCTTGCTTTGCTGTTTCTGCTGATTGTCTGCTTTACATAACTTTTCAGCTTTATGTGCCGCATGCTTGTACTAGGTCTGAGACTAAGAAATATCTGAAATGAGGTATTATAGTCTACTTATTTCTCTTTTAACAGATTTTCTTTTAACCAAACTCCAGCCAAAAATTTTTTTTTCATGTTTTGGCCAGAGTGGGGAAGGAATATAACCACTGTGGTTTGTTTCCCTATTGGCAATATTTCCCCTCATTCCTGTGTAAACAGGGCTTAATAGGGAGTCTTTCCAGTAGAAATATCCATAAACTTAAGTGCAATCCGTCCATCCTTTTAGACCTAAAATGATTCAATGTGCTTAAGTGAAATGAGGGATGGCACAATCATAAGAATAGTCCAAATTATGAAGTATCACTAAAATAGCAATATAAGCAGCAGGACATTTATTTGCTGCCAAGCAATGCAATGTTTCTAAGCCACGAAGGATCCATACCTCAGGCAACAGTGACAGAATACATTAACAGACGCAATGTTTAAATATCTATCATTCAGAAACTCCCAGAGTTGCATGCCTCTTACACCCATACAAAAAATCAACATACAAAACCAATATTCAAAATGAGAAAATTCAATACAAATCATGTATTCACATGCAATGGTCACACTAGATCCCATGGTGCTATAAGTCCCACAGAGCAAACTAACCAGATCATCAGCAGCATGCTTCTGATTTTATACTGGCAATACAGTTAACATATTCAAACAATGGTTTTTAAAAACATTACAGTGATGTTATACTAACAACTGAAGCCCTCCAGAAGGGTAAGGATTTAGGCTGGCCATAGACAGATCATAATTCAATCCATGTGTGTCAACCCCCGCTCAGCAGAAGTCAATCTAATAATTGACTTCTGTCAAACTGGCTTGTTGGAAAATTGTTCTTGCTCAGTGGTTGCCACAAACAAAAAATCCATCTATGGCCAGCTTTAGTCATGACACTGTAAAAATAGTATTTTGCCACAACCTCTCATCAGGTCAATGAACTTAGGGGAACAGTGATAGATTATGTACCCATGCCCCAATGTATGGGCGATCAAGCAAGACTTCTGGAGATGGAGACTTTCTGTACCCTTAATAAGATCTTAGCGCCACCAACATTAAACTTTTCTCTTTCTTTCAGTTGTTTTTTTGGAAACACATTGATCTGTCTCAGCCCCATCAATTATCTATTGCCTCTATTTTGTTGTGCATGATTTAGCCTTTATTTATTATATATGATATACCGATATGCTGCATGCAGCAATATATTTGTCTGATTGGCACTGTTATGTTGCCTGGTGGTTTGGTTTTGTATTTCTATTTACCGTATTTATCGGCGTATAACACGCACTTTTTCCCCCTTAAAATCGGGGGAAAGTCGTGGGTGCGTGTTATACGCCGACCCCCCCCCCCCAAAAAAAATCAAACGGCACCGAAAAACAGCGACCGCCGTCAATAAATAAACGAGCGCCACTGAAAAAGACCGATCTGTCTGTTCGGCTGCGCTCGCAGTCCCACCTCCCTGCGCCCGCATCCGAAACAGCAGGGAGGAGGGACTGCGAGCAGAGCCGAACAAACGGCTCAGGCTTTTCCGGCGGCGCTTGGTCTTTTCCGGTGGCGTGGTCTTTTTAGGCGGCAAATTTAAATGTGGGCAAGCTGCAAATGACGCTGGCAAGCTGCAAATGACGCTGGCAAGCTGCAAATCACACTGGGCAAGCTGCAAATCACACTGGGCAAAGCTGCAAATGACGCTGGGCAAGCTGCAAATGATGCTGACAAGCTGCAAATCACACTGGGCAAGCTGCAAATCACGATGGGCAAGCTGCAAATGACGCTGGGCAAAGCTGCAAATGACGCTGGGCAAGCTGAAAATCACACTGGGCAAGCTGCAAATCACACTTGGCAAAGCTGCAAATCACACTGGGCAAGCTGCAAATCACACTGGGCAAAGCTGCAAATGACGCTGGGCAAGCTGCAAATGACGCTGACGAGCTGCAAATCACACTGGGCAAGCTGCAAATCACGCTGGGCAAAGCTGCCAATCACACTGGGCAAGCTGCAAATCACACTGGGCAAGCTGCAAATCACACTTGGCAAAGCTGCAAATGACGCTGGGCAAGCTGCAAATGACGCTTAAATGTAAGTGTTTTTTTTTTTTCCCTAAACTTCCCTCCTAAAACTTTTTTTCCTAAAATGCCCTCCTAAACTTGGGGTGCGTGTTATACTCCGGTGCGTGTTATACGCCGATAAATACGGTAGTTCCATTTCATTTTGGTGATTTTATGTTTTCTTTCTCTACAGTAATTTTTCTAATTGTTTTTATATTTTGACGATTACTAATGTACCCAAAATATTGCTGTTCCCCCCTAATGTCAGGTCTGGGTTCTGCCTATTGTTTCAATCTTTTGCCCCATTTATCAGGAGCTCAGATTAGGCATGTGCACTCAGCCCCAGCAAAGGTAGCATCTATTACCTACTTTCAATTTTGCAGCAGCTTTACCCTTTGGTCCCAGCTGTGACAGGCAGGCCTCCATGCCAACTGGGGCAACATATATAGAGAAGCTTATATTTATGCATAAACTACCTTGAAAAAAACAGATGAGAACCTGACAACTATGACCCTCCCATGTTCCTGTTTGAAATAATGGATAATCAAATGTGATGTTCATTAAAATGGGTGTTTTGTTTAAGAAAAAAATCATAATAGCCTACCTGCCAGTCAACAAAATAATGCATTTTAATGACTTCGTTTGTTTCAATACAAGCAAAAAAATAAAAAAAATAAGCATTACACAGAACAAACTAACTTGTAAATGGGAACTAGCAGAAATAAGGGCTCTGCAATTTATTATAATGAGTACGAAGTTTGTGAAATTCAACTTGTATGAATTATCCAAATATGTTTTCATAAACTAATGATCCAAACTGCACTGCAAACGTAGAAGTGTCTATTAAACATTTCAGAGGTAAATCCAGTTTATATCCTTTCAGATTGAATTAGCACTTAAATAATTGTCTACCTGACAGTTACAGTCAATTAGACAAGTTATTAATTTTAGAACTCACCTCTAGCCACAGCTGTCACAGAATTACTGTGTTATATGTGTTGATGCTTTAACATGAAACTATTCTTTTACTTTTAATAAAAGTGCTTGATGAAGTGATCGTAAAGGACACTAGTAATTGAGGTGTTAGTGCCTTCTAAAAGTGCAATATATGTGTGGTAGCGTAGATACTATTTTATGTTGTTAAAGTTCCATTTCTGCCAGATCTTATAAATTCTACATTTATTGTAAGAGCTATAAAGCAGCCTGATATAACAGAGTGTTTCAGCACAGACAAAGACAAACTAATGTGTCCGGGAAAGTTGCTGAACTGAGATTATCGATTTGCTTGGAAACTTGAAAGAAAGAAATGCCCTTTAAAATGATTGTTCTTTTTATTATAATAAATATGCTTTTTTTTTACCATTTCAATAACTGATATACTATGACAAGTAAGTGCATTTCTAGGAATTAAAAAAACCCTACTCAAGAGTTTTCCATAGGATGATGTTGACAGCTTGTGGCTCAGTTCAGTGTTATTGCTGATATTTCATATTATGTATGAAGAGGTGGAACTAAAAAATATTTGGCAACCGCTATAAGACTATGGGAAATTTCCTGCCTTTGATTTTTCTGTGAGGGCTAATCGACATTTAGGATGGTTTATTAAGGAAAATCAAATTGCAATAACAATATGTAAAGGGCAGTAACCTGAAATGACCAACCAAATAAGGTTAGTGTTTTCAAGCCAATAAATGTATACATAATTGTTACTGGAAGTTTCCACTTTTTAAACACACTTTGCCCAGTCATTCTGAAAAACCCTGATGGGCAACTTTGTCAAATGCATGTGTCTTGTAGTTACATTTTCTTGCATTCGTGCATGTTTTGTTTACATGTATTACTGCAAATAATAGCTGAAGCAGCTATAAGGAGAAGGAAATCTGCAGAGAGCTCCTAGAAAATATGGGTGCTCCAGACAATATGTTTTGTCTTGGAGTTTTGAAAAGAGTTGGAAAGGGTTACTACCACTTTCCAGTGGGTGTCATGGTTTTGCAATAGAGTTGTCTGCTTACCTGTCTCCATGTGTTCATCTCTAGAGACCAGCCGACTATCACCTGACTGCTTTTATCATCCCTCCTCTGGCAGGGCTCCACCCTAGTTCCTATCACAGGACTCTATATTAACCTGTGCACTGCAGGCCAACCCTGCTGATCAACCTTGTGTGTTTGGCTTTCTGTTACCTGCCGTGTGCTCTTCTGTTGTTCTGTTACCGACTTTGGTGTGTCCCTGACTATCCCTGTTTGCCTGTGACCCTGACTTTCTGGCGTGTCCCTGACTATGCCTGGTTGCCTGTGACCCTGAACCTTTAACGTGTACCTTGCTGTCCCTGTCTGCTTGTGGCCCTGACCTTGGCTATCCCTCACTATCCCTGTCCTGCCTACTGTGGGTGTGAGCTGGGGGACCCTGGGGGTCGCGACCTGGAGCCAGTTGTAGCCCAGTCCATCCTCACCACTAGAGGCTCTGGTGAACACCAGCTGGCTCTTAGACTCCGCGCCCCAGGGAATCTTACGCTCTAACCCCGGTAGGATCTGTCTTGGTGTCCGGCGGCCCGGTCTTCCGTATCACCTTGACTCCCATCTGCTGCAGTCAGCCATAGGGCCCACTACCTTGCGGTGCACTCCTGATCCCTACGGTGTGCATCTGTCACCTAGCCTCAGGGTGACCTGACAGTGGGCCACTGGGTTGATGTTAAGGATAATTTCCCCACTTCCTATGTTGCCACTCAAACAAAAAGTAATGGGAATTTTCTCCAGTGGTTACTACTGAGAGGAAATTCCAGTAAAGGTGCCCCTTCCCTGTGAGAGAGAGACCATCCAGTTATACTGTGCTGCACTGTAAGCGAGCAAGAGAGACTGCCAGTGATACTCTAAAAGAAACCATGAACAGATGGAAGACATTTCTACATTTACTAAGCAGGAGTTGGGTCCCAAGGTCTTAGTGGGGCTATGTATCCAATAAATTAGAGTGCCTGGCCATTAAAGTGCATTTATTTCAGTGCTGGGATGAGGTCATCGATACACTGGCCCTTCTCCAGATGCTTTTCCTGTCCTATAAGTGAAGAGACTGTAAGAGATAAATATATACTGACCAGTGATAGTGGCCTTGTCATGTGATAGAGATGGAGGCTGACCAATGGTAGTGCCCCTGTCCTCTGAGAGAGGGAGAGAGAGAAGGCCCAGTGGCTGTGTCACCGTCTTCTAATAGAGGATGAGAGAGTGCCCAGTGATAGTGCACTGGTCCACTAGGAGAGGAAGACAGAGACTGCCCAGTGATAGTGCCCATGTCTTCTGAAAGAGGAAGAGAAGTTACCCAGTGATAATGGGTCCTATTAAAAAGGAAGAGAGAAACTGTCCAGTAATAGTGCTCCTGTTCTCTAAGACAGACTGTGTATTAAGAATGCCTCTCTGTGTGAGAGAAAAAAATAGAGAAAGAAAGAGCAAAAATATATTGACCCAACAGAGTGTCACTCCTAATGGAGGGAGTTTTTTTTTAGAGAGGGAATACACCTGTCCCGTGAAAATGTTGTCCATAAAAAAAAAGTGCTCCTGTCCTTCAGAAGAGGGACTGTCCATAAAAAGTGCCTTTGTCCTTTGGAAGAGAGACTGTCCAGAAAAAGTGCCCTGGTCCTTTGGGAGAGAGACTGTCAAGCAAGGGTGCTACCGTTTGAGAGACAGAATGTGTCTATGGATGATGCTTCTGTCTTGTGAAATAGAAACTGTCCAGGAAAAGTGTTCCTATGTATGTGAAAAAAAAGAGAGCGAAAAGGAGACACTATTCAGTAAGAGATTAAACCCTAACTTAATGACATTTAGTTTGTTAAAACACTGTTTACTAAGCAATTGTCATTTTTTAGTTAATAAAATTCCTGTTTTTACTTTTTTATCCTTTGTTGCAAATCAGGGTTACTGATCTCCTGCTGTATCTTTGTTTCTTTCTACATGCATGCACTATGGCAATGCCTCCATGGCATTTCTCAGGGTGTGATTCCTGATGGTAACAATGAACATCAGTGGACCATGCCTACATAATATGTGTTGAACCTGGCACTTGTAGTCGCCTTCAGAAGACTACTGACTACTAGGTGGCAAAGTAAAACACAGTTGGGAGAGAGTAACAGAGCACCGTATCCTTATAACATAAAGTGACTGAACATACCCATTCACATAGGGGGGGGGGATCTGGGGGTCCCCTTGTCAAAGGGGGCTTCCAGATTCTGATAAGACCCTTGCCCGCAGACCCCCACAGCCGCCAGGCAAGGGATGTGGGGAAGAGGCCCTTGTCCCCATCAACATGGGGACAAGATGTTGAACATAAATGTGAATGGTCCCAAAATAGCGCCAAAAGTGTCCGATCTGTGCGCCCTAATGTCACAGTCATGATAAAAAATTGCTGATCAGCGCCATTACTAGTAAAAAATAATGATTAGTAAAAATGCCATAAAACTATCCCCTATCTTGTAGACGCTATAACTTTTGCGCAAACCAATCCGCTTATTCCGATTTTTTTTACCCAATTTATGTAGAAGAATACGTATTGTATTGGCCTAAACTGAGGAAGGATATTTATTATAGCAAAAAGTAAAAAATAATGCGTTTTTTTTTTAATTGTCACTCTTTTTTTGTTTATAGCGCAAAAAATAAAAACCGCAGAGGTGATAAAATACCACCAAAAGAAAGCTCAATTTGTGGGGAATAAAGGATGTCAATTTTGTTTGGGAGCCACATCATGCGACTGCGCAATTGTCAGTTAAACAATGCAGTGCCAAATTGCAAAAAGTGCTCTGGTCTTTGGCCAGCCAAATGGTCCGGGGCTTAAGTGGTTACATTTTTGTATTGAGTATGTTTTATAGCAGTAAAAAGGTAAAAAATATTGTTTTCTTTTTAAAAAATTGTCGCTATTTTTTGTTTATATCGCAAAAAATTAAAACCACAGAGCTGATCACATACCACCAAAAAAAAGCACTATTTGTGGGTAAAAAAAGGATATCAATTTTATTTGGGTACAGTGTCCCACGACCGCGCAATTGTCAGTTAAAATAACGCAGTGCAATATTGCACTATTGCACAATATTGTGCCTCCTGTCCAGAACCTTCACATTGTCTTGAATCATAAGCGACGGTGTGAACGGGCGTATGCAGAGGTGTGACAGCGCGAACGTGCGCAACGTGACAGATGCTGGAATTAAGGGGGTAAAACCTTTCGGGCTGAAGTGTTTAAAGTATAAGTTATCTTTACTAAGAATGGCTATATGAGGTCATTGTAATGGCAGTAGCAGGCTTGATTCCTAGAAAGTGATAGAAAATACAAATTACTAAAATTATAATACAGAAATATTACAGCATATTTTGAAAAAAAAAATGTATTATATTTCAAGGTGATTGTACATTTAATTATGTTTTGATCCATTTTGACAACATAAAAATAAAAGCAGGAAAATAAATTGTTTTAAAGCAATGAATGATTTACTGAAATGTATGTGTTACGCTTACCTAAAATAGGAACTCGGTATGTCTAGTGATTATAAAAGACAAGCATACAAGAAAGAATGCTGTTCTGTACACGTGAGGAAGGTCACATAAATGCTTCAGTGGTTATTCCATTAAATTTTCTCAGCACAGTTAGCAAATTAATGTGGCAGAGACAGACTCAAAATTAAACTCATGCTCCGGTCAGCCACTGGACAGTATTCACCAAATCAACAGCCAAGGCATGTCAGACTTTGCTGCAAACTTTCTTAATTAGGAGCATCAAGGTGAGTGGCTCAGTAAAGACGACCTTATAACAGAGCAATGAATTTTCATATACCTACTTAGGTTAATTACAGGGATACATTTTCTGCAACATAAGATATTCAAGACAGCAGAATGATAATAAATGAGTAAAACTACATAGCAGATTATACTGTCAGGCTCCTTGATTTTAGTGTGGGAAGGTTGGACTGTAAGAGTCTATAGTGAATACAGTTTGTGGGGCCGTAGGTTCTACAGATTAAACACCTGCTAAACTTACCTGAGACTGAATAAGGTACAGAGACATTTATCGTCAGTTTGCCATCTAAATTTGATTAAAGAAATCACAGTTACAAGGTTGAAAGAACATGCATTATCTAATTTATCTTATTTTACTTTTGTAAATCATCCATGAATTGCAACTATTGAAGTCAAGGCACAGTAATGGAAATTGCCTAATATTGTGAAATCTAAAATGCACATGTAGCGGTGCCCCCGTAGGAGCCGCTGAGTGTTGTGGTCCACCTGTCACCCTGCCCAGTCCGGCATTCAATTCTGAGTCACTTTAAGACAATGAACAGTCTATGTGCTTGTTTTTGTTTGGCTTATTGAGGGAATTTAACTTGGATGCGGTAAGGGAAATATGGGATGCCCGGTGAATTGTATATCAATCAATTGGTGAATTGTAGATCAATCAATTGGTGAATTATAGATCAATCAATTGATGAATTGTAGATCAATCAATTGGGACAAAGTAGATACACTCCCTGTACACATCACTAGTTCAGTCTCCTCCAGCACCTTCCTTGCTTGCAGACTATTCCTCTTCCTTCTTCCTGCACAACTGTAAGGAAAGCTCTGCTGGGCCTAGTGGTTCTCCACCGCTGCGATTGCGTGTGCGGGCTCGAACGGGTGCGCGGGCTACTGCGCATGCGCGGAATCGAGCGGGTGCGCGCGGTCTCGGACGGGCGCGCGCACGGTTACTGGCGCCAGGCGGGCTATTTAAACCAGCCATCTCCATGCAATCCTTGCTGCCTGATCTACAGCGTCCCGTGTGTTAGTCCTGTACTTCTCTGTATCTGCACCAGTGACCCGGCTTGTCTACCTACCTGCTCTGCTTCCTGCCTGCCCCGATCCCGGCTTACCCACGACTATTCTCTGGCTTATCCCTGGCTTATCCGCAGTGTGTCTTCTGTTACCAAACCCGGCTTGTCTGACCTACCTGTGCACCTGTCCTGTAGTCTGCTGCATACCTGCCAGTTCCCGTTGCCTGCTGGTTCCTGTAGTCCGCTGCATACCTGCCAGTTCCTGTTGCCTGCTGGTTCCTGTGGTCCGCTGCATACCTGCCAGTTCCTGTTGTCTGCTGGTTCCTGTAGTCCGCTGCATACCTGCCAGTTCCTGTTGCCTGCTGGTTCCTGTGGTCCGCTGCATACCTGCCAGTTCCTGTTGTCTGCTGGTTCCTGTAGTCCGCTGTATACCTGCCAGTTCCTGTTGCCTGCTGGTTCCTGTGGTCCGCTGCATACCTGCCAGTTCCTGTTGTCTGCTGGTTCCTGTAGTCCGCTGCATACCTGCCAGTTCCTGTTGTCTGCTGGTTCCTGTGGTCCGCTGCATACCTGCCAGTTCCTGTTGCCTGCTGGTTCCTGTCACCTGCTGTCTGCTGGTTCCTGTCACCTGCTGTCTGCTGGTTCCTGTCACCTGCTATCTGCTGGTTCCTGTCACCTGCTGTCTGCTGGTTCCTGTCACCTGTTGTCTGCTGGTTCCTGTCTTCGCTGGTCTAGTCCGGAGGCCCGCCTACAGCTGCTGTTCCTTCCAGACACTCGTGCCTCCTCTGACTTCTTCGCCCCCTGTCCCCATCTCCAGGGGCCGCAAGTCTGGGACGTAAGAGAGGTCTCCCACTGCAATCCAGACTCGCCACTAGGTACGTGACAGTATCAGGCAGCCATGACCGAGTCTGAGCAGGGAGCCTCTCCTATGGAAGAACTCTGCCTACACCTAGCAGGCCTTGCACAAGCGGTCACTAACCTACAGGAAGGCTATACCCGACTTGAAAAACATGTCCTTACTCAGGGATCCCCAGGCCTCACCACTAGCCAGCTTACTCCACCGACTGTCGTGATGCTTCCCCCGGAACCTCGAGTACCCACACCTGAGAGGTTCTCCGGTGAGCGTAGCAAGTTCAGGACTTTTCGCAGTGCATGTGAACTGTTTTTTGCACTACAGCCCCGAACATTTTCTTTGGAGTCCACCAAAGTGGGCTTTGTGATTTCCCTGCTCCAGAACGACCCCCAGCTCTGGGCCCACCGTCTGCTTAAACAGGAGGCCGCGGAACTTGCTCATCTAAATACCTTCTTTGATGAAATGGCCCGAATGTATGAGGACCCGCAACTCTGTGCCACGGCTGAGACTGCCCTCCATGCTCTACTCCAAGGGCGTAGGCCCGCCGAGGACTATGTTGCTGAATTCAGGAGATGGAGTGCTGATACCAGCTGGAATGATGCGGCCCTCCGCTACCAGTTTCGGTTGGGGTTGTCAGATCCCCTCAAGGATGAACTTGCTAGGGTTGGGGTTCCTCCAACTCTTGAGGAGCTCATCAACCAGGCCATACAGATCGACAGGCGCCTACGCGAACGACGGTCTGAGAGGGCCTCTGTTCCACCTCGTCCCTCTTGGATGCTGCCAAAGGTACCCTACTTTCCTAGAGGTCCACCGCCGGGTCGACCCTCTGCCTCCACCGAAGGAACTGAGCCCATGCAGTTGGGTGTGCTTCGCCCTGCTCTCACTCCTGAAGAACGGCTGAGATGCCGTCGGGACAATTTGTGTCTATACTGCGGGGAGCCAGGGCACTATGTGCGAACCTGTCCAGCCAAGACCCGTAAGTGGCGCCCTCCTTCAGTTGACCAGATAATGGCCGTTACCGACGCCTCTTCTCACCTTGCTCTCTCTATTTTGTTACAGCTTCCCGGAAAGAACATTATGGTCCCCGCCATTATTGACTCTGGAGCCTGCAGTTGCTTCATGGACTCAGACTTTGCTACTGCCCATAGCATCCCCTTACGGAACAAGGCCCAAGGACTACAGATACACCTGGCCGATGGTTCAGCCATTAGATCCGGGCCTGTCACCCTAGAAACGCAACCTCTTCCGGCATGCATAAACCATCTCCATCAGGAGTTACTGAGTCTGGACATTATTTCTTCCCCACTGTTCCCGGTCATTTTGGGCATGCCTTGGCTCCGCGCCCATAACCCCTGCATTGACTGGTCCACCAAGGAGATTACCTTCTCCTCTCCTTACTGCTCTCAACACTGCCTTCCACGGACTGACGCTCAGTCAACTACCTTAATGTGTTTGGACAACGAGACCCATCAGCTGGTTCCCAAGGCCTATCACTCTTTTTTGGATGTCTTCAGCAAAAAAGGGGCAGAGACCCTTCCTCCTCATCGGGTCTACGATTGTCCCATTGAGCTTCTCCCTGGAGCTGAAGTTCCCTTTGGGAGGATCTTCCCACTATCCGAGCTGGAGCTCTCCGCCCTTAAAGACTACATTGATGACAACCTACGAAAGGGCTTTATCCGTTCCTCTACGTCACCTGCCGGAGCCGGCATCTTCTTCGTCGAGAAAAAGGATCATTCCCTTCGGCCATGTGTCGATTACAGAGAATTGAACAAGGTGACCATCAAAAATCGTTACCCCTTGCCGTTAGTCCCCGAGTTGTTCCAGAGGCTGGGGGCAGCGGTCATCTTCACCAAGTTGGACCTCCGCGGGGCATATAATCTGGTACGCATCCGAAAGGGCGATGAATGGAAGACCGCCTTCCGTACACGATTCGGGCACTTTGAATACCTTGTGATGCCCTTCGGACTCTGTAACGCCCCTGCCACGTTCCAACACTTCATTAATGACATTTTTCGAGACTACTTAGACCTGTTTGTGATCATCTACCTAGATGACATCTTAATCTTTTCTTCTTCCCTGGACAGTCACCAACAACACGTCAGATGCGTGTTGGGGCGACTGCGGCAACATGGTCTGTATGCGAAACCCGAGAAGTGCGAGTTTGAACAACAGAGCATACAGTTCCTGGGACTCATCATCTCCATCGAAGGCATTAAGATGGACCCCCAGAAAATCTCCGCTATTCTAGACTGGCCTGCACCGGTGGATAAAAAAGGGGTACAGCGGTTTGTGGGTTTCTCTAACTTTTACCGAAAATGTATTAAAGGTTTCTCGGCCATCATCTCCCCCATCACACAATTAACCCGACAAGGGATTCGGTTCCAATGGACAACCGAGGCCCAGGCCGCCTTTGTCGCCCTTAAGAAACTCTTTACTTCCGCCTCCATCCTAAAGCACCCCGACCCGGCTCTCCCATTTGTCTTGGAGGTGGACGCATCGGAAATCGCAGTCGGGGCGATACTATCCCAGAGACAAGGCCCCAAGGCCCTCCTGTTCCCCGTTGGGTTCTTTTCCCGTAAGTTGACGTCTCCTGAGCGGAACTACGACGTGGGCGACCGAGAACTGTTGGCAATCAAGGCGGCATTGGAGAAATGGCGGTACTTGTTGGAAGGGGCGGCCCACCCAATTCTCATATATACAGACCACAAGAACTTGGAGTATCTGAAGGCCGCCAAGAGACTAAAGCCACGACAAGCCAGGTGGGCACTGTTCTTCTCCCGGTTCGCCTTTCATGTTACCTACAGGCCGGACTCCAAAAATACCAAACCTGATGCCTTATCACGGATGTTCATCGATCCTAAGGAGCCCAATCCACCTGACACCATCCTAACCGCTGAGAACTTCCTACTTCTCCATGAAGACCTGTTAAGCCGGATCAAGCAGGCGTCCAGGGAGGACCCGCCGCCTGCTAGGCCAGGAGTCTCCGCCAAAGATGGCCTATTCTGGTCCGGTGGTAAGATCTTCATTCCAGAAAGTCTCCGGGTCACTATACTTGGGCTATGTCATGACCATGTACTGGCCGGACATTTCGGCATAGCCAAGACCACGGACCTGGTCCAGCGCACTTTCTGGTGGCCCCAACTGGCAAAAGACTGCCAAAGGTATGTGGAATCATGTACAGTGTGCACTCGCAACAAGAGCTGCAGGACCAAATCTTGGGGGCTACTCAAACCCCTACCTGCTCCGGAAAGGCCGTGGAAGCTAATAACCATGGACTTCATTGTGGAACTTCCCCCCTCCGAAGGCCATACGGCCATCTTTGTGGTAGTGGACCGGCTGTCCAAAATGGCCCACTTTATCCCCATGAAGGGGACTCCTTCGGCACCAGAGACGGCTCAGGCCTTCATTGCAGGCATTGTCAGACTTCACGGGATTCCAGCAAATATCATCTCGGACAGGGGCGTCCAATTCACGTCTCGGTTCTGGAGGGCCCTCTGCAACTCCCTTGGCATCGAACTATCTTTATCCTCTGCTTACCACCCACAGACAAACGGGCAGACAGAAAGAACAAACCAGACTCTTGAGCAGTATCTGCGTTGCTTTTCATCCTTTTCTCAACAGGACTGGCTCTCTCTGTTGCCATTGGCGGAATTCGCCTACAACAACTCCACCCACTCCACTACCAAACAGACTCCGTTCTTTGCCAACTATGGTTACCACCCATCATTCCTGCCAAATTCTGTACCAGAATGTGCCGTTCCCGCTGTGTTTGAGACCGTGGATTTCTTTTCAACCAACAATAAATTGTTGCAGGAAACTATGACTCGGGCACAGAATCTTAATAAAGAGGTCTTTGACAGGGGCAGACGGGGGCAATTGGTCCTGGGGCCTGGAGACAAAGTATGGCTGTCCACAGTGAATCTCCGACTTACTTGTCCTTCCAGGAAGTTAGGCCCCAAATTCTTGGGCCCCTTCGCTGTGAAGCGGAAAATCAACGAGGTAGCATACGAGCTGGAATTGCCAGAGTCACTTCGGGTACACCCGGTCTTCCATGTTTCACTCCTGAAGCCAGCAGTCCCCAATTCTTTCCCTGGGCGATCTACGGATCCCCCAGCCCCGATAATGGTCAATGGGGAAGAGGAATTCGAGGTGGAGACAATTGTGGACTGTCGAAAGAGAAATAACCAGATACAATACCTCATCAAGTGGAAGGGGTACGGTTCTGAAGAGAATTCCTGGGAACCTGAAACCAACTTGCATGCCAAGCATCTGATCCAAGCCTTCAAGAAAGCTCACCCAGAGAAGTGTTCCCAGTTGGGCATCCGGAGGCTGCCCCTTGGGGGGGGGGCAATGTAAGGAAAGCTCTGCTGGGCCTAGTGGTTCTCCACCGCTGCGATTGCGTGTGCGCACTCGAACGGGTGCGCGGGCTACTGCGCATGCGCGGAATCGAGCGGGTGCGCGCGCGCGGTCTCGGACGGGCGCGCGCACGGTTACTGGCGCCAGGCGGGCTATTTAAACCAGCCATCTCCATGCAATCCTTGCTGCCTGATCTACAGCGTCCCGTGTGTTAGTCCTGTACTTCTCTGTATCTGCACCAGTGACCCGGCTTGTCTACCTACCTGCTCTGCTTCCTGCCTGCCCCGATCCCGGCTTACCCACGACTATTCTCTGGCTTATCCCTGGCTTATCCGCAGTGTGTCTTCTGTTACCAAACCCGGCTTGTCTGACCTACCTGTGCACCTGTCCTGTAGTCTGCTGCATACCTGCCAGTTCCCGTTGCCTGCTGGTTCCTGTAGTCCGCTGCATACCTGCCAGTTCCTGTTGCCTGCTGGTTCCTGTGGTCCGCTGCATACCTGCCAGTTCCTGTTGTCTGCTGGTTCCTGTAGTCCGCTGCATACCTGCCAGTTCCTGTTGCCTGCTGGTTCCTGTGGTCCGCTGCATACCTGCCAGTTCCTGTTGTCTGCTGGTTCCTGTAGTCCGCTGTATACCTGCCAGTTCCTGTTGCCTGCTGGTTCCTGTGGTCCGCTGCATACCTGCCAGTTCCTGTTGTCTGCTGGTTCCTGTAGTCCGCTGCATACCTGCCAGTTCCTGTTGTCTGCTGGTTCCTGTGGTCCGCTGCATACCTGCCAGTTCCTGTTGCCTGCTGGTTCCTGTCACCTGCTGTCTGCTGGTTCCTGTCACCTGCTGTCTGCTGGTTCCTGTCACCTGCTATCTGCTGGTTCCTGTCACCTGCTGTCTGCTGGTTCCTGTCACCTGTTGTCTGCTGGTTCCTGTCTTCGCTGGTCTAGTCCGGAGGCCCGCCTACAGCTGCTGTTCCTTCCAGACACTCGTGCCTCCTCTGACTTCTGCGCCCCCTGTCCCCATCTCCAGGGGCCGCAAGTCTGGGACGTAAGAGAGGTCTCCCACTGCAATCCAGACTCGCCACTAGGTACGTGACAACAACTCTTAATCCTTGGACCAGCTAGCACATGTAAGGTTAGGCCTTGCACTGGCTCAGCCAGGCCTCAACAACTGCCCTTTGCAGGCAGGGACTGAGGGCCCCTATAGTGTAGCAAGAAATAAAAAGTCTATAGTGCTAGCTGTCCTACAGATGGACTACTGCTCCCAGTCAGCACTCTACCTGCCCTGCCAGCCCTCCTGGCTGCAGCTGCCCAACTCCACTGCCCATGACATCACAGTCCTCTCCACTGGCTCTGCACCCATCCTAGACTTCATGCTCCCAGTCCTCTCAGGCGTGCCTCCCCAGTCCACCCATCTGTGCATGTCACTCACCAGCCCTCCTGGCTGTAATTGGTGGTTCCCTCCTGAAAACTTGCCTGGCAGTACTAGCATCTGCTGCCCTCCTGCTCCTCCTATGCCTCCTGTCCAGAACCTTCACATTGTCTTGAATCATAAGCGACGGTTCGAACGGGCGTATGCAGAGGTGTGACAGCGCGAACGTGCGCAACGTGACAGATGCTGGAATCTCCTGGACTATTTAAACCTGCTACTGACAATGGTGAATTGCTGGATTATCATCAGCTTCCCCATGTTCCTGTGTTCCTGCGTATCCTGATTGAACTCCTGTTATTGACCCGGCTTGCTCTGACCTGTAATATCATCTCCTGATTTACCCTTGGCTTGTACTTATGACTTCTCTCCTGCTTGCTCCACCATGTTTGACCTTGACTTGGCTTACCGACTCTGCTACAGATTCATCTCACTGTGTATGACCCCTACTTATCCAGTCTCCTTACCTGAACTGATCTCAATGTGTATGACCCCCTGGCCTGGCTCCTGTTCCTGTTTCCAGTTTGCTACTCTGTGAAGTTACCTGGCACTTTCCAAGAACGCCAGCTCTACAGCTATCCAATCTGCTTCTGCTACATCTCGTGACCAGCTCATCTCATCACAGTACCTAGCAAACCGTGCTTCTCTGGGCACTGCTCTCCCTGTACCAATTCCAAGGAAGCACTGTACTTAGCCGCAAGGAGAGCCCTCTCAGCATCTCGGCCTTGCACCTGATATGTGACATTAACACTTACTGATTGTATTGCTAGAGATTACTGCAAACTGTTACCGCTCACTGATTGTATTGCTAGAGATGCATGCATACATTACCACTCACTGATTGTATTGCTAGAGATTACTGCACACAATATCGCTCACTGATTGTATTGCTAGTGATTACTGCACACATTACCGTTTACTGATTGTATTGCTAGAGATTACTGCATACATTACTGCTCACTTATTGGTTGCTAGAAGTTACTGCACACCATTACGGCTCACTGATTGGGTTACTAGAGATTACTGCACACCATTACTGCTCACTGATTGGGTTACTAGAGATTAATTCACACCATTACTGCTCACTGATTGGGTTGCTAGAGATTACTGCACAACATTACCATTACAGCAAGCAGGATCTGGAGCCAGAAGGGATGTCAGCAAAGCAAGTCTTGAACAGGATCGCAGGAGATGTTTTTGTGATGTTGACCAAGGCGAAGGCAGAGCTTCTCTGGACTGGACGGCTTAAGAAGGCAGGACTGACGAGCAGGATATCATCAACAGCTGAGTAACTGTGGAGAGATAGAAGCTGGTAATTAGCCAACAGCTGAGCGGCCAGCTCAGAGAAGGAAAGGCTGAGCCCAGCCCTGACAACTGCACAGCATTACCGCTCACCGATTGGGTTGCTAGAGGTTTACTGCACACCATTACCACTCACTGATTGGGTTGCTAGAGATTACTGCACACATTACCACTCACCCATTGGTTGCTAGAGGTTACTGCACATTACTGTTCACTGATTCCTGTAACTCCCAGTGTCCCACTCTGTAATCTTCTCCGGTCCAGCCGCTGCTTTATTAATCCACCCCCTCCGCTGCTAACAGGAGAAGGGTGAAGGAGAACAGTCCACACAGCCTGCTCTGGGTCTTTCATCTTAGCCCTGCTGACCAAAGAAGAAGCAGGGAGAGTGGGAAAAACTGACAGGAGAAAGGGTGGGGGTGAGCGGGGGAACACTGAGCTGCTCTGCCTCACTTACTGTAATATCCTCTCCATTGCTGACATAGGGAGAAGCAGGACTAGCGGCATCCAGCACATACAGCCCACTCCCTTGCCTCTCCCCTGTCCCACTCACAGTTGGGCTGCTTGTATCAGCTGGCCAGGAGAACAAGCGGGAATTGGCTGCACCTGCTACACTGGAAAAATATTTGCGGGCAGCGTGGGCTTAAGGAGCAGTTACTATGGGCCCCCAACAATGATTGGGCCCTGGGCAGCTGTCCCTTTTGCCCTTTTGCGTTAAAGACGGCCCTGCCTCCGGTCAGCATAAAGAAACCACTTGACACCTTCATAGACTACTTGCTCTGCCCTATATGTTTCATCATGAGTTCACTTAATGTTGTCACAAATTGCACCGTGTAAGAATTGAAGACAGCATTTTCAAAAAAAGACAGAACTGATAGTTACATAGTTTGCTAGGCTGAAAAAAGAGTCCATCCAGTTCAACCACAAAAAAAAGAAATAATAAATAAAAATAAAAAATATCGTACAATCCAATATACCCAATTCTATACCCACAGTTGATCCAGAGGAAGGCAAAAAAAAAAAAACAGCAGAGCATGCTACAATCTGCTACAGCAGGGGAAAAAAATCCCTTCCTGATCCCCCAAGAGGCAGTCGGATTTTCCCTGGATCAACTTTACCTATAAATGTTAGTACCCAGTTATATTATGTACATTTAGGAAAGTATCCTGGCCTTTCTTAAAGCAATCTACTGAGTTAGCCAGAACCACCTCTGGAGGGAGTCTATCCCCCATTTTCACAGCTCTTACTGTGAAGAAACCTTTCCATATTTGGAGATGAAATCTCTTTTCCTCCAGACGTAAAGAGTGCCCCCTTGTCCTCTGTGCTGACCGTAAAGTGAATAACTGAACAACAAGTTCACTATATGGACCCATTATATATTTGAACATGTTGATCATATCCCCCCTTATTCTCCTCTTCTCAAGAGTGAATAAATTTAGTTTCTCTAATCTTTCCTCATAGCTGAGCTCCTCCATGCCTCTTATCAGTTTGGTTGCCCTTCTCTGAACTTTCTCCAGTTCCCCGGTATCCCTTTTGAGAACTGGTGCCCAAAACTGAACTGCATATTCCAGATGAGGTCTTATTAATGATTTGAACAGGGGCGAAATGATATCTCTCTCTCTCTGGAGTCCATACCTCTCTTTATACAAGAAAGGACTTTGCTCGCTTTGGAAACCGCAGCTTGGCATTGCATGCTATTATTGAGCTTATGATCTACCAAAATCCCTAGATCCTTCTCCACTACAGATTCCCCCAGTTGTACTCCCCTTAGCATGTATGATGCATGCATATTCTTAGCCCCCAAGTGCATAACTTTACATTTATCAACATTGAACCTCATCTGCCACATAGTCGCCCAATTAGACAGAGCATTGATGTTGGCTTGTAAATTGGAGACCTCCTGTAAGGACGTTATTCCACTGCATAGCTTGGTGTCATCTGCAAAGACAGAAATGTTACTTTTGATCATAGACCCAATATCATTTATAAAGCTATTAAAAAGTAAGGGTCCCAGCACTGAACCTTGGGGTACACCACTGATAACCTTAGACCATTCAGAGTAAGAATCATTAACCACTACTCTCTGAATTCTGTCATTTAGCCAGTTTTCTATCCATTTACAAACTGATATTTCCAAGCCTGTAGACCTTACCTTGCACATGAGCCGTGTGTGGGGAACTGTATCGAATGCTTTTGCAAAATCCACAGCCACACCTCTGTCCAAGGTTTTACTTACCTCTTCATAAAAAGAAATCAGGTTTGTCTGAATACTTCTGGCTTTCATGAACCCATGCTGTCTGTTGCTTAAAATGTTTTTTCCAACAAGAACTCGTCTATGTGGTCTTTTATTAAACGCTCCAGTATTTTCCCGACTATAGAAGTTAAACTAACAGGTCTATAGTTACTTGGTAAAGACTTTGTTCCCTTTTTAAATATAGGCACCACGTTCGCCCTGCGCCAATTCAGTGGTACTATTCCCGTCATTAATGAGTCCCTAAAAATTAAATACAATGGCTTTGAAATTACAGAGCTCAATTCTTTTAGGATCCGTGGGTGGATGCCCTGTATGTGTCAGGAACCTCTTGTCGTCCATCAGAAAGAACATCTTTTGGCTTGTATCCTTGTTGTGCTTGATCCTGAATCCCTATTGACTCTGTTATTGACCCAGCTTTCTTATAGCCTGCCTCTATACTACCCATGCCTGTTTATGTCTGCTGCCTACCTGTGTTACCAACCACAGCCTGGACTCTTGACCAAGTCTGGGTACCTTCATCACTGCTCTTCTGCATACCTGGCACCAGTACTTCCAAGTTCAAGTCCATGGTTCCAGCTCCCTTCCCTGCCCTTCCATTGCCTTAGCAGTCCTTGTAGAAAAACTCCAGAGGTGCTCAGACAGGAATTGTGCAAGAGGCTACCCTCATCATCTTGAGCACCTCATACATGTACGTGACAATATGATCATAATTATGTTGCTGTATTAATGTGTATTTCCACTTTTGCAGTAAATTTTAATAAAACCCCACTATATGTTTTTTATAGTACCATTCACACAGCATACCTAAAAAGTTTTTTTTTTTTTATATATATATATATATATATATATATATATATATATATATATATATATATATATATATATATATATATATTTCTTACCTTTTAGATGTTTCTTAAGAGAAGATTTCAGGGCAAATTGTAAGCCTATCTGTACAGTCTCACTGTGTCTCTCTGTCCCCACACAGACTAGGAACACACTAAGCTTTCTCGCATTACCATATAATTCAGGATGCCAGCTTTTAATTTTTTTAACCCATTGTTAGAACAGACAGTGTTCAAATGTAGTTTACAACTGATAATGAAGAACTGCAAGCACAGTACAGACAGGGCTAATTATGTTAACTTTACTCCACAGACCGCTCCTAAACATAAAAAAACATGGAGAGTTTGTTAGGACTTTTAAGAACATTAAAAGACAACAAATATATTTAAAATATTTAATTTAATTTATGTTATGTTAATGGCAATATGTAACAAGTATAAAGCAAATGTTATTCAGATCTGGGTGAAAAATAAGAAATATGTTTTTAGTCTATTTTAGGTCTTTTTAAATAAAGAATAATAAATAAATAAATTTTCATGGTGAACATGTGGGCAGACCATTCAATGTAATACTGACACCATACTGACAACAGTGTGCAGATTGTACAGATCATCATCAAACCATTTGATGATGTCACATGATCCAAATCATGCACATTTTTATAATGCAGCAAGCTAATTAGAAACATTGTATAATCCCAGCCTGCAGTTGGGCTTTAAGAATAAACAGTCTTACAATATAGAAGAACCGAGAAATTCAAAATTGTGAGTTATAAAACACTGTTCATTTCAAGCACGGCACCAATCAATACACTCATTGCAAGTTCTTGTGCCCTAGTTTTTCAAGTCAGTATGATTACATAAAAACGTATCTTACATAAGCTGTTTATATATAGAGTGCGTGATTTCCCACATTTTATTTTCTGTATTTTTATTATTGTTTTATTTATACTAAGACTAGCAGGTAGTTGTAATGAAATGTTTAGCTTAGCAAAATACTTGTCTGTTTTATTTCTAAGTGATGCCCTTTGAATGCGAAATAGTAAAGGAACTAGCTCTGCTTTCTCGAACGCCTCTCTTTTAACATGAAAAGAATAATAAAGCTTTGAAGTAGTAAACGAGATGCATGAACTTTTGCCACAGCAGTTTCTAGGACGCATACAGTAAGTGAAGCACGACATATGGCAACATAAGAACTAAGCAGTTTTAAATCTCTCCTCTCTATATTTTGTCTCCCTTTTTTTCTTTCTTTTTTTTCTTTCTTTCTTTCTTTTTCTCTCTCTCTCAGTTTTTGCCATAGAGAGAAGGTTTTCTTTCTATTGTTATTCTGTACCTGGTGTCCATTTATATTTTTTAATTAATAACAACATCTGTATTGTACATACACAGGTAGCATGTACAGTAAAGGATAGTAAATTCAAATCTACAGTATGAGAAACTGATATATGACTTCAAGGACTGCCCAAACAAATATAAGAAAATACGATGAAACTGGATTTCCAATTCATACTACAGCGTTCTATCTATCTACAAGGCTATGTTGGGGATCATGAATGTTACATGTTACTGTGCATTAAACAATCAAAAAGCCACGTGGGGCACTGGGATGCCTTGCAATGTAAACAGTTTATTGTTCTATTTATAGCTTAGTTATAATGCAAGACATAAATGTTTGAGACAGGGCTTTGAATCATTTGTGGCTCTAGGGAATTCACTGTAAATGCTTAGACCATGTTCTTCATTCTTGATATCTCTCTGGACTTCATTGGCACATGGGCCATGACATAGCAATTTCTTAACCTGTTTGGGTATCAACTTTGTTACAGGTAATGTATCTGTATTCTGATCTTTGCACTAACTTCAAAACTAACTTTTTTAGGAAAAAAAAAGTAGCACAGAATTCTCCAGGAACCGATACTCAAGGTAGAAATTGCCCAGCTGCCTGCAAAATAATGAATTTCATACTTATACACAGGGGAAATCCAAGATGCAACCAATAGCTGAAAAAGTTAATTTATCAAAGGAAATTTTAATCCAGGCACTCAACAGGGTTCCTTTAATGGGGCATTGGTTTTGTTAGTGACCTCACTTTAGGCAAATGATCCACATGTAAACCTAAGAAGTTCCAAGGGATTAATAGGAATGTAAACTACCTTCTTTCTCTTGTGACCTCTCTGTCGGTCTTGAAAGTCTTTAAGCTCAGTTGCCTGTCCTGTGTTGCTTCCTCACAACTTGGCTTGGCTTTTTAGCCTATCTTTAGCTGTTTGTCTTTTGGGAGGCCTACGTGTGGACATTCAAGGAGGATCTTTTCTTGTTTGACTTTTGGATTATTTTAGATTCGATTTTTTTCTTGATATCTGTCAAGTAAGTGATACACGGTGTCAATTAATGTTAAAAAACTGACTTACTGCTTCTTCAAGAGATAATTTTTGTTCAGGAGACCATATGTAATAATAAATATTTTAACACCTGACTTCACAGCACCAACCCCAAGGCTAAGGGAAACTTAGTATCTAAGTACTCAATTTGAAATCTGATCCCTTTGGCAAATATCTTTTTCTTAGATTTATTTTTGGCAATAGCATTTACACTATTGCCAACCTGTACTTACCCAACATCTCACAGTTGTGTTAGGGTCTTAAAGTGGCTGTAAAGGCAAAATATTTTACCCAAATATTTTACCCAAATATTTTAATATTTGGACTTCTACCTATAGGTAAGCCTATAAATGTGCGTCGTTCAGGAGATATTTCACTTGTAGTCCGCCGAAAATTCCCACGGTGCATGCATGGGGAAGAAACAAAACTAAGTGCTGTTTCTTCCCTAGCTTGTGCCGTTAATCACGGCTCCTGTGTGCATGCGCGGGAGTGACATCATGCAGCTCTGGCGAATCACAGAGCCGGAGTCCATGGCCTGGAAGGAAGAGGGGCCAGAAGATGGACCCTGCCTAAACAGGGGACATCGCTGGATTCTTTTGCAGGTAAGTGGCACATAATGGGCTAGTATGCGATGCATACTAGCCATTATGCTTTTCTTTTGCAAGCTTTGCAGCGAGCAAAAGAGGAAGTAAAACCCATTAGGGTTTACTTCCTCTTTAAACAGGATATTGCTAACTTTGAGACAGACCACATGAATGATAATACCTCTCTTACAATTAAGTGGGAAGCACTCAAATGTGTTCAAAGAGGAATTTTCATTTCTCGTTGTACAAGACTTCAAAAGGCACAATCAAAAAAAGCAACTTCCCTTTTCCACAAGATTACTGAGCTTGATAGATGCAATAATGAAGACTCAACCAGAATTGAATTAGCTAACAACAGATCTCAGCGCCTACATATTTTAGATGAGTCTTCCTTACATATTTGAGGCAGGTTTCTTAAAACCTCAAATTAATATAGCAATAAAAGTGGTTCTTTCTTAACGAAAATTTTACACCCTCATAATACCTCCAAAAATATTTGGAGGAGGTGGATGAAAGTGGGCAACCCTGGCGTGTGCCATTTGATATGTGAAAGAGTTTGGACAGCATGCCTGATGTGTACACCTGAGCAGAAGGATGTGAATATAGTGCTAGAATAGCAGAAAGAATGTTGCCATGGAAGCCAAACTTCGGGAGTTCTTGATTCATATAATGCCAGTATACTCTATCAAACGCCTTCTCTGCATCAATAGAAAGGAGAAGAGAAGACATGCAATGTAGATCAGCAAAGTGGATAAGGTTGATAATTCACCTAGTGGGGTGGGCTAAAGCCCATTTGATCAGGTAGTACCAATTTTGGTGTAATATATTTAGGTCGGTTGGCTATTAGTTTGGTATATAATTTGACATCGGAGTTCGACAATGATATAGGTGTAGCGCCGGGCTCCTGACGAGCACGCGCTGTGTTTTGTAAATTTAATGTTCCTGGAACCACAGTTGGGTTTTGGGGTTAATTGTACTAAATTATGGTCTCAGTGCCAGTCTGGCTGGATTGCACTGGGTTCTGCTTGGCCATAGGTGTCGCTGTCACTTCTGGCAAGTATTAGAACACAGTTTGGCTGGGCGCATTGAGTGCCAATCTCTCTCGGAACCAACCAGTGAGAGTGTCGTCTTGCTATGCATTCTGGGAGAGGGTACTTAAGGTACTGAGATCACGTGCTTCTGGGTTCCGGTCCAGAAGATCTTTCTGTCTGTTTGGTCCTGGTCCTCCTGACCAGCCCTCATGGCCCTCATGGCCTGAGGTGCGGATCCATTCAATTCTGGGTCTCGTGGCTGGCTAGCCCAAGGCAGAGTGACTGGAAGGAGGATTCCTAGGTGGTCCGGGGCCGTCTCATCTGTGGAGAGGCCCAGCAACTGAGAAAGCAACCAGGGGAAGACTCTTCGGGAGAGGGCCACGCATAAGACTGGTTCCTCAGCAAGAGCCTGGAAGCTAAGTTGAAAGACACCAAGTGAATCTACGCTTGTACGGTATCACCGGACCGGCTGCAAGATACTGATACCGTATGAGGGCTCTCTAAATTTGTCTACATCCTTCAGTTACAACCAAGTCTATGGCAGAGACTTTATTCACAAGTTCTACAACCAAGTCTGTGGCAGAGACTTTATTCACAAGTTTTACAACCAAGTCTGTGGCAGAGACTTTGCTCTATTTGAATACTCTATCGGCTGTTAGGCCTAGTGAGAGGAGGTTTATCCGATAGCTGTGAACATCCAGTTCTGAATGGCTATTCTCTGGATTCTATAGTGAGAGACTTTCAGTTTTGAGCAGTTCTAAGAGTACCTGAACTTTCTACCTAACCCCTCTACCCTATACTGAGAAACTGCGTTTGTCTACCCTTTTTGCAAATAAAGTTTCTGCAGTTCTTTGGGCAATCTACCTCGGGAAACCCCTAGACACCTACGAGGTCAAGAAGGTAACGGTGAGCCCAAATCAAACCAGCAGCTCCTTCGGGGGTTAGTGCTACATAGGTCTAAATTTGGAAGGTGCTGTCGGGTCTTAATCAGGTTTTGGAAGACTCACAACATATGCTCTCAGCATGTCATGAGGAAAGGAGGTGTTAGAAACTGTTGCCTCAAATATCGTGATATGAGGGGAGAGAACAGTCTGAAATACTTTGTAGTATTCATTAGAGAAACTATCGGGTCCAGGGGATTTGTTCATTGGAAGAGAGGCAATGGTTTTTAAGATTTTTATGTTCACTGAATGGGACGTTTAAGCGTTTCCGTCAGCGTAGGGAGATTTAAATTCAATAGAAATGTGGAGATATCAGATTTGGAAGGTTGGGGTGTGGAGCGATCATCTTTGATGTTATAAGGCTTACTGTAATAAGACGCAAACATATAAGCAATTTTTTGGGGGTTGGTAATTTTCTGACTAGCTGTAGGATGAAGAAGATAAGGAATCCTGGCTTTAGATGCCCTGTTTTTTTAATCTGCGAGCCAGAGGCTTCCCAGGTTTTTTGGCTGAAACATACAGTAGAAGTGGATTTTAAGGCGTTTCATGGATTTGTCGTTTTGTTTAAACAAATTCTCTATGGTCTCTATGGTCTTTATGCAGTTTGGCCAGAATTTGCTGACTAACTAGAGTAGGTACACGTTAATTATTAGATTCAAGGGTGCGAATTTCCTTCAGCAGTTTATTAAGATGGAAGTAATATGTTCTCTTCAACCGCGCTCCCATTTGAACCAGAATGCCTCACATATATGCTTTATGTGCATTCCAGAGAAAGAAGCTATTATCAGTGATAGGAGCATTGATCTGAAAAATACCCTAGGCAAATTACAAAGGTCCTTCTCCAATATATAAATGTGAGCCTAAATATATAAATATGATAAAATATGGATGTGTTAAAATGTCCTTAAAAACAAGAATGGTGATACGGCAATATCTAAAATGAGTCCCAACACACCCTTTAAATGGGTGCTGTCTCTTTAAATATCGCAGCAGCTTCTCCAATATATCAATAGTTATGGTCGCAGGATCAGACCATGTAATATCTGATATAGTGGAGAAAGAGATTTGTTGTAGCAACCATTTGGAATAAATCAATTCTGGAGTAGGCATTGTGTCTAGCACAGAAATACATATAATCCCATTCCTTGTCATGAAGGCAACGCCAGGCATCATATAAATCCTCCTTGTGAAACAGGGCCCGAAGAGAGGGCAGGCAATGATTCACAGGAGAGGTAGAGTCAACATGAGTGTCAGCTGTTACATTGGAATCCCTGTACAAAACAAGATTATCATATTTCACCTTGTCTATTCTAGACAACATTTTATGCAGAAATCAGATTTGGTGTGTGTTGGGAGCATATATCCACCAGTGTGTATGAGAAGTTTTGATGTCACATAGTAATATCAGGTATTGACCTTCAAGATCTGCTATAGCACTCCTTCAGAGTAAATGACAAAGAGCTTTGGATGACAAGAAGCACCCCCACTTTCGTTAAAGTGGTTCGAGCCATAAAGACATGCGGGAAGTCTTTATTCATACATCTGGGGGTGGCATGCAGGTAGAAATCTCCAGGGAGCAAATAATATCAGCTCGGGTATTACATGTCTCTTGCCATAAAGAAAAGCGCTTGGCTGGGTGGTTTAACCCTCTTGTGTTATAGACATCATTTAAAATCCCATATTGTAAGAAAAAACAAAAAAGAGAGATCAAGTCGCCACTGCCTATGAAGGGATGGCGAGAAGTAGAATAACCATTCTGTATTGAATATAAGTCCAAGTGGCACAAATAACAGTAGTCGTAATTTCATGACAAAGCATGAAATCCAGGGCTGTGTTTAAACAGAGGAAATAGGTAGAAAATAAACCCCAGCAATCTCCAATTTTCTGCCCAGGGTGAATTATGAGAAGAAACTGAGCAAACAACTTAAACAAACTAGAAGAATAGATATAACTGCAGTGTTAATATATAAAAAAAACTGCAAAGGGACCAATGCAGTCTTCACTGCTCTTACAGGCTGGGGGTGGAGCGAGGTGTAAAATGCTCTGGTGGCCGGGGATTAGAAGGTGGAAGTATCCTTCTGTGGATAAGCCCCGTGTGGGCTGGTGTTTAGAAGATCTCTGCTGCTGGGATTGCTGCCACTCTGAGTTCACTGTGTGAGGATGGGCAGATGTGCATTGAGGAGGTGGAGGGTCAGGAATGATATCACATCTTTGGAGTAGTTGCAATCCTTCCTCCAGGGTGGATGTAGTCTTGGTTTCTCCATTGTGTATATTGGTCAGATTGGCAGGGTACTTACAGTAATGCAAGATCTTATGGTGACATAGAAAACTGGTGATAATAAGGAGGTTGCTACGCAGCTTAAGGGTATCACTTTTCCTCAAGTGCAGCTTGGTGAATTGCTCAGGAAGCTGTTCTGTTTTGCAGGAACGCCACAAGAAGCTGTTCTTTAACTTGGTAGAAATGTACTAGGGTTGCATCGATACCAGTTTTTTAAGACCGAGTACGAATACCGATACTTTTCCTCAAGTACTCACTGATACCAATTACCAATACCTATTTTTAATTTTTTTTAGTTTTAAATATTTTTTATTTACATTTTTATAACTTTTTTTTTTGGTGGAGAGCTGGGGAGGGGGTTATTGTTTAGAGTGGAGAGGCTGTTATTGTTTAGGGTGGAGAGGTGGGGTGGGATATTATTGTTTACGGGGAAGAGGTGGGGAATGGGTTATTGTTTAGGGTGGAGAGGTGTGGAGGGGGGTTATACGTCTATGAGAGGTGGGGGTTGTTGTTTAGGGTGGAGAGGTGGGGAGGGGGTTATTGTTTTGGGTGGAAAGGTGTTAAGGGGGTTATTGTTTAGGGTGGAGAGGTGGGGGAGGGGGTTATTTTTAAGGTGGATAGGTTGGGAGGGGGATTATTGTTTAGGGTGGAGTGGGGATTATTGTTTAGGGTGGAGGGGGAGGTGGGGAGGGGTGTTATTGTTTAGGGTAGAGAGGTGGGGAGGGGGTTATTGTTTAGGGTGGAGAGGTGGGGAGGGGGTTATTGTTTAGGGTGGAGAGGTGGGGAGAGGTTATTGTTTATGATGGAGAGGTGGGGAGGGGGGTTATTGTTTAGGGTGGAGAGGCAGGGAGGGGAGTTATTGTTTAGGGTGGAGAGGTGGGAGGGGATTATTGTTTAGGGAGAGAGGTGGGAAGGGGATATTGTTTATGGTGGAGAGAGGTTTATTGTTTAGGGTGGAGAGGTGGGAAGTGGGTTATTATTTAGGGCGAAGAGGTGGGGAGGGGGTTATTGTTTAGAGTGGAGAGGTGTGGAAGGGGTTATTGTTTAGGGTGGAGAGGTGGGGAGGGGTGTTAGTGTTTAGGGTGGGAGGAGGTTATTGTTTAGGGTGGAGAGGTGGGAAGGGGATTTTTGTTTAGGGTGGAGAGGTGGGGAGGAGGTTATTGTTTGGGGTGGAGAGGTGGGGAGGGGTGTTATTGTTTAGGGTGGAGAGGTGGGGAGGAGGTTATTGTTTAGGGTGAAGAGGTGGGGAGAGGCATTATTGTTTAGGGTGGAGAGGTGGGAGGGGGTATTTTTTAGGGTGGAGAGGTGGGGAGGGCTGTTTAAGGTGGAGAGGTGGGGAGGGGTGTTTAAGGTGGAGAGGTGTGGAGGGGTTATTGTTTAGGGTGGAGAGGTGGGTAGGGGTGTTATTGTTTAGGGTGGAGAGGTGGGAAAGGTTGTTTGTATAAGCAGGAAGGGAGGGGAGGGAAAGAGGGTATTTGGGAACTCACACACTGCCAATCACTGCACTACAACACCCAGCAAACCTGCCCTCCCTCTCCAAGAAGTTCCGCAGCAGCAAAGCCTTGCTCAATGCAGGACACACTACTCACCAGGTAGATCTGTCATCTGGCAGCTGCCCGCAGAGGAGCCTGAGGAGGAGAAGCACATTGCCAGAAGACACAAAAACAGAGCTAAGGGGAGGGGCGGAGCCAGCACAGGAGGGGCGGGAGGGGGTGGGTCCACTGCGGGGAAGGGAAATCCCCACTGACAGCTGAAACGTCATTGGTTGTTAAGGACGCAGCAGCCCCGCTCCTTAACAACCTATGATTGCCTGCATTCTTTTGTATACATTTCATATGTCAGCAGGGGAATTCTGACAGGTGAAAGAGCCGAACTTGAAGGTATCGGTTTTAGGTATCGGCGCTTTTGCACAAGTACCGATACTCGTGTAAATGCTTAGTATCGGCACCGATACCGATACCAGTATCAGTATCGGTGCAACCCTAAAATGTAGCCTAAGTATGACATCCCTAGGGATATGGGAAGGAGGATACTCTGGTTTGGGAAACTGGGGGATTCTATCGATGGTTAAATCCGCTGACGTCAGTGACAGCAAGTTGGACTGGAAGAGGTTCCTCGCAAACTGGCAATTGGGCTTGTTGGACAGACTCAGGAATGTGAATTTTTAAGCTATTGCGACAGGATCTCTCTTCCAAGTCAGCAACCTTGGACTTTAACCATGTTAATTCATTCTCATAGATGGCGTGTGCATTTTCTAGCATGTTGGAGAAATCTGCATATTTACACATTTTATCCTCGATGGGAACCAGTCTGTCCCTCAGGTCCTGGACATACGCCTGCAACTGATAAAAGCAGGACTTCATGTCGATTTGTAGATAGGTTCTCAAGGTTGTTAGCATGCTTTTGATCATGTGTCCAGATATTGGGAAGTCAGAAGAAGAGAATGCAGCAAAGGGATCCTCGAAGGGCTGGGATTCATGTGTTGCAAGCTGCTGGGTGTTCTTCTCCATGTCCAGTGACTCTGATGGGGCATCCTGGGAGTCCCTGCAGCATGGCGCAGGAGCATAAGAGCCATTTTGCCAGAGACCAGCGGAGTCCTTTGAAAAAACGTTGACCAGCTTAAACGGCCTCGGCAGGTCACAATATCTTCGGGGCATGGTGGAGGTGTTCCTGCAGCTCTGGGTACCAGAGCCGCAGTGGAGTGTGCATGGGCTATGCGATAAGCTTAAATCTCCACAGAGCGAAGCTCCCTCAGAAAGCGGCCATACTGCAGCGCGATCCCCCCTTTCTTTTTATTCTTTTTATTTTGGATAGAGTGGAGAGGGAACAATACACAGTCAGTCTATAGATGTAGTTTTCAATTTAGAAATAAAGTAGATCATTTTCTTCAGCACTGAATCCTTTATAAAATGTTAAACTTACCTTTAATCAATGACTGCATTGTATGAAAATCTCCTGATAGCATTATTTTCCACCATTCAAGGTGCATTTGCAGAACTAGAAGTGATTTTTCTTTCTCCTGTTATGCACCTCCTAAACTCCATTATTACTGTACAGACTGTAGCTACATACAGTATATGCTTTCCTTTTGCTGAACTTCAATTCTAATGAAACAAATATATGAACATTTTCAATTGTGCTACAATCTAAATGTGTAATTTCTATTTCTTTTAGTGTATTCACTGCCATGTAGATAGTTTACAAACATTGTATGTATTGTAACAATTGTCTTTCCTTTTCAAAATATGACAGTTGGCAATGTAATGCCTTGCTGCAGAACTTGATAAACTAGATAAAAGATGATGTTGTGTAAAATTCGTTTTTTTACTTCTATCTCAATCACTATGCTGCCATGCTTTAGTATAATATGTTTTGGCAAATACAGATACTTTTATTGTGTTAATACAAAAAGTCTGTCATTTGTTCAACATCATATGGCATAAATAGCTAAATTAGCTAAACCAATAACTTTATCTGCCATATTTAAAATTGTTTAATAACTGATGGTAGTGTAATCAGTGCAGAATTAGTGACACATCACCAGCATGGGACTTGGTAACTGGTAGGAGTGTCTGCCCACTTTCCTACACTGGAGAGTGAAGGCCATACTGCCAATTGTTACAAGACCAAAGAGAAAGATGTGTATTACTAAAAATGAGCAACAGATTCTTTATCTCCAGGGGGGTTGGGTACAGTACATTGCTTTTGTTGTTTTGAATGACCTCCAATTTAGGTTTTAATTATGAAGTTATATAATGCTAAACAAAATGCAATTGTCTACACAGCAAATATCAAATTGTGTGCTGGGAATTAAAAAAAAATAGAACTTCTGCACATGGTTTGTCTGGCACACTAAAAAATGTTACTGCATAGTAATTGTATAAAACATACTTTCCATGCAGGCTAAGAATATCTTCAAAATGCCTCTTCTGTCCCGAGCCACCATTTCCACTAAGGGCATCTGGTGATCCAGCTGTTTCCTTGTTTCCTAAGCTGGCCTCTATTGATACGCTGACAATCCAATGCATGCATACCCAGTGCTCTAGCTGGGGAATTATATTGTTTACACATTGTTGATACTATGGCAAAATGTAAACAATATTATTCCCTGGATAGATCGCTGGGTGAGAACATGCAGATTTGGCAGTGTGCTAGGCAGAAAATTATAATGTTTACTTTCCATGCTATAGGCAATGTCACCAGAAAGTGGAGTTGCCCAAAGACATCTGGGATATATGATAGTCATATACTAAGAGTCTTGTAGAAATGCAATGTCATTCATGCCTAGGGAAGAAATGTAGAAGTAAAAGGAATAGAACAATAAAGTTTTTTTTCCAAAATAAAACAAATAGAACAAAATAGAATTTCAATAGAATAGAATAAAAAGTTAGCAATTTAGTAAAACGTGGGGGTAAACAGTAATACATGTAAGAGGTGGAAGTTTCCATTAAAAATATTTGTATGAAAACTCTTTCACCAACCTTACCAATAGAAATCTATCTATGTTAACTTTAGTAAAAGTCCTGTTCCTTAGGAAACACTAATTCATGTTCAGCAAATAATAAATAATTCTTAGCAAATCTTTCCCTGTGGGTAAAATAATAGGGACATGAAAATAATATTTATACAGCATGACCAGTAAAATACAGTTTTGCATATAACTTAAATAATGCAAATCCTTGAAAATTGAAAGTTATAGTCAGTTGGATTTGCATGTTTTGTAATTGAGTTGGAAATAAACCTGCAAGACAATTACTGCTGGCTGTATGCGTGGAGATAGAACCTGAAAGCTGTGTACAATACGCATGTTGGGGCATAAATCTGTCCAGGAGTTTAAATTATAGGGAATTATAAAAATCAATTAAAGGAATAATCCAACTGTGAAAGAAAAATCGAAATAAGTTGCAGACTGTACTCTAAACAGTATAATTATAACAAGGGTCAGAAAGATAAAACAAATAGTTATATGCTTATTACATTCATTTATAAATATATTCATATTTAAAAGTCAAATTCAGGACACAAATAAGTAAATGGGGAAAGTAGGCCAAGACTGGTAAGTACTGTAAATTTGAAGAGGATCAATACAGTGTATAGTATATAAATATGGGCATAGACAGGAAGATTATGTCACTAATATGCTACAAATACATTGTAGGGGGATTGCGGGACAAATCTGTGTCACAGGACATCTGTTGAGTTGGAAAGTTTTGTCCAATGTGCTATTCATATCTCCGGAACAGAACAGATTAAAACTGACAAGCTAGCACTGCACAGCACTGTCCTATGGACAATAGCAAGTCATTAGCTAAAATGCATTGAACAATGAATATTCTCATCAGAATACAGACTGGTTGAGCAGGAAATTATGATCCATGTATGGGCAGGCTGGTTGTACACAAGTCGATCTATCAATTAATCGACTTGTGTACAACTAGCCTGTCAGAATTTTCTCAAGTGATCAGCTATCACTAGCAGCACTGATTAGTGTGTTCTGACACTGGAGAAGTCTTCCCACTGTCTGAGCACAATAGCTCAGTAGTGATTTCCCCATCCATCTCGAATGTGTGGATGACGTAATCATGTAATTGTTTTTTTTTTTTCATTAAACCAGTGAGTTTTCATCAAAACCAACATTTTTAATCAACACAGTTAAATATACATCTAAAATATACAGTACATCTGTTTACCTTTTAACTGTTTTCCCAAAGTGTATCTATACCTCAATTTTTTTTGGACTACAATAGGAAAAGGCTACAACCCCTGTCAGGTTTCAAAGCTATATAAGGGCCCATTAGACCCTGGCCCTTCACTGTTCTGAGAATAAGTTTTACTAAGAAAGAAGCAAGTCCACCTGTTGCAAAAAATAATAAAGGAACCCATATAAATCAATATAAAATGTGAATGTATTATTTGTTTGCATTTGCAATGCTTTGCAGGCTCAAATGCAATCGATGGATTGCAGGTGCAATGCTCTGGCTCCCATAGGCTGTTCCTTCAGCTGTAGGTTTGTACTGAGGTAGGAACATTCAAAGTATCAATGAACAGCAAGCATTGTGGCATTGCTGCACTTGTGCACATTTAAGAATCATGGTGACATATGGGACTTTTTTTAATCATAGATCTCTGTAAATTAATGACATGGCTCTGCAGACAAAGCCACACACAGTTGTGCTAAATTAAAAAAATGATGGGAGCCAGCGGGGAGAAGATCCCCTGACTTCTATAAGTGGGGGGGGGGCAGTTTGAGGGTGGGGAAGACAAAGAACAGGACCCATTAAGTGCAGCAAGTTGATTATTTTAATAGTTAAAAATAAGCATGGGAACACTCACAAACGAGCAACATTTTCCAGGATTGGTGTATCATATGTGCGGTCGTCCGTGCTGTCCCAGGGGGAAACCTGGCATCACTGGCTGACGATGGTGGTAATCTGTTGTCCAGCCATGATCCAGCTGCACTGTTGGCTCACAGCACCTCTGGATAGCTAAAGCGAGGATCGGCGGTGCTCTGTGACAACGCCACTTCTGGCTACAGGGTCCGTGGGCGGTGCTTCACATTCGGAGCATGCTTGCTCCTTCCTCAGGCTTTTCTGGTGGCCATATTTGAGTGCAAGCCACTCAGTACCCCTCCCTGTATGGTATATTAAACCCATTCAAAGATGGCCACCAGCAAAGCCTGAGGAAGGAGCAAGCATGCTCCGAACACGAAGCACCGCCCGCTGACCTTGTACATGGAAGTGACGTTATCACAGAGCACCGCCGATCCTTGCTCCAGCTATCCAGAAGTGCTGTGAGCCAACAGTGCAGCCGGATCGTGGCCAGACAAAAGATCACCACCATCATCAGCCAGTGACGCAAGGTTTCATCCTGGGACAGCGCGGATGAACACACATATGATACACCTATGCTGGAAAATGTTGCTCGTTTGAGAGTGTTCCCATGCTTATTTTTAACTATTAACCACTTGCTGACCGCCCACTGTCAAATGACGGCGGGACGGTTCAGCTACTGTGGCGGGACGCCGTCATATGACGTCGTCTACAATTTGGCCACTGGGGGGCGCGCGCGCGCCGCGGGAGGCGCGCCCCCCCGCGCCCGCCGCGTAGCTGGGGCCTCGGTGCGCGTGCCCGGCGGTCGCGATGACCGCCAGGCACCCGCGATTGCCCGGTAATCGAGCAGGACGTGGATCGGTGTGTGTAAACACACAGATCCACGTCCTGTCAGAGGAGAGGAGACCGATGGTGTGTCCCTTGTACATAGGGACACCGATCGGTCTCCTCCCCCAGTCAGTCCCCTCCCCCCACAGTAAGAATCACCAAGATAGGGAATACATTAACCCCTGCAGCGCCCCCTAGCGTTAACCCCTTCCCTGCCAGTCACATTTATACAGTAATCAATGCATTTTTATAGCACGGATCGCTGTATAAATGTGAATGGTCCTAAAAATGAGTCAAAAGTGTCCGAAGTGTCCGCCGCAATGTCGCAGTCACGATAAAAATCGCAAATCGCCGCCATTACTAGTAAAAAAAAAAATAATAATAAAAATGCTATAAATCTATCCCCTATTTTGTAGACGCTATAACTTTTGCGCAAACCAATCAATATACGCTTATTGCGATTTTTTTTACCAAAAATATGAAGAAGAATACGTATTGGCCTAAACTGAGGAAAAAATTTGTTTAAAAAAAAAAAAAAATTGGATATTTATTATAATAAATAGTAAAAAATATTATGTTTTTTCAAACTTGTCCCTCTTCTTTTGTTTATAGCGCAAGAAATAAAAACCGCAGAGGTGATCAAATACCACCAAAATAAAGCTCTATCTGTGGGGAAAAAATGATAAAAATGTTATTTGGGTACAGCGTTGCATGACCGCGCATTTGTCATTCAAAATGCGACAGTGCTGAAAGCTGAAAAATGGCTTGGTCAGTAAGGAGGTGTTCGTGGCTGGTAGGCAAGTAGTTAAAATTATCAACTTGCTGCACTTAGAGGGCGCTGTTTCTTTGTCTTTCCTATGTTTCAGACCCTCTTCTAACTTCTAAAGATAGCATATTATTCTCCTCACACAGACATATTGATTCATGTGGACTTGTTTTATTGCCCTGTTTTATTGCCCATTACATCTTGCTAGTAACACACAGCTATATCCAGAGTGTGCCATATTACCCAGTAATTTGAGGGTGGGGATCTTCAGAAACAGACAATGTTTTACGGCACACCTTAAATATTGGCTATACATACACTGCAATTCAATCTTGTAATTCAAACTTTTCGGTCACACTGCATGGCCATGTAGGACACTGCTGCTTGCTGGTTCAGAATTATCACTACCTAGGTCACCTCCTATTAGAGGGAGATGATCAAGCTGATGCAATAATGAGTTAGCAGGCTGGAAATGAAGAGGAGGCACAGGAAACTACAAAGCCAAAGCAGGAAATAGGGATGTAATTTACTCAGCTATGTAGTCTTGCAGGACTGCAAGACTACATAGCTGGCTAAACTCAAAAGATCACAAAACTGGCTGAACACACTTGTGTATACATTTCCATGTATGTATTTGATATTTCAATCTGTTTATTGAGAACATTTATGAAGAAATACCAACAGATATCAATTCGATGTCTCAAAGGTACATTTCCAAGATCAGAACTCAGCTTTGACATAAGTGTCAGTTAGTAAAGCATCCGTTCCATAGCGTCATGAAACATGGCTTTTTGGATCACTTTATACACTCATAAAGAACTGTTATTGCAATATCTCATACAAGTCTTTGGAGCTGTTTTTAGAGCCTTTCTATCCCCAATTCATACATGCATGGAGTTAGGGACTAAAAGAAAATAGGGAGACATGCATTAGTAAATAATAAATCTATGTTGTAAATAGAGAGAGAAAATAAAGCGGTAGGGGAACCTGAGGGAAGAGGGGGAGGAGCCAGACTGTATATGTGAAATAGCGCAGTCCTGGCCATGTGTTGTATAGAATTCAATTTCCTTGTTGTAAGATCTGTTTTTTTTCTTTCTCCCTTTGTTGTTTTTCTCTATAGTCACATATCCAGTCTGGCTATGTTTGTTGGCTGTTTTATGGTCAGAACTTGCACCCAAAGTTTAATGGTCCAATACTGGTGCCCCCCTGTTCTCCCCTTAAACATCTGAAAATGTAAGACCCCTTTTTCCTCCCTAATCTTTATAATAGATGGGATATAACTACATGATATATACAGTATGTTCTAATTTGGAAGTATGTATAGACATATATATATATTCTTTGTCAAAATATTTTATTATGTATTCAAAGGTAAATTATACAAGTGTACAATATAATCTGTTATCAATCAAATCAATTAAGCTCAGTTATATAAATGCAAAGAATAGTATAGATTGCTATTATATATTATTAGATAAAAGTAATAAAGTTATAAGCAACTGTTGATCTGTATTTGAATGAAATATCTTAATTTATACAATTATAACTGTAAAAATTCTATATGATCATAGGTAGCATATGTGGGAGCTTCCAAATTCAAGAAGTAAATATGGATATAAATAAAGATAAGAAGGGAAGAAGGGTAGAAGGAAAGAGAGGGATGTATAGAGAAAAGGTAATGAGTTCCACAGGGTTCGGTCAGCCACCACAATGTCCTTGAACAACCATATTTGAAACAAAACCTATCAAATTTACTACCATGGTAATAGTACTCTGTTATCAAATGTTGATGGCAAAAAAAATTATATCCAAGGTTGCCATATTTTTTCATATTTAGGGATTTGGTCCATTTCAAGAGCTAACATTTTTGCTTGTATCATAGTATTATACATTCTATTCACAGTCTCATTGACTTCCAAAGTCAAGGATCCAGCGCTTTTGCCAGCATTTGTTTTGCCGCCATGAAGAGCTCTATCAACAATTTAAAGCGGGTATGCGATAAGAATTCTGGTTTTAAATTGAGTAGGGCCATTGTAGGGTCCAGATGTAATTTTATTTTGAGTAGTTTAGATGCAATGTTAAAAAGTTCCTTCCAGAAAGCTTGTGCAATAGAGATGGCCTTGTGGTTCGCCCTGCGGTCGGTTTGCAGTGAACTCTTCGCCAAACCGGCGGACATCTGTCGCTGTTCGCGGCCACCATATTTTTTTACATTGTGAAGAACTTTGACCCATGACAAAGAACTTCGACCCATGACACATCCATCATGTGGTACAGGACAGCCAATTGAGACATTTCAGCACATGGACATATCCCCTACCTTATAAATAGACCTGATCTGGCTGCCATTTTACATTCTGTCTTTTGTCAGTGTAGGGAGAGGTTGCTGTGTGGAGCAGGGACAGTCTGTAATCACTAGCTATTAGGTCCACAAAAGTCCTTTTAAGGACTGGTATAGGTTTACAGTATATAGGGGTGTAATACACTTATAATATACTTTCAAATACTGTATAGAAAGCATATTATAGTGCATTTCTACTGTGCAGCATTGTGACTGCTGAGCGGTTCTGCAGCTCTTTTGTTGGTGTAGGGAGAGGTTGCTGTGTGTCGCAGGGACAGATTGTAGCGACACAAATCGCTAACGAATATAGGTCCACGAAAGTCCTTTTAAGGACTGGTATAGGTGTATTATTTGGTGTGCAGTATATAGGGGTGTAATACACGTATAAAATACTTTCAAATATAGAAAGCATAGTATAGTGCATTTCTACTGTGCAGCATTGTGACTGCTGAGCGGTTCTGCAGCTCTTTTGTCAGTGTAGGGAGATGTTGCTGTGTGTCGCAGGGACAGATTGTAATCACTAGCTATTAGGTCCACAAAAGTCCTTTTAAGGACTGGTATAGGTGTACAGTATATAGGGGTGTAATACACTTATAATATACTTTCAAATATAGAAAGCATATTATAGTGCATTTCTACTGTGCAGCATTGTGACTACTGAGCGGTTCTGCAGCTCTTTTGTCAGTGTAGGGAGAAGTTGCTGTGTGTCGCAGGGACAGATTGTAGTGACACAAATCGGTAATGAATATAAGTCCTTTTAAGGACTGGTATAGGTATACTATTTGGTTTGCAGTATATAGGGGTGTAATACACGTATAAAATACTTTCAAATATAGAAAGCATAGTATAGTGCATTTCTACTGTGCAGCATTGTGACTGCTGAATGGTTCTGCAGCTCTTTTGTCAGTGTAGGGAGAGGTTGCTGTGTGTCACAGGGACAGATTGTAATCACTAGCTATAAGGTCCACAAAAGACTGTTTTAATTTGGATATATCTAAATATTTCTTTATGGGGTAAGCCATAGGTGTCACAAAGTGTGGGGAAGGGGGTGAAGGATGGGGAGTCTACAAATGTATGCATGGTCAGAATATTTAGCGATACCCATTCTTTAAAAGATTTAGGAGAGACCCATGCCAGATAAAATGCTTTGGGTTTTTATAAAATGATAATAGCGGATTGTGTGTAGATTGTAAGTGATTTCCTATTTTAAACTGATCCCAAAGAGATATAAAATGTGTAGTGATAGGATTTCGTAGATTTCTACGATCTCTAGGAGAGATCCAAAGAAGGTTTGATATGGAAATAGGGTCACACTCAGCCGCTTCTATAGACACACATAGTGGGATTTATTTTCGTGCATGATATTTAGTTATACTAGCTAAGTGTGCTGCCCTAAAATAGCATGACAAAATTAGGACATCCTAATCCTCCATTAAGTTTGGGAAGAAATAAAGTACGCTGTTGTATTCGCGGTTTGGAGGAACCCCATATGAACGACATTACTCTCGACATATATATATATATATATATATTTTCTTTTCTTTTCATATTGGCAGCCTATATGAATAAACACAAGAGATATCTTTCTTCATCCATTTTGGTGACTATAACAGCTGTGCTGCGGCAGCCTTTTTCGACCCTTGGATTCAAGTTGGAGGAATTATGGAGATGGCGACAGTAAAGTTTCTTGGTTTTGAATATGGTGGCTTCGGAACTTTTAGGATGATACATTCTTTCTTTAACATAATGAATGCTTGTTTGCAATATATGTTTGTATATTTAAGCTTGCATTGTAGGTCATTTGCATTCAGACTCAGGCACTTCTGAAGAAAAGATACAATCCTCAAAATGTGTCAGGTGTTTCCCTCACCTGTTTTTGCATATCATACCTTTATCTGTCTTACATACTGTGGAATGTTGTATCATTGAATGTACAGGTGCTTTTGATGCACATGTATTCATTTTAAATATGTTTGTATAAATAAAAGTAATTTTATTCCATTTTATAAAAATATGCCATCTCAGCCTATGTCTGTATAGTCCCACAAGAAAGAGGATTTTTCCAAATACTATTTGTCATTGCGATGATGGCAGATTCTAACACCTTACCATTATTTACAGTACTTAAAAATAATGCTTTCCCTTGATCTTCAGCTACCTTGCCAAAATTGGAGCAAGGTAAATGTACAGCCAGTTAAGCACTTTGTAAACTCACTTTAAATATATTTCTAAACAACTGATATTTTCACCGTTAAATAAAAAATCGCAGATTCCTTTTAACATGTTGAGTTGATATATTGCATGGTGGTTCTTATAAAATCTACAAGCAGTATTTCCTGATATATTGGAAGGCCAGTATAGTGGCCTGAAGTTATGGGAGGAGCCCGGAGGGTATTTAACCAGCCCACTTCCTGCCTGTCTTTGTCAGTTTCCTGTGTGAGATATCTGATACGTCAGACATCAAGGGCTGACTAGTTTGAGACAAGCGCTGTTTGTGCCGGTTCATGAGCTCTGTTTCATTTGTCCGTCTCCGTGTGTTTGTTGGAGTCCCGTTCCGTTTTCGTGAGTCGTGTTGTTCCCTTCGTGTCGCACTCGTGTTCCCGAGTCGCAGGTTCCGTACAACGAGTCTGGTTTGGCTGCCGCAGGTAGGGCTTCGGCTCCCATGTTTTTGCATTCATGCACAGTTTTTTCATGTCACTAACTGTGGTATACGTAGCTCAGGAACCACGCACAGCTTGTCTCGAAACACCAACCATTTCACCCGCACGTTTTCGGTCATATACAAACGGAAGTTACCAGGTGTCACGCACGACTCGTAGTCACTCGCCGTGACACTCTGACCGATGCCGCATTCGGCACTAGGGTGTTACCTCACGCGGTCGGGTCGCGCAGTCTTTGAATCGTTCAAACATTGGCGACTCATGGGTGCCGTTCGCACACGCCGAAGCATTTCTTTGTTTAGCCAGTTCGCATTATTTCTGTCATGTCGCATCGGTTCGAGTTATTTCTGTGTCAGCAAATCATGTTGAATCGCTGTTTTCCGAATCGCTGTTGGCATGGCGATTTTACGAATCACTTCGACCGTGTCAAGTCATTTCAATCATTACTAGCATGACAATCATTTCACATCATTTCTAAACATGGCAGTCATTTCATCATTTCTAACATGCCAACATTCCAAGCCATCCAGTCATGCTAGTCATTTCGAGTCATTTCGTTCATGCTAAATCATTTCGCATCATTTCTAGCATGGCGATCATTTCATCATTTCATTTCTGTCACCAGCTGCGCTCCGATTCGAATCAAGCCACATCCCTGATGCACTGATTCGTCTCGGGGTGCCCCAGACTACGGCCTCATTTCTATACATGCTCCAGAGACTGGCTCACCTGTCGTACGGATGCGGGCCCGAGTCTAGTCTTTGTCATGATTTCGGTCACTTATTACGTTTCGGTCCGAATCCAGTCGCATCCGAGATGCTACGATTCGCACTGGTTCGCCCAGCTGCTCGGCCTCATTTCGGTACATGCTCCAGAGACGGATTCATTTAGAAGTTGCCTCGGTCGTTTGATTCCAGTCTTTGTCATGGGTTTTGCTGTCACTTATTACGTTCTGATTCGTACCGGTCGCTTCCACAGATGCACCAACCGATTCGATCCGGGACGCCCAGCTGCTCGGCCTAATTTCAGTACATGCGCCAGAGACAGAGTCCTTAAAGATGGTTCCGGTCCTAGTCGTTGACTCTAGTCTTTGTCATGGCATCATTTCTGTCACTTATTACGTCTGGTTTGGATCCGGTCGCATCCACAGATGCTCTGACTGGTTTGATCCGGGCGCCCAGCTGCTCGGCCTCATTTCGATACATGCGCCAGGGACAGAATCACATCGCAGGTTCGATCGTTCTTGATTCTTGTCCTTGTCATGGTATATCATTTCTGTGTCACCTTACCACGCTCCGGCACGAATTTAGTCACTTCCCCGCACTAATTTGCGTCGGCGTGCCCCAGGCCGGCCTCATTTCAGTACATGCTCCAGAGTCCGATCGTGCTCAGTCGCTAGACAAGTGGCATGGCGATCTGGGCTCTGTCATGGGAGTGCAATCATTTCACCTCACGCAGTTGCGCTTGGATTCGAATTATGTGGCATCTATGATGTCACTATTCGGCCCAGCATGCCCCAGGACCGGCCTCATTTCAGTACATGCTCCAGAGTCCATCGTGCTCAGTCACTAAACAAGTGGCATGGCGATTCAGGCTCTGTCATGGGAGTTCATTCATTTCACCTCACCTAGTTGCGCTCTGGTTCGAATTCCATGGCATCTACGATGTTGTCAATTTGTCCCGGTGTGCCCCAGGTATTGGGCCTCATTTCACCGTTGTCTCATTTCAGTACATGCTCCAGAGTCCGGTTGGCAGTCACTCGCAATGCGGTACGACCGGGCCAGGCCTCTGTCATGGGAGTTTCATGTCATCAAAGGCAACATGTCGTTTCATTTTATTTGTTTTGTTGTCTGTCATTTCATTCCATTTCATTTCAGTTCATTCATTTTGTTACGGACTGGAATATCGTGGACACCAAGCTGTTCTGTGGGCATTTTGTGGGCCTACGGCCACCACGGTGCGCCATATACCGGTCAGCGACCCACACTGCCGTCTGGTGTCCCAACGCAGCCTCCGTCTACCAGGTTTACGACACGGCCACCACTAGCACGGGTCAGGGTCAGCAGGCCCCTGCACAAGGGCTGAAGATGGACAAACTAGGACGACTAGTGCGAATGGCCAGGGCAGCAGCAGTTTGCAACATTTATAGTTATGGCTCCTACAGCTGTAGCCAGTGTCGTTTACTACGTGTATGTACCCTATGCTAGAGGGCGCACCCCTGGCTCCTATGTGAGGTCAAGCAGAGGAAGACATGACTAAGCCGGGTGAATCTCGTACAGCGCCGCATCTAATTGACCTCACATCCTACGCCATCCCTGGCCGTCTACCGCATCCAGGTGTCTCAGACGGGTTCCACATCGTGCTCATCTCCCTGCCCCACACCACCCATGAGTGCAGGAACTTACGCTCAGCGCCCACAGAGGATCAAGCCATCGACCAACTCCTCCAGACAGAATTAGACCGAAGTTCTGTGAAAAAAAAAAAAAAAAAAGGGAAGAAGACACGTCTAATTTACGACTTGTCAGCGCCTCACTCTTCTCCAGTCTCAAACTCTCTTACTCAGACATATCAGATGCCTTCGTGTGGTGGCCCATACGGCCCTACCTTCTGTGCTGGCAGGGTATCAAAGGAGGCATATCATTTTTGCTACCGAATCGACCTTCGGGTCCAATAGTAGCCCCTGGCTTAAATACATTCGCCGAGACCCTCACGTGGGTCCTCCTGCGAAAGCACAGTGCCAGGAGGTTGCCCACTATCTGGACGACTTCCTGCTGACAGAACCACCTGGGACAACCTAACAGGCTAGGGTCGTTTTAAACAACCAGGACCCAGGTCGGGTCATCAGTCTTGATGCCACAGCAGTGGCGGACCTGGCCATGTGGGAGGAGTTCCGTCTAACTGGAAAGGCGTCTCACTCTTCATTCTCTCGGTGTCCCCCTGTCACCACGGGTGGTGACAGAGGCGGCGGCTTCCACAGGGTGTCGCCATTTTTGGCCATTTATGGTTTACAGCCCCTGGCCTCCACAGGCACTGGCCACACCCGGCTTCGTCACAACGTCTGCCTCTTTGAGCTCTACCCCATCGTGGCAGCTGCTCACTTATGGGGCCACAGCTGCTCCGGACAGATCATAGCGTTACAACCGACAACCTAGCCATAGCAGAGATCATCAGCAGGCAGGTCCAAGTCCAGGTCCGCCAGGCCCCTCCTTCGTAGGCTTACAGGTAAAGTTGATCCAGGGTACATCCGATTGCCTCTTGGGGGATCAGGAAAGAATTTTTTCCCTGCTGTGGCAAATTGGATCATGCTTTGCTGGGTTTTTCGCCTTCCTCTGGATCAACTGTGGGCGTAGGATTGTGTATATGGGATTGTATCAGGGGCGGATCCAGAGTCTAGTCGGGAGGGGGAACTGCCAGTTGTCCCTTCAGCATCAGTGTAACATCTACTGTTCTTACATCCCGGGGAAGCGCAACTTAGCAGCAGAGCCGCCTCCCCCTTTTGCTAGGTGTCCTTCTTCAGACAAATGCCTGGAGCCAGTCCCCGGTCGGTCACTTCCCCAGACTGGTGACGGCTGGCCCGGGAGTAACGCAGCTCCTACCGTTAGCTACCAACCTCATCAGCGCATCACTCTCCTACAATACCCGCAAGGCCTATTAGACCGCCTGGAGGGCATTCAACAAGTTCTTGCCTCTATATCCCCGAGTACCGTCCAGCGTTAACGAATTCTCGCCTTATTTCCTACTGCCACTCACCCCTGGCATTTTCCACAATACAGTACGGCTGTACCTGGCTGGTGTGCGACACTACATGTCCCTCCAGGACCCCACGACACCTTCGTATTCTCATTTCCTGCAGTACAGGCCGTCCCGCACGGAATTCGGATACGTCCGCCTGTAGTCGGCCCAAGCGACTTCCGATAACTGGAAAGGTCTTCAGGCACATGTCCACCATCCTGGCCATGTCACTCCTTATCTAGGGAATGCCCCCTTATTTGGTGTACCGTACGATAGACCAAGGCACACTTTCAGGTCCATTTTATGTTGGTAAGTTTGTGTTAATCCTGTATGTCATCTTTACTCGTATCGTCCGTAGGGCTCTAAACCATAAATGTTATTTTGTATAAAATGGGCATATGTTTTTATATTTATATGTAGTATTTATTATTTTAGATTTATAGTTATAATGTACTTTTCCAATGTTCAATTACCTTGAAAACGCATATCTATATCTCTACATACATGAAGAAGTAATACCCAAGTGCTGTCTGCAACAATTTATTCTTGACTAACCCTTAGATATCAGAGTTTCTACAGAACATCTACAGTCAAAAGTTTTTTTTGTAGTTAAGAATAGAGTGTGGAAGTGGGAGATTCATCCTGTCTTTTGGTTCTGATGATCACCAGGAGAGAAAGTAAAGTGAAATCTAACACAATTTTTTACAGGAATAAAAAGTGAGAGTAAATCTTCCAATGTGTACATCTGTTCGTATGACAATAGATGTATTGGAGCAAATAATGTAAAATACAGACATATTTTTGTGCCTAGAAACCACAGGTATTGTGTACAGTTGCCTGTACAAATGAATTACAGGATAAGGCCATAGGCGGCTGTACATGGGTATACGCAGCTTTAAGCCCTGGATATAGTCTGTCTGCACCCAGGGGCATCTGTTTGTATTCTTACCCATGCTTACACTCAGAGTTGCATAAGCCTTCATACAGCCATATCATGTAATTTATGTGTACAGGCAACTGTGGCTCTTGGGTACTGAAATATAGGAGTATTTTACCTCATATATCCCGGTTTACACTGCATGAGCCCTAAGCAGGGATATCCCCTTACTTTGAAAATATTTACTTCCAGTACCCATTGCATTCCTGGAACAGGAAGCAAAGGGTTTCCTCTCCAGTCAGACACAGACAACCAAAAATGTCTCACAGGGTTTTTAACCATTCCCCACTTTATCCAAAACTCTAAATAATATATATTTTGTTTCCAGCAACGCTACTTTCATAGAAAACCTAAACTTACTAAGAAATGGTTGATCTATGGCAGGGGTCTACAAACTGCGGCCCTCCAGCTGTTCAGGAACTACAATTCCCATCATGCATAGTCATGTCTGTGAATGTCAGAGTTTTACTATGCCTCATGGGACATCAATGTCAGAGTTTTACAATGCCTCATGGGAAGTGTAGTTCCGCAACAGCTGGAGGGCCGTAGTTTGGAGATCCCTGATCTATGGAAATCTGAAAAAGTTAAAAATTATTAAATTTTTTTTAAAGTTTAAATTATATTTACTAAGTAGACTTAACTACTTCCTGCCCAGACGTCATATGACATTCTTCAGAACGGACCACTTGTGCGTGCCCCCTGAGGTGCTGTGTGTCCTTCGGATCACCAACCATGGTAAAGAGCCTATGACATTGATGGCGAACCTTGGCACCCCAGATGTTTCCCATGATGCTCAACTACACTACAGAGTGCATGAGCATCAAGGTAAATGTAGTTCCAAAACATCTGGGGTGCCAAGGTTCGCCATCACTGGCATATGATAAATAAGTGTAAATAGGAAATGCCAGTTATCCGCATTTCTCTCCTTGCGCTGACCGCACGTGAGGAGAGACGATAAGTGACTTTCCTCAGTGGGGCATGCACAAAGATAATCAGTGCAATGATTATCAGTGCAGCCCCATCAGTGATGCCTGCCAGTGCCCACTAATAATGCCAATCAGTGCTGCCTTTCAGTGCCGTCTATAAGTGCCCATCAGTGCCGCCTATCAGTGCCCATCAGTGTAGCCTCATCAGCGCACATCAGTGAAGGAGAAAAATTACTTATTTACAAAATTTTAAACTAAGAAAAACAATTTTTTTTTTAAATGTTCAGTCTTTTTTCATTTGTTTAGCAAAAAATAAAAAACCCAGTGGTGATTTAATACCATCAAAAGAAAGCTCTATCTGTCTCAAAAGAAATAAAAATGTTGTTGGGGTACAGCATTGCATGATCACACAATTGTCATTCAAAATGTGACAGCACTGAAAGCTGAAAATTGCCATTGGCAGGAAGGGAGTGAAAATGCCCTGTATTGAAGTAGTTCATTTAATTTATTTACCTTTGAAAAGAGGTGATTAGTAAGAGATGCGATTAAAGCCTATTTCTGGGCAGAGTATAAATAATGGAAAATTCCTATCAAAATACTTACCGTAATTTTCCTTTCCTGATGGACTCCATGGCAGCAACGTGTGGGTTTAGTCCCGCCTCCATTACCCTATAGGACACTACTCCCATAAATCTTTGCTCCCTGCCCACGGCCGTGTTCGATAACTAGACTACTCCAGCCATTTGGGAGGGAACTCCTGCTGCCATGGAGTCCATCAGGAAAGGAAAATTACGGTAAGTATTTTGATAGGAATTTTCCATTTTCCTGACAGACTCCATGGCAGCAACGTGTGGGAAATAACTCGCCCAATAAACACACTTGGGTGGGCAAAATGCTGAACAGAAAAGATTTATTTAACGCTGTCAACTGACAGGACTTTTAAACCAAATTTAACAGAAGTTAAGGATGCAGGTTCAACACAGTAATGGGTCATAAACGTATGTATTGAAGACCAAGACGCTGCCCTGCAGATTACTTCCGGCGCCACGTGACGCAAGGCTGCCCATGATGTGGAAAGACTCCTGGTGGAATGTGCCGTCACTGCCTCAGGAGGAGCCAAGCACTTCTCTCTGTAAGTCCACTGGATGGCTTGGACCACCCACGCAGCAATGGATCTAACAGAAGCTTTAGAGCCCTTATTCTTTCCATGAAACAGAACGAAGAGGGAGTCAGTTTGACGAAATGAAGCTGTAACATCCAGATATTCTTTTAGTGTAGCACCCATGTCAAGAGGATGTGGATCCGAACCTCCCTCAGACATGAAGGTAGGAAGAGTGATTTCCTGGTTTTCATGGAAAACAGTGGTTACTGTGGGATTTGATCCCAGCATTGGAATGAGAACCACTCTATCCGGGAAGAAGGTGAGGAAAGGTTCCTTGGAGCCTAGCGACTGAATCTCTGAAATTCTCTTCGCCGACGTTATAGCCACCAGAAAAGAGGTTTTAAGTGTTATTTCCTTAACTGAAAGTGATCTGTTGAGTTGAGTAAAGAAATCCAACACCAGAGGGAGGTCCCATTTTGGAAACCTGGGTTTCCTCTGCGGCCTAAGCCTGACTGCACCTTTGAAAAACTGTTGAACCAAAGGATGATTGGCCCACGTGATTCCAGAAAATGCTGAAATAGCAGAAACTTGTACACGCAGGGAACTAACAGAAAGTGAGAAATCCAATCCTGTTTGAAGGAAGCTTAACACATCCTGAACTGCCAATGTATTGCAGGAACTAGACCTGGAAGCCATGTGACTGGTAAACTTTGCCCAGATCCTTTCGTACACCCGATTGGTACTACCTCTTCTTGCACTAAGGAGAGTGGGAATAACCTCTAATGGACAGCCTGACGCTTCCAGCCTTCACCTCTCAAAGACCAGGCCCTTAGGTGCAGGTGATCCGGACAGGGATGTAACCTCGAACCCTGGGACAAGAGGTCTGGTCTGGATGGTAACAGAACCGGATCCTTGACACTGAGGAGTGACAGAAGCGGAAACCAAGGCCTGTTGGGCCAGTAGGGAATTACTGCAATTACCTCTGCCGTTTCCGACCTGAGTCTCTTCAGGAACTGAAGGATGATCGGGATTGGAGGAAAAGCATACGCCTTGCGGAACCACCATTTCTCCATCAGGGCATCTACCCCGTAGGCTTGCGGATCTCTGTACCTTGAATAGTATTTTGTTATTTTCTTGTTCCATGGGGAGGCAAACAGGTCGACCTCTGGGGAGATCCCCAGTGTTAGAATCCAATCGAATACCTCCTCGTGGAGTGACTACTCGTTGTTGTCTAGAGATATTCGGGAGAGGAAGTCTGCCTGGACGTTCTGAATACCTGGAACATAAGTCGCTGTCAGATCCTTCAGGTTCTTCTGAGCCCAAGACATGATCGGTTCCACTTCTTGGAGAAGGGAAAGACTTCGGGTGCCCCCTTGCCTTCTGATGTATGCCACTGCTGTGGTATTGTCCAGTCTGAGTTGGACCGAGGCCCCTGGGATCAGGTGACGAAAAGCCAGAAGGGCCTGGAAGGCCGCCCTTAATTCCAGGATATTTGACACTGTCCTTCTGGAGGGAGGATCCCAAGTGCCCTGGGCGACTTCCGCCAGGCAGTGGGCCCCCCATCCCCTGTTGCTAGCATCTGATGTTATAGTTACCCATGGGATGGGACGGATGGAATGGCAGTTGCAAAGGTTCTCCCGTTGTAGCCACCATAGAAGGGAGTTGTTCATGGATGAAGTAATCCGAATCGCCTGGGCTTTGTTGCCTATCCATTGCTAAAGGAAGCCCTTCTGAAAAGGCCTCATCCTCCACTGCGCCCATCTCACCATCGGGATTGTTGCAACCATGGTGCCTATAATTCTCAGGCACTGGAGAGCATGAAGGTAGGAAGCCATAAGAGCTGGACGGATTCTGTCCCTTACCACTGAGATCTTTTCCTCTGGTAGTGAGATAGTGCCACTGACTGTGTCGAACAGAGCCCCTAAGAATATTAGGGTTTGTGATGGGGTCAGTTGGCTCTTCTCCAGATTCAGTATCCACCCGAACTCCTGTAGAGTGGAGATAACTTGCCGTCTGTGAATTAGAAGCTGTTCTTTGTCTTGTGCCAGTAGTAGAAGGTCGTCTAAATAGTGATGTAGACGAATTCCCCTGGTTCTCAGAAGAGCTACCACTGCCAACAGAGTTTTTGAAAACACACGCGAAGTTGATAGCCCGAAGGGAAGGCACGTAAATTGAAAATGGAGCTTGCCTACTGAAAATAGGCGTCTTTGAGATCTATGGAGATCATCCAATCTCCTGGTTGGACGGAATGTTGTATTGTGGACAGTGTTTCCATTTTGAACCTTTCCTTTTTTATGAAGGTGTTTAGATGGGTCAGGTCTATGACAGGCCTCCAGGCCCCGCTTTTTTTCTGGACCAAAAAGAGGGGAGAGTAGATCCCCCTGCCTCGCTGGTCGGCCGGAACATGGATAACAGAGCCTTGAACCAATAAGTCAGAAGGCTTTGTCTTTTTTCTTCTGTAGTCGGAAGGGAAGTAGGGACCCACCTGAGCCTGGGGGCTTCCCTGAAGGTCCAAGCATGACCCGAGGAGACCGTATTGATGGTCCAAAAGTCTTGGATCGAAGCCGCCCAGACATGACGAAAGTGGAAAAGCCGAGCCCCCACCTGACCTGTCTGAGCGGGCCCAACCTCAAAAGGATTTGGTCGGCTACCTCTCTCCTTTGGAATCACTTTTTGCTGTCTTCTTAAAAGACGATTGTCTTGATTTCCAGGATCTGGAAAATTCCCGGCCAGGTCTGTAACTGCGAGCTTCCCTAGCTCTTTCCTGGTACTGCCTTTTTGGGAAAGATCTTCTTTGACCTTGGGGTCGACGATCTTGGGGAAGGAACCCCGACTTCCCAACAGTGGCCCGGGTAATCGCCTCGTCCAACTTGTTCCCGAACAGGGAGGACCCTTCAAAGGGAATACGACACCAGACTTGTTTTGAGGCTGGGTCGGCTAACCAGGCGTGGAGCCACAGCGCCCGTTTGGCAGTGACAGACGAAAGCATTACCCGAGCTGTCAGGCGTATGATGTCAATAGAGGCTTCCCCAAGAAAAGCCGACGCAAGCCTCAATTCTTGAATAGGCGAGCATCTAGCCGTATCATCCTCTCAGTGTCTCATCTACACTGTCAGTCCACACTTCCATCGCTTTAGACAAAGCAGCTAGGGCGAGAGCTGGCTTACAGGCCATGCCTGCTGTTAGGTACACCCTCTTCAGGTCTGCATCAATTCGACAGTCTAACATGTCTTTAAAGGACACTGTGTCCTCTAAAGGGAGAGTCACATGCTTCACCAACCTCATGACTGCTGCATCTATCAAGGGAGCAGACTCCAAGTGCTTCACTTCTTCCTCCTTGAAGGGATAGAGTTTGGAGATTTTGGAAAGCATGGAATTTTTCTTCTCCACCTTGCCCCACTCGTCCGTGACGATTTCGCCAAGCTCTGCAATAAAAGGAAAATTAACACGCTCTTTCTTTAATTGTTTAAAGAATTTCCTTTGTTTGGGAGCAGCTTCTACTGGGTCTTCCCAATTAAGTGTTTCTCTGATAGCCTTAACCAAGGGTGGGAGCAGAGCAAAATCAAAGCCCACAGGAGGGCTATCTTCCTCTGAGTCACTGTCAGATATGGCAACCGAAGGGTGACTCTGAACCGAGGACTCCCAGGTATCTTGCAACTGGGTCTCCCTTACTGGAGAACGAGACTGCTCCGCTGGAGGTGTATGGGAATGATCATCCATGTTCCTGAGCGACTCCTTCACAACCCTTTCCACCAGGGATTTAAGATGTTGATCCGTATCTCCTCTTTCTTTGGAAGCTTTGGAAAAACAAAGGTCGCATAAGGATCTTCCTGGGGGAGCTTGATTTCTGCATCCCCAGCAGGAATTGGTAGAGCGACTGGAGTGAGAGTGCTCTTCACTACGGTGTCCTGATTTAGAGGAGGAACCACCATGTTTGGATTTGGAAGAGGATTGCCGCTTTTGCGACTTGGAGGAGTCGCTTCCTCTATGAGAGCTGCGATGTGTATCTGATCTAGAAGGGCTGAGGAAAAAACAAAAGACAAAGACCACACACAAAACAAAACATCAGGCAATAGATAAGCAATCAGGCACACACCCTTCCCTAATTACCAGACCATCAGGAAAAGACATATTCCCAATACCTTTTTTGAGAGGGCTGGCCACAGACAGGCAGTGGTGAATCCATGTCCTCAGCGATATCCATCTGAACTGAGAATGACAAGAGATCAATGCAAGGGACAGGAAGATTCCTCTGACCTGTCCCAGAAAAGCCACTTACCAGTAGCTGCAACACAGGAGCCTGGGGAAGTCACTGGGATAACCTGCAATCATTCCCAAAGCTTGCAGGCTATTTCCCCAGTTTAAATAGCGCGCCCCTGTGACGTCATTGCCGTCTCAATGCGCATGCGCGAATAGCTGCAAATCGCCGCTATCGCGCATGCGCGAACCAAGCCTCGCTCTCGTACTGCGCTCGTGCATGCGCAGAACGCCCGAAAAACGAAAGCGGAAGTGATGCGGCAGCTGGAACGCAGGAGGAACCAGCCGCCATGCCTGAGAAAACAAACACACATGCTACAAACAAACAAACAACAAATGGAACCGCACAGGAGATATTAACAAAAACTGCTGCCATGAAAAGAAATATCGATACTCTCACCACTCCACCACGATCGACCAGGCCGAAGGTAAGACCGGACTTCTCCAGGGCAAAAACAGGTCACCTGCTAGTAGCTGGCTGTCTGACCAATGCGCAGCCTGCCTGCCAGTGGCTAGGATTAGGGCTTCTTCCTTGCGCCTCTTCCACTGCCCACTCCATACCCTGCTAATAGCTAGGGCTTAGCGGAGCCATGCGACTTTACCATCCAGAGTCGCAGATCGGCCAATCAGGATCGTGGGGAAACTATCTTCAGGTAGAAAGACCACCAACTAGGTCCTTCGGAGGAGGACAAAAAAAGAACACGGCCGTGGGCAGGGAGCAAAGATTTATGGGAGTAGTGTCCTATAGGGTAATGGAGGCGGGACTAAACCCACACGTTGCTGCCATGGAGTCTGTCAGGAAATGAAGTTTTTCACATTAGTGTGTTGCATTACAGAACAGTGCAGTGTGCTTTTGAAAGATCTTGCTTGCTATAGCTTTTGTGCATTTATAGTCATTTATAATGCTCTAAAAATGCAATATACATTTTTATTAGTGTGCTTTTCGTCAAATGAACATGATTTCAGGGAAACAAATTTAAAAAAGTAGAAAATCGGACCAAAAATGCTTGCAAAACATGCATACCAAGATGGACCTTGCATTGTATTAAATTTGAACACTCTTATTATGCAGTTTTAACAAAGCACAAATGCATTTTCTTACATAATGGTGAGAATGGGAACTTATGTGAATATATTACATGTCTGTGCTTGTCTGTCTTTCATACTGTACTAACACTGGGATTGTTTTAAAAAAAATAGCTAAAAATGGCTCACAGCCTCCAGAAATAGAGCTGGTTTCAAATAACTTGAACCATATCTTTAATAAAAGAGAAAGATAAATTGTCTCAGCTTTTATCCCCACAATAGTGCACGGTATACAATTATTATAGGCAAATTTGTATCAAGAGGAATGCAATTTCTCTGCACACATCTGACTCATGCTTTTATAAATGAAGCAAAAGAAGGTAGAAAACCCACGCTTGTCTAGGGTCCAGTTTTGTCTAAAAATAGGCTACCAGGAACTTTAACCTTTTGACCCCTGGAAGATTTACCCCCCTTCATGACCATTTTTTGCAACACGGCCCTGCATTACTTTAACTGACAATTGCAAGGTCATGCGATGCTGTACCCAAATAAAATGTACCTCCTTTTTTCCCACAAGTAGAGCTTTCTTTTGGTGGTATTTGATCACCTCTGCATTTTTATTTTTTGTGTTATAAACAAATAAAGACTGATAATTTTGAAAAAAGAAACAATATGTTTTACTTTCTGCTATAAAACATATCCAATAAAAAAAATGAAAAAATCTATTTTTTTATAAATTTAGACCAATATGTACTCTGCTACATATTTTTGGTAAAAAAAATCCAAATAAGCGTATATTGATTGGTTTGTGCAAAAGTTATAGTGTCTATGGGATATTTTTATTTATTTGTATTTATTTATTCTTTTTTTACTAGCAATGGCGGCTATTAGCAACTTATAGCGGGACTGCGATATTGCGGCGGATACTTTTTAGGGACCAGTGACATAATACAGTGATCAATGCTAAAAAAATATGCACTGTCACTGTACTAATGACACTGGCTGGGAAGGGGTTAACATCAGGGGCGATCAAAGTTTAAAATGTGTGCCTAACCACTGTGTTACTAAACAGTGGGAGGTGCTTTTACTAGGGGAAGACATGGATCCTAGTCCCTGCTTAGCAGAGGTACATGATCCATTCCATCCCTCCTGTCAGAACGACGATCTGCCATTTTTACATAGGCAGAATCGCCGTTCTGCCTCTGTGCTCGATGATCTGCTCCCGCTGTGTGCAGTTACAGTGAAAGCGAGCCACCGGCGCCGTGCATGCGTGCCCCCTGCCCGGAAGAGCCGGATATATATGTGATCCAACGTGGACCTTAAGCTGTTAAGCATCCCTTTTATTATGAATGCTCTGCTTTAACATATACTGTGTGTCATATTAGAAACAAAAAACAGCCCAGCCACCAAAATCACTTCCAAAAGAAATCCGATAGTCAGCTAAAGTGCAAACAGATTCCCGGCTGCTATAGCAGGTTTAGAGGCCTGAGCTGCCACTGACGTAAGCCCTACATTGGTGGCAGAGTAAGGGCTACACTATGGGGTTGATTTACTAAAGGCAAACCCTTTGCTGGTGACTTTGCGCCAGAGCTTAATGAATGAGGGGATTGCTCATTTCCATGATACAATAATGTGCAAGCAAAAATGTTGTTTTTTTTTGTTTTTTTTGCATGTATCAGTTATTCTTTGCAAAGTGAAATTTCACCACATTCACTAAGCTTTCAGGCAAGTTCCCTCGCAATGTGCAACTTCCCTTTCAAGGTGAACAACCTATTTGCTTCTAGTAAATCAACCCCTATGTCCATTTAAGGAAGTTGAAATTCAACAGATCTATTGGTAGGATCAGCAGGTCATACAACAGTTACAGGGGGAACCAAAAACCTTAAAATCCACTACGTTAACGCTAGTGACATCATGCATGTAATTTTTTCTTAAACCCATAATTCCATTTTAAGTAAGTAACTCTGCTTTTTTTTTTCTTGACTGATGCTCTTTTAAAGGGACATATCATTTTTTTTTTTTTACTCTTTAGTTATTCTTTTTTATTCACTCTCTTATTTACTATCTTTGTTTGTTTTTTTATGTATATCTTTACTATGTAAAGCCAGCAGGTGGTGCAATTGAGTTGTTCCCTCTCCTAGTTATTCAAATAGATGTGCAAGGGCACAAAAGAAATGATGTACAGTGCATGCTTTTTCGCTGGTAAATTAGACCCAGTGCACTTAAAGCCTTGTGTATTTTCAAAAAGAGTTAATTAAAAGAATTTAGGAGGACATCTTGTATTATGCTGACAGTGCTGAAAAACAAACAAACGTAGTCCTTCACTGTGGTTTTGTAAATGTATGAAACCCACTGCCCTTGGTAATGAGGCAGACTGTGTATGATTTTAAGTTTGTACGTTTTGCTATGTCATCAAAAGGGAACTTTTCAGAACTTTACAGCCTTCAAATCATACACTGCAGAGTCATAGCCTGAATAATACCAAAACAATAATAATATCCTTCATTCTCCCTGAGTTCATTATGCATGTACAAACTTTTTTTTTTCCCTTTCTGAACTTTTGTAGAGAGGAAAAAAAAAAATCGCTAAAACGCAAACTCAGAAGGTTTCTTTGCATTCGTAATATGTTTTGTCCCTTTGAATAGCCATCATGGTGTTTCATGTCTTTGTTATAAAAGTCACCAGAGGAAGCAGATGAAAACTACCACCTGAAGAAACTGGCAGAACTGAAACTAAAGGAATCCCAATGCTACACGTTTTATCTGTGTGCAACGCCAGATGTAAAGATCTACAATGCTCACAAAAGTGTTTTTTCAACTGTTTTGAAATTTAATGTAAAATAACATTTCTCTGCTGTGTCTTGGTTTATTAAAAAGGAAAATATATGCATATTTTATGTATGTCCTAAATAATAAAACAATGGAAATTAAGTCATCGAGTGGAGCTGAATACTGAGATGTTGTCTTTTTAAAGTGCCATTAAATAAACAGCCCATTCTAACGCAGTTTACAGTTTTCATTAAGTTGGTATTTACAACACAGGTTTCCATCCTTAGATATTATCTTCTAATTCCCAATAATACCTCTTAGCTTTTTATTATGGTGATACTAGAAAATGAATTTGTTGAAAATTCCTCCATCGTTGAGCATGAATGGAGAGAAACAGATATGAACATGAATGCCTAATCAGTTTGAAAATGGAGTGGGCAGCAAACACTAAATTCGCTATGAGTGTGCACATTTATATCATCATTAAATCCAATTGATAAAAAAAAAAATGTATTGTAAGTATGGTAAACAGAAATATTTCTTTTAGATTTACTCACAACATTGAAGTTTCACAATACTTATTTTATATTTTATAAACAAGTCCCTTTTTTGCCTTTTTTATATGTTATATGTGAAAATTATTCAGTATGTGTTTACCCAAAGTAATCTAAATTTCAATATTGTCCACCGAACACAACCATGTTTTCCTATGCTAATATGCATGCATGTGTGCAGAAATACCTAAGTAAGCAAGCACTATATTGCTGGTGAGAGTGAATTATTCCTACCAAAAGAATAGAAAGTGGACACCCCGTATGGTTAAAACTGGGGTACAATTTTACACAGCTGATAAAAAAAACACCACAGAGCAGTGTTTCTGTGCTTTTAAGATAAACATGTCCTTTTTTTCAAGCAAATGTAAAACTTGGTATATCCCTTAAATACATTAAGCAAGTGTGCACCACCTACACTTCATAATGTATTAAGACCAATAGGAATATAAAACCAGAAAAAAAATATAAGGAAAAACACATCATTTTTCACAAATGAGCGAAAAATTTATACAAAATGCATTATGCTCACGTACTATCTAATAAATATACTTAATATCCAAATCTTAAATTACTATTTAACTGACAATTCAGAGACCCAACCCATATCTCATCAAACAGGTCAAAATCCAAATGAAAGGAATAAAAAATTGAGGTATTTATTAAAATCCAATAATTTAGGGTGGCATCCAAAAGTAAATATCCAAAATGCCTCGCTTTTAGGTGGTTATCCTCTGAAACTTAAAATTGGAGGTGTCACCTCCATGGACCAACAGTAAGTGTTTTAATACATTTCATAGTGTAGTGTAGTGGAATTGTGAAAATCATGTAAATGTTTGGAGATCCTAGTTGTGGAATAGTACCTACCCTCACTGGCAGCAGGCAAGTGATTAAGTAGATTCGATTTTTCATAGCAAAGTAAAAAAAAAAAAAAAGTAAGATATTTCTTATAAGTTAAAGCTACATAATTAATAGTTTATATTTATTTGAAAAATATACTAGAGAAATTACTAATGAGGGAACTTACTTTCCTCAATAGATAATATGATATAAATGCTATTTGGTATAGAAAACTCTTCATGCTCTGCATACACTTGCATTTGACTTTTTTTCTAACAGTATAGAACCTTATTTGTATGGTAAATCATTCACAGGGAATGCTGACATTCCTCAACTTCTCTATCATCTACAAAAGAATGTTCACAGCAAAACAAGCATTACCAAAGCATGCGTGGTATATTGATCTGGGTTCATTCTCAAATCGCCCTGTGAAATCATTTTTTCATGTATATCAGAGTGACACCTCCAGCACTCTGTTATTTTGTTTATGGAGATCATTTTCTATCTATAAGCTTCTTTCTACTCTAATCATATGAAAAATCAAGAGGGCAGGGGAAAAAAATGAAATAAGGCTATAAGCCACGGGCGAGCCAGCAGTCAGAAAGTATAGGCATTGATATCCGTTTAACAACAAAAAAATAAAAGCCAAATTAAGCCACAGCTTTCCTTAAATGCACATATCAAAGGGCACTTGCTCCAGGCTGAGTTAATGCTAATCAGAAACACCCAGGCAAAAAATGTAATTTTAAAAGTTTTTTTTTTTAAGTCACATGGAATTGTTTTCACTTTTAAATATTCTAACCAATACAGTAAGAAAATAAAAGCATGTAAAGAATTATGGTAGACGATGATGTCTGTGTTGCAGTAATGATATACTTTGTGAAAATAGATTCTTCACAAATACTAAAAAAAAAAAATAAAAAAAATAAATAAACAAAATAAAATAAAGTACTGACTGTCTGGCAATTATTAACACCAATTAGCCCACCTGACTTTAGACTAGTCCCCAATGGAAATGTCTAATACAATCAGTATGTTCTCTCAGTGTGCAACAGAAACAACAGGAGCAGCAGCATACAGCTTCCAGCTGTTTCAGCAATGACTCTTCTTGATCACACCTAATCTCTCTCCTCACGCTGAGGTTTTCCATACACACACAACTCTATGCTGTGTATCACTACTTTCAATCCTCTCCTTGCACAGGACAGACATGAGTCAATCTGTTGCAATCTGTTGCAATTTGCTTTTTTTTTTATAACCTGATGATTGGCTTTCACCAAGCAATGCTAGATATAAAAGAAAATACGAAGCTATTGCATACGATGGTGCATTTTTTTTTTCTTACAAACAGCACTCAGTAAAAGGCAATTTTTATAGGCTTGATTTAACTTGCCAGTCTGCCCATTTTATAAAAAGTACTGCAGGCTAGCAAGTACTATATGACCATTTTGTCATATTATAACAGGTGCTCTAATAACTTAGTGCTTTCTGATGACTCTGCACTGACTATTACATTGTAGGCTATGGAGTAAACTACTAAGTGTTCTAGGGCTTTGTATTAAAAGTGTAAGAAAGGATACAAACAATAAAGAGCAAAGGGGGGGGGGGGACTTTTAAGGTGTAGAAGCCTTCTCTCTGAATAATTATCTGAACACAAATCATAAGTTAAAAAGGTAATTTTATTGTTACATTTTATAAATGTATTTGAGATAAATATCCCTTAAAACCAAAGAAAGTTTGGTTTTAAGGGATATGTATCCCTAATACATTTTTAATGAATTTTGTAACAATAAAATAACTTTTTTTTTACTTATGATTTGTGTTTGGATAAATATTCTGAGAGAAGGCTTCTACACCTTAAAAGTCTCTTTGCTCTTTATAGTTTGTATCCATATTGGGATGTGGTGTTGAGTATTTCAACTGAGCTCATGTCTCTTTTTTGTAACAAGAAGGGACATGATAATACAACCACTATATAGGATTTTACTAATGGCCATGTCATTCATAGACTGTAGTTAGGGCTTTCTTATTATAGTATCAAGGCTACCAGCATGTAGATATTTTTGTATTTTAATTTGGCCTTCGAAGCATCAAATTCAGCAAGTATTTAACAAGATTTGAATAGCTTTCTTAAAACTTTAAAGCACCCTAGAATTGAGAGTGTTGAGTATAAATCTTAATAAGTGCTGACTTTAGCTTTAACCACTTCCAGACCAGCCGCTGCAGTTTTACTGCGGCAGGTTGGCTTGACTGGGCAAATCGACGTTACCTTACGTTGCTTTGCCTTTTGGGGTGAGCGTGTGCCTGGAGCCATTGAGAGTCATCACACCCGCCGGGCACCCGGGATCGCTCATGACAGAGCAAGACCGGGATCTGTGTGTGTGAACACACAGAACCCGGTTCTCTCAGGGGAGAGGAGACAGATCGTGTGTACATACTAAGTATGAACACCGATCTCTCTCTTCCTCTAGTCAATCCCATCCCCCCTACAGTTAGAATACACCTAGGGAACACAGTTAACCCGTTGATCACCCCCTAGTGTTAACCCTTCCCTGCCAGTGACATTATACAGTATATGCATTTTTATAGCACTGATCGCTGTATAATTGTCAATGGTACCACAAATGTGTCAAAAGTGTCCAATTTGTCTGCCGCAATATCGGAGTCCTGATAAAAATCGCAGATAGCCGCCATTACTAGTAAAAAAAAAATAATAATAACAATGCCATAAATCTATCCCCTATTTTGTAGACGTTATAACTTTTGTGCGAACCAATCAATATACGCTGATTGTGATTTTTTTTACCAAAAATATGTAGAAGAATACATACATGTTGTTCCTTTTGTGTTTTTTCTTTTCTTGAGTTTGCCTAAGTGGTTTTATCCTGGAAGCTATGACATCTTTACCACCAATGGAAGAGTGATAGCCTTCATTTTCACTCTTAGGCCGGGTTCAGACTGCTGCGATGCGGGAGATCGGATATGATTCACACCGCACTGCAGTGCATATCATATGCAATCTCTGTGCGATGCGATTTCAGCCATACAGATAGTATGGCTGAATTTGCATCGCATTCGGCCCAAACTCGCACAGGACCCTTTTTTTGGTCCGCAGCAGAATCGGATCGCATGGGTGTTCTCACCATGCGATCCGATTCCTGTCCGAGTTTGCAGATCGCACTGCGATATGCGAGCTGATATGGGGGTGTCATTAACATTTCACTGACACTCCCAGCAGCTCGCATTAGGGCAGTGTGAACTGCCGGCGGGAGACATGCGACCGCAGTAGATTCGCAGCGCTCCCGCACTGCAGCAGTCTGAACCCAGCCTTAAGGCGAGCTGCTGGGAGTGTCAGTGAAATGTTAATGACACCCCCATATCAGCTCGCATATCACAGTGCGATCTGCAAACTCGGACAGGAATCGGATCGCATGGTGAGAACACCCATGCGATCCGATTCTGCTGCGGACCAAAAAAAGGGTCCTGTGCGAGTTTGGGCCGAATGCGATGCGAATTCAGCCATACTATCTGTATGGCTGAAATCGCATCGCACAGAGATCGCATATGATATGCACTGCAGTGCGGTGCGAATCATATCCGATCTCCCGCACCGCAGCAGTCTGAACCCGGCCTAAAGGGATATGCCTGCAAGACCTTGTTGCTAAATGGTAATTTCTTTCAGGTGAGAGTATCCCATTATGAGTGTTGGTGGGACTCACAGGAACACAAATATTTAAGCTTGTTTCGGCACTTGTGGAAAACACCAAAGGATTTATGATTAATACTTTTTTTTTCATGGATTTCTGGTTATGTTTGGAAACAGTTTTTTTTTTTGTTTTTATGAATTCTTTTACATAAGATTCTTGGACGCAAACACTTTTGAACACCAATTATTATTTGCATACAGAGGTGGATCACATTTATTATCACTATAGTTGATGGTTGTTAATTAGGATTAAGATTTTATATTATACCTGTCGTATTTGTAGTGCAGCATTTCCTTCTTCACAATTATTAGTTGGCAATCCTTACGTATAAATTTTCACTTTTATGCTTGTGCCCTTTTGTATTATCGCAATAAAAGAAAAAAATCACCACAACATTCTAACTGCCCTACCTCCTGACATAGAAAAAGCTAAACACTCTGAATAATCCCATATATAAATATGTAATTTTAGCAAAAATAATTGTGTCTTTCCAAGTATATGTACTTAGCTTATAACAAGGAAAGAGAGCACTTCTTTCATATTGTGCTGACATACCTAGGTGACATACAGGGGAGTATTTAAAACTGGAAAGAACAAAATCTGGTGCAGCTCTGCATAGAAACCAATCAGCTTCCTGGTTTTTAGGCCAAAGCTTAATTGAACAAGCTGAAGTCAGAATCTGTTTGGCTACCATGCACAGCTGCACCAGATTTTGAACTCTCCTGTTTTAGTAAAACAATCCCACAGTGTTTTTCAGTTAAAAAGACTGCAGATATTTATCTCTTGACCTTACATAATGTGCAGTTATAGTTTACAGGGGTCTGTTTATCAAAGTTTTCACTCAAGATACATAGGATTCCATTAAAATGTGTGACTCTTGGGTCAAATTACTTTTAATTAACCATAAATATAAGCATTTAAATAAACGAAATATCTTTATATCAAAGAAAATATACTTTCAGCCCAAAATTAACTTAGCTTTTACTCAAGGTTCCCAATTCTTTCACTTTGATTTCCGTTAAAAATTACTCTTGGGTTAAAATACTGAGAAATAGACCCCGAAGTATGAACATTTAAATGGTCAACTGACTATCTTTATGTAAAAAGAAAAATAGCTTGAATAATATTGCATTTCACCCTGAAACAAGTTCTATGAGCGTGCCATACCATTAAAAATTTGATTTAGTTTATTGAGCTACATAAGTAATTCATACTCAGATTCTAATTCTCCTTTAATTGAGCATCTCTTACATCTGCCCTCGGTTACCTTGAGCATGGTAAGCAAAATATTTTTTATGAGGTTAATAAAATGATATTTAATAACTTTGGACAGTGTCACATGAGAGGTTTTTCTGACAGCACTTTCATATTTGCTAAAACCTTTCAGACTAAAGCATCTTCACCCAAATAATGCTGCATGTGTGACAAGGTCAGAGTGTTTCCTATTGACTTCTGCACAGAGATGATGCAAAGATTATCAGCTCAGTATGGAATTTTTATGAGGTGAATCTCAATTAAAAGGAAAACAAAACCACTGACAAGGAAAGCTCTGGTTTGACATTACTCTAATTGCTTGTTAGTAAGAGATTTAACTCTTTCCTGACAATTGCTCCATTTGCAAAGTGCTGATTTCAACAGAGGCAGTTAAAACACGGCGTAAAATCACTTGTTACCAATCAGCATAAACCTATAAAAAAAAAAAGATTGGGCCTCCACTGACAACCTCCTCTAAAATTGCTAGTCACCTGGCTATTACTCCGACTTAATAGCTAAATTTTATATTTTCTTATCCAGTCAGAATTCCTTATCTGCATGGAGTCTTAAAAAGTGAGCTTAACAGCCAGGCAACTAGCATTTCAACAGAGGCAGTTAAAACACGGCGTAAAATCACTTGTTACCAATCAGCATAAACCTATAAAAAAAAAAAGATTGGGATGACAGTCAGAATTCCATGCCATGCTTCTCTTTTTAGGGATTTTCATTTAAGCCTACATGTATAACTCAATTCTAAGTTAGTATATTTGTATTCTGTGCTCACCTATTAATTCTGGGCAGTTACATACTAGCTGGAAAATATATTTTAGTTTGTGACAGATATGTTAAATAGTAAGCAAAACATTATTTTCAAGTAAAAATTAAGATAATTTGTTGATGCTGATAATTTATACTGATAAAGATGTTTTTTCCCCTATTTTTAATTTAATGGAACAGTAGTTACAAGTCTAAATTTCAACAGTAGATATATAGTGACCTCTGCTGGTTATTCCCTGGCAACGTACACAATTTTTACATCAATAAGTACAGGTAGCAAACATGACACTTTCCTTGATTAACTTAGCAATAGATTACACTGTCAGAAACAATATTTGTTTTAAATAACAGATTAAAGTCAAAGTATACAGCACAGGTAGCAAGGCAATTGCTGATTTGGGATTTACTCAATCCAATTTTGCTTTGCTTTGGGTGATTTTAGAAAAAAGGGAATAAAATATAATTTCCAATTTAATTTAATGATTTTAGCAATATCCTTAATGATTCCGAAATGCACTTCCATGACTCCCAAGAGCAAAGTTTTTAATCTAATATACAATCCCGGAATCATTATGGGATCTATTTAAGCATAAAGCAAGCATAATGCAATTGCACTGTATGTGTTAAAAGATCATTCAAACCAATATGATTGTGTTTGCTTTTTATTTTTGTGTAATTATTTTATCCCCATTACAAATGATAGCAAAGTGTGCTTATACTATTAGTGTTCATAAAATGTGAACTCCCTTTTCAGTATTAAAAGTTTGCATCCTTAAGCAATTATGGGCATCAGGGGGCAACTGCAAAATAGGATAAAGGGAGTCATTACAAAATCAGGGCACATGCATACTGTGTATAGTTGCCAACTATTTGCTCTATACAGTTATTGTGTACTTCACAATGCAGACACCTAATATCCATACAACTGTTAGAACCTCAGACAAACAAAATTCAAACAAATAAATTCAAACAAATGTACAAATGTAATTTAAACAGTTTAATTCGAACAGAGCCCTTATACAAAAGCACATGAATTTTATATAAGAACAAAATAAAGTTCCCTAAAAGAGGACAAAACACAAATTATATGGGACTTTAAATATGCTCACCCATAGTAAAATTAATGGCAAAACTATTTCAAATAAAACACTGCACATTTATTGGGAAAGAAAAAAGTGCAGCGCTAAAACTATATCAAATAATACATATTACAGTGATACAAAATCTGTGAAGATATATCTGATAAAAAAAATATATATATATATACATACAATGGAAAAATAATATATATATATATATATATATATATATATATATATATATACTGAAAAAATCAACAAACATAAAGTTCAAATAATATATATATATATATATACTGAAAAAATCAACAAACATAAAGTTCATAAATTCCAAATTTATGCGTGAATAAAGTGTCCATATAAATATCAAAAAAATGAATAAAATAAAATAAATATATGATAAGATGTAAATTGACGATAATAATCAATCACCCCTGATGATGTCAGACCTTTGATGAAATGATCGTCAGGTAGCTACGCCCACACCTCTTGCACATGTGCGATCGCTTTTCAAAACTCTCACAGAGGAGGTTTTTTTTTCTGCTAGCAGTTTGTTGTTTTTACATTGTTTGTTCATCGTCTATGGCTCGGAGCCTTATTTTACCTGCTTGATTCACAAGCTTTAATAAATCCCCCAATTTTTAAACTATATCACACGATTTGGAGCATTTTCTTTCTTTTTGGGGATGTATTTTGGAGATCTGCTGTCAGTGAGTATCCGAGGAATAGGAGACACCTATGACACCTGGAAGCTTGCGGTAATCCTTAGCACCTGGACATCCTCACCGGGATCCGTGATCCAATCTGCATTGTTTGACCCCCCTTAACAAGAGGGTCACCGGGGATATGGTAAGCCTTCATCTTGTTTGGGTGAATAGAGGTGACGGGTTTCTACGTGGTCAAAATTTGGTCCGATTATTATCCTCAAGTCACATCTTATCATATATTTATTTTATTTTATTTATTTTTTTGATATTTATATGGACACTTAATTCACGCATGAATTTGGAATTTATGAACTTTATGTTTGTTGATTTTTTCAGCATATATATATATTATTTGAACTTTATGTTTGTTGATTTTTTCAGCATATATATATTATTTGAACTTTATGTTTGTTGATTTTTTTCAGTATATATATATTATTTTTCCATTGTATATATTTTTTTTTTCACCATTTTTTCAGATATATCTTCACAGATTTTGTATCACTGTAATATGTATTATTTGATATAGTTTGAGCGCTGCACTTTTTCTTTCCCTATAGTTTTTGTGCCCAGTATCCGGGTTGTGGTGTTCAGCTGCTTGTGTCATCTAGAGTTTTACTAAGCACGGATTTACCCCCACATTTTTGTCTATTACTGCACATTTATTGAATACAACATTAAAAAAAAAAAAAAAAAAACATCCCACTGTATAAGAAAAAAAAAAATGGATCTTTTCATTAACCGCTTCCCGACCGGCCACTGCATATATACGTCAGCAGAATGGCACGGGCAGGCAGAATCACGTACCTGTACGTGATCGTGCATGTGCCTGCCCGTGGGTCGCGCGCGCGCCGCTAGCGGCGCGCTCGCGACCCGGTCGGGAGCTCCGTGACCCCGGCCGCGGGACCAGCGGACCCGATCGCCGCTGGTATCCCGCGATCGGGTTACGGAGCTGAAGAACGGGGAGAAGTCTATGTAAACAAAACTCTCCCCGCGCTTCCTACACTGACTGTCAGTGATCGGCGGTTCCCTGTCATCGGGAACGCCGATCAATGACGTCAGACGTACAGCCACGCCCCCCTACTGTAAAAAAAACACAACACGTCACACTGACTCCTCCCCGCCCCCTAGTGGTTAACCCCCTAACTACAACTGTCATTTACATAGGAATCAGTGCTATTTAAATAGCAGTGATTGCTGTATAAATGACAAATGTCCCAAAAATGTGTCAAAAATGTCCGATGTGTCCGCCAAAATGTCGCAGTCACAATAAAAATCGCTGATCGCCGCCATTACTAATAAAAAAAATTATTAATAAAAATGCTATAAAACTATCCCCTATTTTGTAAACGCTATAACTTTTGCGCAAACTAATCAATAATCGCTAATTGCGATTTTTTTTACCAAAAATATGTAGAAGAATACGTATCGGCCTAAACTGAGGAAAAAAAATGTTTTTTTATATATTTTTTGGGGATATTTATTATAGCAAAAAGTAAAAAATATTGCATTTTTTTCAAAATTGTCGCTCTATTTTTGTTTATAGCGCAAAAAATAAAAACCGCAGGGGCGATCAAATACCACCAAAAGAAAGCTCTATTTGTGGGAAAAAAAGGACGCCAATTTTGTTTTGGAGCCACGTCGCATGACCGCGCAATTGTTAGTTAAAGCGACGCAGTGCCGAATTGCAAAAAGGGGCCTGGTCCTTTGGCTGCCAATTGGTCCGGGGCTGAAGTGGTTAATCACATGTAATACAACACTTAGGAAAATGTAACACTCAATAGATCAGTTTACATATATATATAAAACCATACCCCAAAAAGTTGCACTAGTGACTTCATCACTCAGTGCCTCAGTGCATCCAGTGAAAGGGAAACATATGAAAAGTGAAGAGGGAACAGGGGGGGGACAACAACACCATTTCATACCATATATATAGATTCTTACCTCAGATACAAAACAAACCACCAAAACATCCAAAGATAGGTATGGTAGGGAACCACCATTAAGCTGGTAATATGTAATGTGGACATCCTTAAAAGTGGCAGTAAAATACTGTATATTCTTAAGCAAAAATTAAGCCTGTAAAATGCAAATGCAGGAATGTCAAGATCCCAGCTAGCCTTTGGATAGTAGGAAGGAGATATGATATTTAATTAAAGAATTAGGGGTATACGAACAGAAAGCTGAGTGATAAATGAAAATATAATAGAGCAGTTAGGGTTACATAGCCAGGGAGTATTGGCGTTGAAACTTATCTTGTGTGAGATAAGCTATGACAAACATATATTCTCAAGAAGCATGGTCATTCAGAATTTGAATTGTAGTATAAAGTATTGGTGGGTTAATGTGCTTCCAGTTTCTAGAAACAGATAGTCTTGCTGCTATCAACAGGTGTGTGAGTACAGTGTAAAAATATGAGAACCATGCATCAATGTCCAGCGCCAACCCTGGGATCTGGAGCACATACAGTATCAGTGATATTGTACGAGGTGTGTCTAGTAAATAACGAGACTGATTAAATAACTCACCTTTATTTATATGTACGGTATATACTCGAGTATAAGCCACGTTTTTCAGCACATTTTTTTGTGCTGAAAGTGCCCCCCTCCGCTTATACTCCAGTCAAGCATTTTTCTGAAGCAGAAAATGACATTTTCCGACCCGACTTTGGGGCCCCGCATCTCAGGCCACTTGGTGCTAGGAACCCTAAATTTGCCAACCTAGTGGAATCAGCTCTACAACATATCTAAATTTGGGGTTTCCATCACCAAGTGGCCCCGAGATACAGGGCCCCAAAGTCGGTCAACTGTGTCCATCTGCAGCAATGTCATTGCGGGACCCTTTGGGTCCAGAGACCCCAAATTTCGGCTGCAGCTAGGGGGCATCTAGGAACCCTTAACTACAAAGTTTGAAGTTTGGGAGACCTATGGCTGCAAATGGGCACAGTGAGACATGCAAATGGGCAGAGTGAGGCTGCAAATGGGCATTGTTGACCCTCTTTTACACTTACAGTAGCTGCGCATTTCTAACCCTAGGCTTATACTTGAGTCAATAAGTTTTTCCATTTTTTTGTGGTAAAATTAGGTGCCTCAGCTTATATTCAGGTTGGCTTATACTCGAGTATATACGGTATTACAAATGTAATGCTTGTCCCCTTCAATATATTTCCCATTTGCACTAATTTATTGTTTTCCACTGGTCAAAGGCATGGAGAAAACCAATTTTCAACACATCCACCGTTTCTTTCTTTACAGAATCAACTGACTTAAAGCGTGTGCCTTTAACCGCTTCAGCCCGGAAGATTTTACCCCCTTCCTGACCAGAGCACTTTTTGCGATTTAGCACTGCGCCGCTGTCAATTGTGCTGTCGTGCGACGTTGTACCCAAACAAAATTGATGTCCTTTTTCCCACAAATAGAGGTTTCTTTTGGTGGTATTTGATTGCCTCTGCAGTTTTTATTTTTTGCGCTATAAACAAAAGAATAGTGACAATTTTGAAAAAAACACATTATTTTTTACTTTTTGCTATAATAAATATCCCCCAAAAATATATAAAAAAACTATTTTTTTCCTTAGTTTAGGCCGATATGTATTCTTCTACATATTTTTGGTAAAAAAAATCACAATAAGCGTATATCGATTGGTCTGCGCAAAATTTATAGCGTCTGCAAAATAGGGGATAGTTGTATGGCATTTTTATTTAAAAAAATGTTTTATTAGTAATGGCGGCGATCTGTAATTTTTATCAGGACTGCGACATTATGGCGAACACATGAGACATTTTTGACACTATTTTGGGACCATTGTCATTTATACAGCGATCGATGCTATAAAAATGCATTGATTAATGTGTAAATGACACTGCCAGGGAAGGGGTTAACCACTAGGGGGCAGTGAAGGGGTTAAGTGTGTCCTAGGGAGTGATTCTAACTGTTAGGCCCGGGCTTCAACACACAGGACAGTGATCACAGCTCTCGTTGAGAGAGAGCTGTGATCACTGTCCTGTCACTAGGCAGAACGGGGAAATGCTTGGTTTACAAAAGCATCTCCCCATTCTTCCTCTCCGTGACACGATCAGACATAGAGTCCGCGGGACCCGCGGTCACACTCACGGAGACCGTGGCGCGCACGCCCATGCCACCGCTTCATAAAGGGGACGTACCTGTACGCCCTTTTGCCTACCAGAGCCATTCTGCCAAAGTGCATTGGCATGCGCTGGTCAGTAAGCGGTTAGGCCCTGGTTTAACTTTTGGAAAAAGATAAAAGTCGCATTGGTGCTAAATCTGGCGAATATGGAGGATGTTCATGTGCTTGTCAGTCAAAAACTGCTTGAGCAGGCGCATTGTCCCAATGAAGGATGAAACCATTTTCTCACAGTTGCTCTGGTGTGAGAACCCTTGGGACCATCTTTGCACAAACTCTCATCATGTTAAGATACTCACGCAAAATTTTCCATACGGTGTCTTTGTCAATGTTCACTAATTCAGCTATCATTCGCACACTGAGTCGGCGGCCTTTTAGACAATCTTACTGATTTCTTCTACATTTTCTTTGGTTCTTGAAGTGCAAGGTCGTCCAGGGTGTTCATCATCTTTGACATTCTCACGTCCCTCGCTGAATCTTTTGTGCCACAGCATCGCAGGACAGAGTATATAGCTCAGCCTCACAGATCAGGGTATACAGCTCAGCCTCACAGATCAGGGTATACAGCTCAGCATCACAGATCAGGGTATACAGCTCAACCACAGAGATCAGGGTATACAGCTCAGGGTAAACAGCTCAGCCTTACAGATCAGGGTATACAACTCAGGGTATACAGCTCAGTCTCACAGATCAGGGTATACAGCTCAGGGTATACAGCTCAGCCTCCCAGCTCAGGGTATACAGCTCAGCCTTACAGCTCAGGGTATACAGCTCAGCGTATAAAGCTCAGCATCACAGCTTAGGGTATACAGCTCAGGGTATACAGCTCAGCCTCACAGCTCAGGGTATTAAGTTTAGGGTATACAGCCCAGCCTCACAGCTTAGGATATACAGCTCAGGGTATACAGCACAGTCTCACAGCTCAGGGTATACAGTACAGCCTCACAGATCAGGGTATACAGCTCAGGGTATACAGAACATCCTCACAGATTAGGGTATACAGCACAGCCTCACAGCTCAGGGTATACAGCTCAGGGTATACAGCACAGCCTCACACATTAGGGTATACAGCTCAGAGTATACAGCTCAGGGTATACAGCACATCCTCACACATTAGGGTATACAGATCGGGGTATACAGCACAGCCTCACAGATTAGGGTATACCGATCAGGGTATACAGCACAGGGTATGCAGCGCAGCCTCACAGATTAGGGTATACAGCTCAGAGTATACAGCACAGCTTCACATATTAGGGTATAAAGATCAGAGTATAAAGCACAGCCTCACAGATTAGGATATACAGATCAGGGTATACAACACAGCCTCACATATTAGGGTATACAGCTCAGCACCGTCACCACACTTCCCCCCTCCCCCCACAGCTAGTCCAGCAGGACCTGCTGCTCTGTGGCGGGGCTCTCCTCCTCCTCTTCTGGAGTGGTGGCTGGCAGGGCTCTCCTCATCCTGGATTGACAGAGCTCTCCTCCTCCTCTCCTAAGGTGACGGCTGGCGGCTCTCTACTCCTGGAGTGGCGGCTGGAGGGGCTCTCCTCTCCTGGAGTGGCGGGGCTCTCCTCCTCCTCTGCTGGAGTGGTGGCTGGTGGGGCTCTCCTCCCCTGAAGTGTGAAGCTGCAGCTCTGGTGTGGCTCCTTCCTCCGCTGTGTCTCCTCTCTTCCCAAAGCACTAGGCATCCAATAGGATCGCTTGACGCTTTGGTCAATCAGGACACAGGTCAAGGAGACCTGCCTCCTGATTGGTGGGGAGGAATGTTAGTGTGAAAATAATGAAAATTAATTTGCTATCATCACACAACAGAGTTTTTCCTTAAAAAAAAAATATTTTACCTACTTCGGTCCCAGAAGGATTTGCCCCCTTAATGACCAGGCATTTTTTTGTGATATGGCACTGCGTCGCTTTAACTGGCAATTGTGCGGCCGTGTGACGTTGTACCCAAAATTGTCATCCTTTTTCCCACAAATAGAGCTACAATTTTGTAAAAAAAAAAAAAATTATTATTTTTTTACTTTTTGCTATAATATATGTAAAAAAAAAAAAACATATAAAAACGAATTTATTCATTAGTTTAGGCTGATATATATTCTTCTACATATTTTTGGTAAAAAATCACAATAGGCATATATTGATTGGTTTGCGCAATATTTATTGTGTCTACAAACTATGGGATAGAATTAGTGACTTTTGTTTTTTATTATTGTTTTTACTAGTAATGGCAGCGATCTGCGATTTTTAGCGGGACTGCGACATTGCGGCGGACAAATCTGACCCCAAATGACACTTTTTGGGGACCAGTGACATTATTACAGTGATCAGTGCTATAAAAATGCACTGATCAATGTAAAAATGACACTGGCAGGGAACCGGGATTCGCATTGTTTACAAAGGCAGACCCCCGTTCTGCCTCTGTACTAGGCGATCGTGGGTTGCCGGCGGACATCGAATCTGGTCATTGTGGAAGGGTGCATAGTCTATGGTGATAGGTTTTCCCCCTGCATTTAAGCCTCCCATGCCCTGACTATCACAAAGGTATTCCGTAATAACAACAAAACACACCATATATCATTCAAAATATTTATTTATTGGAAATAATTGGCCACGGTGTTATCCAAAAAGGGGGGTTAATATTTTGAGATTATAAATTTAATAAATATAAATATAAAAAAGGCCATCTCGGCTAAAATATATTTAAAACAAAATTAAATGGTGTCCATCCAGCCAATGCTGGACGACTATTCCCCCACTAGGATAACAACATGACTTGCTGAAAAACGGGAGGGTGGGTGGGCGCTGGGGACCGGTCCAAATGGTCTGAGGAGACACAGCTTCAGGCCCTTTTATAGGCTCTTCAGTTCAGGTTACAGTAAAACCGCCAAATTACACCAATCAGCTGCTCCATTAACCTAGCCAATCCCATGGCTGTTGCTGCCCAGGGAAACTGCAGTGACCAATAGCAACCTGTGAATAGATAAAGCACAGCAGACTGCGGGTCCCCCTTTGAGCTATCCCATGTTGGTCCAGCATATTGCTAAGACCTTTCATGGGCTAGCACAAAGGTATTCCGTCATAACAACAAAACACACCATATATCATTCAAAATAGCCACGGTGTTATCCAAAAAGGGGGGTTAATATTTTGAGATTATAAATTTAATAAATATAAATATAAAAAAGGCCATCTCGGCTAAAATATATTTAAAACAAAATTAAATGGTGTCCATCCAGCCAATGCTGGACGACTATTCCCCAACGGCCGAGGACAGCCGCGGAGCTAATGGCTGAGCCCCCCCCCCACCATGGCGGTTTCAATTATGGACTGCAAATCCATATTGAAAATGTCTAAGCCTATTGGAGATAAATGTACCATATCACTTCTGAATAAACCTGGCACAAAACCTTCCAATTCGCAGTGGCGAAAAGATAAATCGCCAGATAGACTAAGAAAACTGTGGATCGTCCTGTTGAGACGTCTCCTTATCCTATCTAAATAAAACAAATTACCATAAGGAGACCATAACAAACGTGGTATCATTTCGGAAAAGGCCAAAACTACCTCTGGAAACATGAGTTTAATGGAAAAAAAGGGTTCATTTCATTTCGCACATTAACTCCCAAGTACCTGTTTTTCCTAAGTCATTTGCTCCAGCATGCACAATTAAAATATGCGGAGAAGGCCATATGGTGGCTAAATAATCTACCTGTTCTTTAAGGTCCCGCCACTGCAATCCCCTAACACCTGACCAAAAATCATAAAAGAGTCATTGTCCAGACCTAAATTGGTGGAGTAGGTCCTAGTTCCGGCATGTTTGGCAGCCCAGAAAACGTAGGAGTGTCCTACTATCCACACCACTGTTTTGCTGAAATCTGCAAAAGAGAATTCATAACATTAGTAAATCAGGGCGGATATATAACTTGTATCTACTACTATCCCACCAACCAATCTTCATCAATTCATCTTCAGGGAAACCCAAAACCTCAGCTGTAGTGGCCGCCCCTATTCTAAAAGAATGGGATGAAAAGGAAAAACCCGAGACATTCAGACGTTTCAAGCATGCGGCCAAAACAGCAGAGAATTGGTACCTGGATAGAGAGGATTTATCCTGATGAATAAAAAATGAACCTTCTGAACAAGGCCTGACTGATATGTATTTAGACATATGAAGAACCGGACAAATCACTGGGTTATCAGAACTAGACAAGGAAAACCATTGACCATTACCTACCGGACGAGACTTCGACCTACAAAGAAAAAGGTTAACAGACTTCTTGTTTAAAAACACATGGTAACTACGGAGGTAGGATAAAGATTTCCTATTCATAGCTGTGAATTCCCCAATTCTAAGGGCCCCAAAGAAGGCTACTGAAAAAGCAGCTCTGAATAACAACAGCTCAAAATTGGAAGAACATACAGATCGTAAGATCCCTAGAAGGTCTACAAGTAGTTTGACAGAGATGGGGCGCCTACAGTCCCTAGAAGGCTTAGACCTCCTAAAACCTTTCAAAATTTGACTAACCTGAAAAAAAGAAGTAAGTAAGGTGGAGCACCTGAAAATTTCAGGAAAAAAAGATATTCCCGCTAGGATCTTACCCACTGATGCCGGACTAAGCTTAGCCTGGATTAAGGAAGACGTAAATGCTAATGCAACGTAAGACGAAACATTCAACTCATCTATATCTAAATTTTTGCAGAAGGCACACCATCTCAACCATGACAACTTATAGTCCGACCATGTCTTTGCGGACACAGAATTTCTGAGGATGGAAAGAATCAGCTCCAAATTAAGCCCCAGAGGGAATCTGGGCAAGGGGTTCCATCCTGATCTGCCGTCGGTGCCAACTCCCGGAACTTCTTGAACTGCAAACGAGATAAAGCATCGGCAAAGTTTTTATTTATACCAGCTATATGCTCGGCTTTTAGCCAGATGTTAAATCTCATACAGTGTAACACCAGAAAACGTAATAACTTAATGACCGGGTCAGATTTGGAGGATAATGTGTTAATGGCAAAGAAAACACCTCTGTTATCAGTGTAGACTTTGATCCTACGATTCTTGAAAGCATCTTTCCAAATTACTAATGAGACTATAACCGGGAAAAGCTCCAAGAGGACCAAATTCTGAAGAATATCCCTCTGCAGCCAATCCCGGTGCCATTCGGCAGCGCACCACTGACCCTTCATAAATGCACCGAAACCCGAAGATCCGGCAGCATCCGTAAAGAATTCCAGTTGGTTGCTGTCAACAAATTCGTGCTGCCACACTGTGGAACCATTAAAGTCAGACAGAAAGGCATCCCAAATTCTTAGGTCTTCCTTAATACCTTTGGAAATACGAACATGGGCATGAGGGTTTCTCAAACCACTAATAGAAAGGGAAAATCTGCGAGAAAATATTCTAGCCATGGGAAGGATTCTAGCAGAGAATGCAAAAAGACCTAATAGAGACTGAGCCTCCTTAAGCAGGACCTTTTTACGCAGCAAAAAGGCACTGATCAAAGCTCTCATTTTTTGAATCTTAGGTACTGGCAATCTGAATTCCATCGCGGCGGAATCAATTGTGATTCCCAGAAACTCAATACTACTAGAAGGAAAAACTGTTTTTTCATGCGCAAGTGGAACACCAAAGTGTTTGCAAACAGTAAAGAACATCTGTAAAGATTCTAAGCACGCTAGGGAATCGCTTGGACCCACAAATAAAAATCGTCCAGGTAATGGAGAGAACCCCCATGTGGGTAGTTAGCTGATAAAACCCAGTTCAAAAAGGTAGAAAATGCTTCAAAATAAAAACAAGACAGTGAAAACCCCATTGGGATGCATTTATCAAAAAAGAATTGACCTTTAAATTGAAAACCTAAAGAGTTAAAGCCTTGGGGGTGAACCGGAAGGAGGCGGAAGGCCGACTTAATGTCAGCTTTAGCCAACAAGGAACCTTGCCCAAATTTCCTTAACAGGAGTAAAGCTTCATCAAAGGAAGCATAGACCACCGGAGCCTCCATATCCGAGACCTCATCGTTTAATGATGAATCTAAAGGATAAGAAAGGTGGTGGATCATCCGGAAGCAACCGCTTTCTTTCTTAGGGACTATCCCGAGCGGGGATAAACGAAAATTTTTAAATGGAGGAGAAGAAAAGGGGCCGGCAATTTTGCCCTCCGTTAGCTCCTTAGATATTTTTTCTTGAACCACCTCAGAATAAATGACCGCTGACTGCAGATTCTGTACCATAGTGCAACCTGTTCCCCTAAAGGCCGGAACCACAAAACCATCCCTGAAGCCGTTAATTAGCAGGGCTGCCATCCTGCGGTCTGGGTAATGCTCTAACCAAGGTAGCATTTCTTCCAGCTTCACTGGAGTCATTGCCTTTACAATGACCTTCCCTGAGAAATGGCTGCAAAGAGGTTGCAGAGGATTTGCGGAAACATCTACTGGCTGCATGATTTCCGCCACAATTTGAGCATTCATGCTTATATTTGCAGTTTGATAGGAATTTGCATTGCCCAACATTAAAGGCAAAGCAAAAACCTTTGCGAAATACATTCTGAGGATTGGCTGCTGGCCTATTAGGGGTGAAATGAGGCCTAGGTGGAAGCATAAGGTTCAGCCATAATCCCACATCCTTAGAACCCCAGTGCAGTGAGGGGTGCACTGCTAGTTTTTGTCTGAAGTTTTCATCATATGTAAACCAGGCTGAACCGCCAAAATGGCAAAAGGCTTCGGAAATTATATCCAGATGCTGAAAGAGACCCGAACATTTGTCAGGGAAGCGTTCTCCCATAACAGCCGCATAAATGCAAAACGCTTGTAACCAGTTCTGGAAGGTTTTGGGGATGGCCCTCCTCCTATCCTCCTCAGACCTATCCCCTGTTTTGTCATTTTTGTATAAAAATTCTTTTGACGCAGGTAACAATGACAATATATCTAGAAACTCCCCCCTCCAAATCTTATCTTTTACTGCCTGAGGTAAATGAAAGCCCAACGGTGACAGTGTACATGGAAGGGATTCTTTAAAAGAAGATTCCCCTGCTAATAAGGCCGTGGGTCTGAGGGGCAAGGCAGGGTTAATGATTTTTGAGCGAGAAAATTTATTTTTAATCTGAGTGGATTCACTAGCATCCTGCCATATGGAGCCAACATCATTCAAATAATCAGAAAAATGCAAAGTATCTGTATTCTTTTTAAGTGCCCCTGAAGGAGTAACCTCCATGGCATTATAAACTGTATTAATATCAGTAATGTTTGCACCAGTGACCTGTGCCCTCTGACACACATTAGCAGCAACATTAGCCTGTTGCATTTGTTCTGCACCAATACCATGTGCTTTAACATTTGTTTTAAAATGCATATTTTGCAAACCAAACTCTGCACCAGATACCTGTGCCCCACTTGTTTTAACAACCAAATCATTATCATCACACAATAAACTGTTTCCTGCACCAGATAACTGTGCCCTCTGTGTTTCCATAACAACATCATTAACATCAATATTTGCACCAGAAACCTGTGCCCTTTGTTTGTTAACCATATTCTTATTAGCACCATTATCATGTGCACCTTTAAACTTTTGTAACACAGTAGCTAAAGAATCAACCAAACACATAAAGTCAGAAGCATGAGACACCACACACTGCTCACCTTCATTAACATCATGAAGCTGCTCACTCACTGCCTCAGCTGCAGCCTGAGTAGCGCTGCTCTGCCTCAGAAGAGGAGCATACTGCACTGGTATATCAATGGCTCTCTCACCGCTGGTCAGCTGAGGAGAAGCAGTCAGTCTCTGTTTCTTCTTCTTCCTTCCAGGCTGCTGTCTTTTCCCGCCCCCGACTGGGGCTGACATTTTCTGTGACACAGGGGGAGTTACAGGAGGTGGAGCTGAGCCGCCCTCTTCCCCAAGGCACCGCAATAGCCACTCCTCACCGCCTCTGCTCTCAGCCCTTTCTAGCAGGCGGCATAGGAGAGACTCACGGCTGTCTGGGGAATGGCGCTTCATCTCAGGAGCTCACACTGCGGTCCGTTCCAGCGCTGGGGTCCGGTCCAAATGGTCTGAGGAGACACAGCTTCAGGCCCTTTTATAGGCTCTTCAGTTCAGGTTACAGTAAAACCGCCAAATTACACCAATCAGCTGCTCCATTAACCTAGCCAATCCCATGGCTGTTGCTGCCCAGGGAAACTGCAGTGACCAATAGCAACCTGTGAATAGATAAAGCACAGCAGACTGCGGGTCCCCCTTTGAGCTATCCCATGTTGGACCAGCATATTGCTAAGACCTTTCAATAGGGTTTATGTCTGGAGACATGCTTGGCCAGTCCATCCTCTTTACCCTCAGCTTCTTTAGCAAGGCAGTGGTTGTCATGGAGGTGTGTTTGGGGTCGTTATCATGTTGGAATACTGCCCTGCGGGCCAGTCTCTGAAGGGAGGGGATCATGCTCTGCTTCAGTATGTCACAGTACATGTTGGCATTCATGGTTCCCTTAACCACTTCAGCCCCGGACCAATTTGCAGCCAAAGGACCAGGCCCCTTTTTGCAATTCGGCACTGCGTCGCTTTAACTGACAATTGCGCGGTCGTGCGACGTGGCTCCCAAACAAAATTGACGTCCTTTTTTTCCCACAAATAGAGCTTTCTTTTGGTGGTATTTGATCGCCCCTGCGGTTTTTATTTTTTGCGCTATAAACAAGAATAGACCGACAATTTTGAAAAAAATGCAATATTTTTTACTTTTTGCTATAATAAATATCCCCAAAAAATATATAAAAAAACATTTTTTTTTTTCCTCAGTTTAGGCCGATACGTATTCTTCTACATATTTTTGGTAAAAAAAATCGCAATTAGCGATTATTGATTAGTTTGCGCAAAAGTTATAGCGTTTACAAAATAGGGGATAGTTTTATAGCATTTTTATTAATATTTTTTTTTTTACTAGTAATGGCGGCGATCAGCGATTTTTATTGTGACTGCGACATTATGGCGGACACATCGGACATTTTTGACACATTTTTGGGACATTTGTCATTTATACAGAAATCAGTGCTATTTAAATAGCACTGATTCCTATGTAAATGACAGTTGTAGTGAAAGAGTTAACCACTAGGGGGCGGGGAGGAGTCAGTGTGACGTGTTGTGTTTTTTTTTACAGTAGGGGGCGTGGCTGTACGTCTGACGTCATTGATCGGCTTTCCCGATGACAGGGAACTGCCGATCAATGACAGGCAGTGTAGGAAGCGCGGGGAGAGGTTTGTTTACACAAACCTCTCCCCGTTCTTCAGCTCCGTAACCCGATCGCGGGATACCAGCGGCGATCGGGTCCGCTGGTCCCGCGGCCGTGGTCACGGAGCTCCCGACCGGGTCGCGAGAGCGCCGCTGGCGGCGCGCGCGCGCGACCCACGGGCAGGCAAGTTAAAGGGGACGTACCCGTACGTGCTTTTGCCTGCCCGTGCCATTCTGTAGACGTATATCTACATGAGGCGGTCGGGATGTGGTTAACCGCTTCCCGACCGGCCACTGCATATATACGTCAGCAGAATGGCTCGGGCAGGCAGAATCACGTACCTGTACGTGATCGTGCATGTGCCTGCCCGTGGGTCGCGCGCGCGCCGCTAGCGGCGCGCTCGCGACCCGGTCGGGAGCTCCGTGACCCCGGCCGCGGGACCAGCGGACCCGATCGCCGCTGGTATCCCGCGATCGGGTTACGGAGCGGAAGAACGGGGAGAGGTCTATGTAAACAAACCTCTCCCCGCGCTTCCTACACTGACTGTCAGTGATCGGCGGTTCCCTGTCATCGGGAACGCCGATCAATGACGTCACACGTACAGCCACGCCCCCCTACTGTAAAAAAAAACACAACACGTCACACTGACTCCTCCCCGCCCCCTAGTGGTTAACCCCCTAACTACAACTGTCATTTACATAGGAATCAGTGCTATTTAAATAGCACTGATTGCTGTATAAATGACAAATGTCCCAAAAATGTGTCAAAAATGTCCGATGTGTCCGCCAAAATGTCGCAGTCACAATAAAAATCGCCGATCGCCGCCATTACTAATAAAAAAAAAAATATTAATAAAAATGCTATAAAACTATCCCCTATTTTGTAAACGCTATAACTTTTGCGCAAACTAATCAATAATCGCTAATTGCGATTTTTTTTACCAAAAATATGTAGAAGAATACGTATCGGCCTAAACTGAGGAAAAAAAATGTTTTTTTATATATTTTTTGGGGATATTTATTATAGCAAAAAGTAAAAAATATTGCATTTTTTTCAAAATTGTCGCTCTATTTTTGTTTATAGCGCAAAAAAAATAAAAACCGCAGGGGCGATCAAATACCACCAAAAGAAAGCTCTATTTGTGGGAAAAAAAGGACGCCAATTTTGTTTTGGAGCCACGTCGCATGACCGCGCAATTGTTAGTTAAAGCGATGCAGTGCCGAATTGCAAAAAGGGGCCTGGTCCTTTAGCTGCAAATTGGTCCGGGGCTGAAGTGGTTAATGAACTGTAGCTTCCCAGTGTCAGCAGCACTCATGCAGCCCCAGACCATGACACTCCCACCACCTTGCTTAACTGTAGGCAACTTGTCTTTGTACTCATCACCTGGTTGCTGCCCAAAAAGCTTGACACCATCTGAACCACATAAATTTATCTTGCTATCTACAGACCACAGGACATGGTTCCAGTAATCCATGTCCTTAGTCTGCTTGTCTTTAGCAAACTGTTTATGGGCTTTCTTGTGCATCATCTTTAGAAGAGGCTTCCTTCTGGGGCGACAGTTATGCAGACCAATTTGATGCAGCGTGTGGCATATGGTCTGAGCGCTGACAGGCTGAGTCCCCACCCATTCAACCTCTGCAGCAATGCTGGCAGCACTCATATGTCTATTTCCCCAAAACAACCATCATGTGCACTCAACCTCTTTCGTCGACCATGGCGAGGCCTGTTCTGAGTGAAACCTGTCCTGTTAAACCGCTGTATGATCTTGGCCACCACGCAGCAGCTCAGTTTCAGGGTCTTGGCAATCTTCTTATTGCCTAGGCCAGGGGTCTTCAAACTACGGCCCTCCAGTTGTTCAGGAACTACAATTCCCATCATGCCTAGTCATGTCTGTGAATGTCAGAGTTTTACAATGCCTCATGGGATGTGTAGTTCTGCAACAGCTGGAGGGGCCGTAGTTTGAGGATCCCTGGCCTATGCCATCTTTATGTAGAGCAACAATTCTTTTTTTCAGATCCTCAGAGAGTTCTTTGCCGTGAGGTGCCATGTTGAACTTCCAGTGACCAGTATGAGGGAGTTGAAGTGATAACATCAAATTTAACACACCTGCTCCCAATTCACATCTGAGACCTTGTAACACTAATGAGTCACATGACACCGGGGAGGAAAAATGCCTAATTGGGCCCAATTTGGACATTTTCACTTAGGGGTGTACTCAATTTTGTTGCCAGCGGTTTAGACATTAATGGCTGCATGTTGAGTTATTTTGAGGGGACAGCAAATTTACACTGTTATACAAGCTTTACACTCACTACTTTACATTGTAGCAAAGTGTAATTTCTTCAGTGTTGTCCCATAATCTCCCAAAAGAGATAATAAAATATTTACAAAAATGTGAGAGGGTGAGATACTGTACATATAATACCTTCCCTTGTGAAGAGACTAGTTTTACAATATTTAAACTCTGCTATATTTTTTTTTATTAAATTGGCCCCCACGAGCTGTTAACCATAATGTGCTAGTATGTACCGCACAACATTACATTATGGCAGACTTACCTGCAAATGCACAACTCAGTTTACATTCATTGCTGACAGACAATAGTTATGTTAGAAGAGAATGGAGACGCAGGGGAATAGTAGTCAGTTTCAAGACGAGAGATAATTTGCAGTGTTGGAGTTTAGCTATAAAGGCATTTCCCAAGCATATAATTTTAAAGGTTGGTGTTTTTTCCATGTTGATAGGGACAAGGGTCTCTTCCCCACAACCCTGGCCTGTGGTTGTGGTGGTCTGGGGGCGGGGGGCTTATCGGAATCTGGAAGCCCCCTTTAACAAGGTGGCCCCCAGATATTGCCCCCCCCCCCCCCACTATGTGAACGTGTAAAAATTGGTAAAAAGTGAAGAAAGACAGTAAACAAGACTTTGACAATTCCTTTATTAAAAAAATTAAAAACAATGTCCCTCAATGTAGATTCGTCTCACGCCGCCCGTCGCACCGCCGGAAACCAAAAAAAGTATAAAGAAAAACCTCTGGCCTCATCGAACGCTTCACGTGGACTGCCTGCTCCTTCGTCTACCATTTCTTAAAAAAGCTAAGCGGTGGAGTCTCCCAATGACATTAGTGGGTGACCCCACCCACTTTTAATGTCACCTCCCAGGGCATGCTAGGTCGATGACATCACAGGGGGGGTGGGGTCACCAGGTGACTTTGCCCCTTAGCTATTTAAAGAATGTCAGAAGGAGAAGCAGGCAGTCCATGGGAAGCGTTCGACAAGGCCGGATGTTTTTTTTCTTTTTTCGGGTTTAGCGTGAAGCCTTTTTCGGTGGCGCTCGCTCGGTCTGTCTCGGCGGCGGGAAAAACATGGGCAAGGCTGCAAATGATACTGGCAAGCTGAAAATTACACTGGCAAGCTGCAAATGACACTGGGCAAGGCTGCAAACAGTGCTGGGCAAGGCTGCAAATGACACTGGCAAGCTGCAAATGACACTGCAAGCTGCACTGGGCAAGGCTGCAAACGGTGCTGGGCAAGCTGCAAATGATCCTGGGCAAGCTGCAAATGACGCTGGGCAACCAGCAACAATGCCTTCTTTTTAAATTCTATAAGTGACTTGAGAATAAACCCTATATACTTAACCCCTAAAGTTTTTTTTTAAATTGCTTTTTTTTTTTCCTTATATATTAAATATTTTTTTTTTGTGATTTGGTATATTCACAACCAGCAACAATGCCTTCTTTTTAAAATAATACTAAAGTTCAGGCTAATTAGGGGTAAGATGAAAAGTGACAATTTCTTTACCTAAACATTAGCCCCTTATAACCCTTTTGTGATTTAGCTTCACAAATGGTCAGAAAATGACTAGTAGCAATATATACGAGATAGTTCAGAATTATTTAAAATGTATCCATTACTCCAGATTTAACCCAGTTATTAAATTCCTTCGGTACTATTGTTTTAAATTGCCTTCAGGAAATATGACAAGTTAAACAAAAAATTTATATTCTCTAGGCAACTATATAGGAATACCTAGAATGGTAACATTTATCAAATTACCTGCTACCCGAAACACATTCATCCTTTTGATGCTTTAATTATAGGGCTTTTTCCCTGCATGTGGATGACCCGTGCGCCCTCCTTGGTCTACCTCGTTCAACCACACATACGATGTGGGAGATCGATGTAGGCGCTTTTCCCCCTGATAGGGATCTGCATACCCTATCACGGGCCAATTTTGAATTTTTTGCATATCTATTTGTCTCAAATCAAGCTACATTTATGTTAACCTTTTTTGCTTCTGCTTTTTCTTTCTCTTCCACTTCAGACTCTACAAGACCTCTTTTTTCTCCTAAACCTTTTAAGTTCACACAGGTCGCTCCTCCAACCCAGAATTGTATATGTCTTGGTAAGTTCACTCTTTATAATCAGTTACCATGGCTCCAATAAATGTATTATCCCTGAACGTTCAGGGTTTAAACGTACCACAAAAAAGGACCAAAGCATTTCACACTTTTCATGCACGTAAGGCACACATTGTGTGTCTACAGGAAACACACTTCACTAAGGATTCCACTCCTAAATATATGTCCCCTTTTTATCCGCAAATTTTTACGGCCTCTGCAAATTCCAAACAAAGAGGAACTCTTATAGCTATCCACCGATCCACCCCTTTCACTTTATTATCGGAGATCAAAGACCCAGAAGGACGATACATAATACTTCAGGGACATATGATCGATACAGCAGTCACTATTGTATCATACTATGCTCCTAACAATAATCCCTCCTCTTTCCTCTCACATCTTTTGCAAGTGGTGAATACACACAAAATTGGAACGGTGATTATGGGTGGTGATTCTAATCAGGTTATCCTCCCATTTCTTGACAAATCGCCCTACACACCTCACAATACCTCGACCAAATTATCATTCTCCCAACTTACAACTTAGTTGATACCTGGAGAGAAAGTAATCCAATTAAAAAAAGATACACTACTTTTCACATCCTCATAAATCCTTCTCCCGCATTGACCATACTTTCTTAACTATTGGTATGATACCTGAGATTCTCATTTCTGATATACTCCCCATTCCATGGTCAGACCACAATGCAGTAGTTACAACCATAGCTTCCACTATGCCAAAGGCACATGATCCTACTTAGTATTTATCCTACTTAGTATTTACCAGACATAATGCTAAAACACCCATCACAATGCCAGAAAGTTGAGCAGGCTTTAAAAGAATACTTGATATACAATAACACACCTGATATATTCCCTCTTACACTCTGGGAAGCTCACAAACCGGTATTGCGAGGCGCTATACAGAGACAAATGGCATTTTTTAAAAGGGAACGTAAAATCCTTGCCCGAAAACTAGAAAACGACTTTAACGCTGCGTCTATATCATTTCAAAACAATCCGTCACCCACCACGAAATCCCAATTAGAGAAAACGGGTATAGAATATGGCTTATTTCTTACGGAAACGGCAGATAAAACCTATAAACGCACTAGACACAATTTTTATACAAAAACGAACAAACCAGGCACTTATTTAGCACGTGCACTAAATTCAATAAAAAAATAATTTAAACCAATTCGCCTGAAGGTGTCTAAAGACAATTACTCAAGCAACCCAGTCAAAATTGTGCATAAATTCAAAACACATCTAGCATCTTTATACAAATCAACCCAACATCACTTTACCAGAATTATCCCATGATCAAAAAGAACTTTTAGAAAAACCTATATCAACAGATGAAGTGGCTGCCTCCATTAAAGAACTAAAGACAAATAAAAGACCGGGCCCAGATGGTTATTCGGCTCTATATTACCATACATTCACAGAACTTCTATCCCCAATTTTAGCCAACACATTTAACATATTGTTAAATGACCATTCTTTCAAACAAGAATCATTGACGGCAATAGTATGCATGATTCCAAAATCCCTTTCCGATACTACTTCCTGCGCAGGTTATCGCCCCATCTCTCTGCTGAATCTAGATATTAAGCTGTTAAAAAAGTTTTAGCAAAATGCCTTAACCAAATAATTTGTAATTTAATACATAAGGATAAAGTAGGATTTGTGCCGCATAGACAAGTGGGCGATAATGTGCGCAGGGCGGTACTTATGGCACATATCGTCAAAAAACGTTGTATCCCTTCTTGCTTTCTTTCCTTGGATATTAAGAGGGCATTCGATACGGTTTCATGGCCATACATGAAATACTCTTTACAAAAATGGGGATTTGGCCCGCATTTTATAAAATGGATAACGGCATTATAAAATAAGCCTATGGCATACATAAAATATTCAGGATACAAATCCGAATCATTCAAAATCGAAAGAGGTACAAGGCAGGGATGCCCATTATCCCCCCTCTTATTTGCTCTTATTTTAGAACCCTTAGCCCAATTTATTAGGAGCAACCCCACAATTACTGGCATTGAAGTAGGAGGTCTACAGCATAAACTCATATGCTGTAATCCTTCTCATATGCATAATCCTTCTTTTTCTGTCATCCCCACAAATTTCAGGCCCTAATCTTTTGGCCATTCTAAGTAAATTTGCATCAATATTGGGCCTGGCCATTAACCCTAAGAAATGCCTGGCTCTTGATATTTCCCTAACTGATGCAGAATTGATTCCAGCAAAAGCCGCACTCCCCTTTATATGGGTAGATAAGTCTATCCCATATTTGGGAATCCACCTAACAGCCTCTTATACAGATCTATTCACAGCCAATTACCCCCCCTTAATAAAACAAATAACAGCATTATTAAAACAATGGTCACTACTCCCATTATCCTGGATAGGAAGAATAAATGCAACCAAAATTACCATTTTGCCCAAGTTATTATACCTGTTTCGAGTACTACCAATTTCTATCCCATCTTATTATCCAAGACTGGTGCAACAAAGGGTATTAAAATTGGTTTGGGGCCATATCAAACATACCGGCATGTACATTATTTGCCCCTAGAACTAATGGAGGGCTTGGTCTCACCAATTTTGCCAGTTATTACAAAGCCACCCACCTAGCCAGTATCACCAAGTACCATACAACAAAGGAAATTCCATTATGGGTACTAATAGAAGCATCGGAATGTGATCCACTTTCAATCGCTAACTTACTATGGCTTCATCCTAAAGATCATTGTGCACTAAGAAACCCTATAACTAAATATTTTGTATCTCTTTGGGACAGCCTGAAAACAACATATCAACTACAATCAAAACATAATCCCCTATTATCCTTTTTCAAAAATCCTGCCTTCTACTTGGCCTGGATATATCCGAAATCTTTTAAAGCCTGGTCAAATGCTAATCTCTTAAAGCATCATAAATGTATTACTCCTAATTCCTTCCGATCATTTCCGGAACTTAGGGAAAGCTATGGTTTACCGCAGTCTGAACTGTTCAGATACCTACAAATCAAAAACTTTTTTTGCACCTCTCACAATAACTGAATCACCCTTACCTTACCTTTCCACTTTTGAATCAATGTGCAGACCCCCCCGTGTCCCCATTGCAGCCTACCTGTGCCGATCTGCGGGTCCTGTGCCATCCGTCCTGTGCCCTCTGCCATCGGTCTTCGGTCTTCGGTCCCCGCTCTCCGGTCCCCGCTCTCTGCTCTCCGCTCGGTCTCCGCTCGGTCCCCGCTCTGTCAGCGTGTACGGCGCCATTGTAAAATTAAAAAGGCGCGCCTCCTCCTCGTCCTCATCCGTGATAGGAGGAACGCTGTTTTCCCAGCAGTCTGTGCAGTGTTCCGCCTATCACGGACGCCCTCTCATCCTCGTCCATGAGATGAGAATGACAGGGCATCCGTGATAGGCGGAACACTGTACTGCTGGGAAAATTAGTGTCCGCCTATGACAGACGGGCGGGAGGAGGCGGCGCGGCTTTTTAAAACTGCCGTCTGTCTGCATGACAAGCTGTTCATGTAGGCAGACGGTGGTGACTCGAATATAAGCCGAGGGGGGGGACTTTCAGCCCTAAAAAATGGGCTGAAAATCTCGGCTTATATTCGAGTATATACGGTATATCATTTCTTTACACGCAACTTTTGAATAAATCAAAATCTGATAAATTAACCATGTCCAAAAGTGGAAGGAAGATTTGGGACAAAAACTGGACAATGCAGAATGGTCTGAAATATGGTTAACCACTAAATCTTCCTCGCCCAATGTTACTGCGATGGAAGCAAATTATAAAGTTCTAACCTGCTGGTGCCTTGTACCTGCCAGAATGGCTAAATACACTCCCAACCATTCAGCCCTTTGTTTCAGGGGTTGTACAGATCCAGGTACACACCTACATATATATAGTGGACATGTCCAACAGCGAAATTTTATTGGGGGGAAAATATTTGAACTTGCCTCCAAAATGTTCCAAACGCCGCTAACACCAGACCCTTTCATTGCATTACTAAAACCAGACCATCTAACATTCTCCCAATTTAAGCTTTTTGTTCAACTTTCAACCGCTGCTAAATAAACAGCAAAAGCATGGAAATCACCAAAACTGTCATTGGCTGAAACCAAGAACAGAATAAATTATGCAATGTCTCACGCTAAAATGTCTGCTATTGAAGGCAACCAATTTCCAAAATTCAAGAAAATATGGAATCCATGGATAAAGACTCAAATTTCAATTATTCAGTCCTTCAGCTATGGTAACTGATTATTTAACTGATTTCCTGATTACTTAACAAAGCCTTGTAACCACTGTCATGGTTATGCAGTAATCTTCCTCTGTCTGCTTACCTCTCCTCATGTGTTCAGACTAAGAGGCCAGCCACTTCCACCTGGTGGTTTTTAGAACCTCTTCTCTAAGCATGGCTCCACCCCAGGCCCTATCAGGGAACCCTGTATTAACCTGTGCACTGCAAGCCAGCGGTGCTGATCCACCATTGTGTATACATTGTGTGTTTGGCTTCCTGTTACTTGCTTGTCGTGTGCTCTACATTTGTCTCTGTTACCGACCTTGGCGAGTTCTCGACTATTCCTGTCTGCTTGTGATCTTGACCTTTTGGCGTGTCCCAGACTATCCCTGTCTGCCTGTGACCCTGAACCTTTGGCGTGTACTCTGTTGTTCCTGTCTGCTAGTTGCCCTGACCTCTGCCTTATCCCTTTACTATCCTTGTTGTTCCAGCTTGCTGTTTCCTTCTCCTGTAGTCTACCGTGAGCGTGAGCTGTGAGACCCTAGGGGCCGTGACCTGGAGCCAGATTGCAGCACAGTCCATCCTCACCACTAGAGGCTCTGGTGAACACCTGCTGGCTCTTAGACTCCGCACCCTGGGGAATCTATGCTCTACCTCCAACTGGGATCTGTGTTAATGATCCAGTAGACCTGCTTCCTGAAACTCCCTGGGTACAATCCGCAGCAGGGGCGTACCAAACGGGGGGCGGGGGGCGTTCTGCCCCGGGTGCCACACATTGGGAGGGTGTCAGTGGTCGGGTGGCATTGCTATGGGGGTTTGTTCTGCACCAAGGTCGGATGACAGTGTCTTACAGAATCCTGAGGGCATCCCTGGCTCTGGCTGCTCTGTTTAGTGATTTTTTGTCAGCTGGAACACCCCCAGTGCTGTGGCTGTAATAGTATGGTCTGGTTTCTGTTTCCCCCTGCTAGCTCCACCCACCACTGCTGAGCAGCCGAGCTGAGTGTGTCATCATTCAGCGCGGGGGTGGCTGCTGTTACACACTGTTTCCACACCATCTTCCGGAGTCTAAACCTCCCCAGCTGAAGCTGAGAGCCCAGGTGAGCTGGTGATAGGGGGTGTGTGGGTTGTGAGTGAAGGCTGTAGGAGTGTGTCTGCCCTGCCATCCTTACTGTGCTGGTCTGTCAGAGAAGGGGGGCGGGGGTAAGGTTGCTGTGTCCACCACCACTCAGGTATAGTGTAGCTGACCTGATAAGGGTGGAGGGGGGGTTGCAGAATACAGGCATGTTATGTACAGGTTACGGAATACAGGCATGTTATGTACAGGTTACAAAATACAGGCATGTTATGTACAGGTTACAGAATACAGGCATGTTATGTACAGGTTACAGAATACAGGCATGTTATGTACAGGTTGCAGAATACAGGCACATGTTATGTACAGGTTGCAGAATACAGGCGCATGTTATGTCCAGGTTGCAGAATACAGGCGCATGTTATGTACAGGTTGCAGAATACAGGCACATGTTATGTACAGGTTACAGAATACAGGCACATGTTATGTACAGGTTACAGAATACAGGCATGTTATGTACAGGTTACAGAATACAGGCGCATGTTATGTACAGGTTGCAGAATACAGGCGCATGTTATGTACAGGTTGCAGAATACAGGCACATGTTATGTACAGGTTGCAGAATACAGGCATGTTATGTACAGGTTGCAGAATACAGGCACATGTTATGTACAGGTTACAGAATACAGGCATATGTTATGTACAGGTTACAGAATACAGGCACATGTTATGTACAGGTTACAGAATACAGGCACATGTTATGTACAGGTTACAGAATACAGGCACATGTTATGTACAGGTTACAGAATACAGGCACATGTTATGTACAGGTTACAGAATACAGGCACATGTTATGTACAGGTTACAGAATACAGGCATGTTATGTACAGGTTGCAGAATACAGGCATGTTATGTACAGGTTGCAGAATACAGGCATGTTATGTACAGGTTGCAGAATACAGGCATGTTATGTACAGGTTACAGAATACAGGCATGTTATGTACAGGTTGCAGAATACAGGCATGTGTTATGTACAGGTTGCAAAGTGCAGGCATGTGCTGTGTACAGGTTGCAGAATGCAGGCTTGCCATCTTCCCTGCAGCCATCAGATCCCGTCCATGGTCCAGCTAGCAACACGCCTTGTCAGCAGGTCAGTTCCCAAATCTGAATCAAATCATCAATGCCAATGATGCCATTGTCTGCTGTCCCCAGGGACAGATCCGATCCAGAGATCGTCATACAGTGGGATCTCTGGATCAGATCTGTCCCTGAGGACAGTAGATAATACAAAGTATGGGCCATACTTTGTATTGTCAGCTGTCTCCCCATCTCACTCTTGATTTCTCCCTCATAGCAGCTCCAGTCCAGCTCTTTACTTTCCTGACCGTGGCACGATTGGATACCAAACACGACATGCTTTAAAATTGCGCACAAACACGCAGTGGCGACAAACTACATACATTTTTAAAAGCCTTTAAAAGCCTTTACATGATACCACATTAGATTCACGGAGGAGGTCTACTGCTAAAATTACTGCCCTCGATCTGACCTTCGCGGTGATACCTCACATGCATGGTGCAATTGCTGTTTACATATGACGCCAGACCAACGCTTGTGTACGCCTTTGCGCAAGAGAAGGGGGGGCAGGGGTGCTTTTTTTTTTTTTTTTTTTTTTTTTTTTTTTATTTATTTAGCTTTTTTATTTTATTTTTAAACTGTTCCTTCCATTTTTTTTTTCTTTGTTATGATTTTTATTGTTATCTCAGGGAATGTAAATATCCCCTATGATAGCAATAGGCAGTGACAGGTACTCTTTTTTTGAAAAAATTGGGGTCTATTAGACCCTAGATCTTTCCTCTGCCCTCAAAGCATCTGACCACACCAAGATTGGTGTGATAAAATGCTTTCCCAATTTCCCAATGGCGCGGTTTATATCCGGGAGGGGGGACATTCCCTCCCACTGCTTGTAAAAGCAGTCTAGAGGCTAATTACCCGCTAGAATTGCTTTTACATGAAAGCCGATCACTGGCTGAAAAGAATGATACCAAGATGATACCTAAACCTGCAGGCATCATTCTGGTATAACCATTCAAAGTCCAGCAACATACTGGACATATATTGTAATCTTTTTTTTTTCATGCAGCCTCTTGGCTGAACGAAAAAAAGAGATTGATTGGTGGGTATGCCCACCATTAGAATACCTCCCTTCATCCACCCACTTCTAATGATGGGCATACATGCACCATTTATATATGCCGATGCATGGGGGCATCCTCCCGCAAAAGTTATGCCGTGTACACACGGTCGGAATTTCGACCGTATGTACGTGGCATTAGGAGCCAATCGCTCCCCCCCCCTGCTGCCCCCATGCTTCGGCATATATGCTCTTTTTTTTAACTGTGGTGGTGAAATCACCTCCTACAGCGTTGGAGTCGCGGCTTTATGTATCGTGGGAGCAAACGCTGTTGCTGTCAAGATAAATAAATCCGCGTTGCAACTGAATGGCGCACCTGAAAACAAAAAAATGCTCAACACTAAAACACACAGTAAACAAAATTACATACCTGAAAAGCAAGCATGATAAAACATAATAAAACATAATAAAACATAATAAAACATTGCAGAATAGAATGGAGTAAAAAAAGAGCAACGATAGAGAGAGAATAGAGTGAGAGAGAGAACAATAAAACGACAACTATTTTATTTTTTTTTTATTTTTTTGAGATTCACAGGTAAAAAAGCTCCTGACTGAAGCGACTGAATCAAAACGCTACCACAAAAAAAATGTTAGCGATCGCAGGGATCAGGCCTGACTCTGCGAACGCTGCAGTTATGTGTGCTTTGTGTTTTGTAAGTGACAGTGATCGATCGATACTGCACTTGGGTGGGCTGGGGTGGGCGGAGGGGGAAAACGCAGGTGCTAGCAGGTATCTGGGCTGATCCCGCTAACAATGCGTTTTTTTTTTGGAACCCTAAACTGCTGGGACGCTAGTATAGATCTGATCAGATCAGATATTGATCTGTTCAGATACTGTGCCACTAAGGGAGGTGTATGCTTTGTGCGTGGGTGTTTGCGGTACTGGCACTAACCTGGGGCGACGCAGACCTTATTTGACCCTAAAACCTAATTGATATCACCCGCCGGGCGATCAGGGGGTTAAACCGTTATTGGGTAATAAATGGCGGGTGCCCTGACAGTATAAAAAACAAGCTAACTAACCAGCGTCACCCGTAACAGTAATACAAAAAAAAACTGGTTACCTAGCGACACTAATGCAGCGATCAGAAAAACGATCGCTTAGTGACACTGGCAAAAGGGGGTGAAAGGGTTAACTAGGGGCAATCAGGGGGTTAAACCTTTATTAGGTAATATATGGGGGTACCTGACGCTATATAAAAACCTGACGGGGAACCTAAATAACGAAATAACTAACTGGCTAACCAGCGTCACCAGTGACAGTTATACAGTGATCACTGGTGAAAGGGTTAACTCTAGGGGCAATCAGGGGGTTAAAACCTTTATTTAGGTTGTAATATGGGGGTACCTGACCTATAAACCTATTTATGAACCTATATAAACATGGCGGTTACCTAAAAAAAAAAAAATGGTTACCTAGCGACACTAATGCAGCGATCAGAAAAACGATCGCTTAGTGACACTGGCAAAAGGGGGTGAAAGGGTTAACTAGGGGCAAACCGGGGGTTAAAACCTTTATTAGGTAATATATGGGGGTACCTGACGCTATATAAAAACCTGACGGGGAACCTAAATAACGAAATAACTAACTGGCTAACCAGCGTCACCAGTGACAGTTATACTGTGATCACTGGTGAAAGGGTTAACTCTAGGGGCAATCAGGGGGTTAAAACCTTTATTTAGGTTGTAATATGGGGGTACCTGACCTATAAACCTATTTATGAACCTATATAAACATGGCGGTTACCTAAAAAAAAAAAATGGTTACCTAGCGACAGCAGTGACACTAATACAGCGATCAGAAAAAACGATCGCTTAGTGACACTGGCAAAAGGGGGTGAAAGGGTTACCTGGGGGGCAATCAAGGGGTTAAACCTTTATTAGGGGGGGGTGGGGGGCTACCTTGGACCTAAAACTAACTGCCCTGACAGTTATTACAGTCACACTGACACTAAATGCAGTGATCAGTAAAAAAATGATCACTGCAATTAGTGACACTGTGACTGGGGGGGGGAGGGGGTGATCTGGGGGGTGATCAGGGGGTGACAGGGGGGTGTTTTGTGTGCCTATGTGTACTGGTGTCAGTGTACTGTTTGTGCACTAACCTTTAGATGTTCACAGCTCGGCGTTCCGGTCACATAGACCGGCGCACCGAGCGTGACATCACTTCCTCTGCCTGTGTTTTGATTGACACAGACAGAGGAAGCATCTGATTCGCCAGGAGCGATCGCGAGGGGGTGGCCAGAAACCACTGGCCGTCCCCTCATCCCGGATCGCTCCTGAAGCGATCCCGACCGTCCCCGCCGGCCGGGGGGGGTCCGATCGGACCCCCCACCCGCCGGAAGAATGGCACGTACAGGTACGTGGTTCTGCCTGTACGTGCCATTCTGCCGACGTATATATACAGGGGGCGGTCGGCAAGTGGTTAATAGGGTTCGTTAGAACTTTTTGCCTGTTTGAGTGTTCTGGTGCGAACCGAACCAGAGGGGTTTTCAAGCCATCGCTAGCTGAGTCTGTCAGTGTATTGCCTAACATTACAATGCAAACCCAAGTAAGCCTGGGAACAGCCATTTAAAGTAATTTTTATGTAATATCTAGGAAGAGAGCAATGTTGATAGCTTCAATTCTACTGCATGTTCTCTGTAGTTTTTTGCTCTATCAGGAATTGAAATGAAAGACTCCAAAACTGCTGGCCTTCTACTGTTGAATACTTCGCAATGTCAGCACAAAAAGCAATTTCAGCGCTACTCAGCTTGCACTACATGATTATGATATTGACTTGTGACAAATTAATTTTAAAGCTGAACTCTGGGGAAAAGAAGATTTAACTGGCACTTTTGCCTAGGGCATGGTGAATAAAATAAAGTAGTTACTTTATTCCATGCTCCTGTAGGTTTCCTCCTCTTTGTGCAACTGGGTCCCTAGTCATACCAGCAGTCCTGCTTTGTACAGGAGGGTGCTAAGGGTGCTCGGCAGTGGAGGTGAGCTTTGAACAGCAGTGGAGAATGCTGACTGCTGAGATGGTGAGGAATAAGGTAAGTATATCACCTTACTCATCATCGCCTAGGCAAAATCATCAGCAGTTGGAAAGAAAGCAGGTAGCAGCGCTAATACATAAATCCTTTATCTCTACCAAAGTGCTATGTGCTATAAATACATGCAATAAAATAATAATACAGCATAATAATAATAAAAATGCATATATTTGTGCCATAAATGTCGCTGTGTAAATTGTTTACAAAAAAATCAGTTCCAGTTAAAGGATAAGTTCACCTTTGGGAGCATGTTACAGGTTACACCCATATAGTATGTAATGTGTAACATGCTCCAGCAGTCCCCCCTGTACCCCCCAGATCCTCCCCTTGTAATAGTGGGCTAGGGCAGGGGTCACAATTTAAAAATAGAGTGCCTGTTCTGGGCTCCACCCACACAGCCATGTCATACATTCACTGGTGTTTATTAACTAAAGCTGGAAAGTGCAAAATCCAGCTCACTTCTGCATAGTAATCAATTAGCTTCCAAGTTTTTTGCCAAAGCTTAATTGAACAAGCTGAGTTTAGAAGCTGATTGGTTTCTATGCAGAAGTGAGCCTGATTTTGCGCTCACCAGCTTTAGTAAATAAAACTCACAAAGTTGGGTAAATGAATGAACTATAACTACCACCTGCCATTGTGCCAGATGGTTTGTAGTTCTCATTGAACTATGAGGGCACTGGTGTAGTAGTTCATCGATCCGCATGTTCCTCAGTAACCGTCTGCCTGTATGGGAGGTCTGCAGGATCCTGAGAGACTGAAACCTCCACATAGAGTTGCCACCTCATCCCTTTAAACCCGAACACCTTTGAATTACACAGGTTCTGAGGCTAATTAAATGCAGATAAGGCACTAAGTGAGTTTAATTACCACCTTAATCAGCAACAGAACCTGTGTAATTAAAGAGGAAGTAAAGCCTCCTTGGAAAAAAAAAAACGGAACCTGCAAGGCAAAGGCATAATGCGCTAGTATGCATAGCATACTAGTTCATTATGAATAACTTACCTGAGAACGAAGCCCCCGAAGCGACCATCGTCCACGTCCTCCACCGCCGCCATCACTCCCGGAGTGACTTCCGGGTCTCGCTGCTCAAGCGCTGTCATTCGCTGGAGGCGCGATGACGTCACTCCCGCGCATGCGCACGAGAGCGGCATATCACCGCGATCTCCGTCATGCTCAGTGCACCTGCGCGCCACTGTCTACGGCGCATGCCCCGTAGATAGCGGTGCCTTTTCTTTTCTAAATATCTCCTAAACCATGTAGGTTTAGGAGATATTTATTGGGCCTATAGGTAAGCCTTAATCTAGGCTTACATGTAGGTCAAAGTGGTTTGTAAGGGTTTACAGCCACTTTAATATGTGTTCGGGTTTAAAGGATAAGGTGGCAACCATACCTCCACAGGGTTTTTAGTTGTCTGAGGCTCACAGAAGTAGTTTCTTAATTTTTTCCTGAAACCTTTCAAAATAGCAGCAGGCTATTTAAAAAAAAAAAATAGCAGTTAACGCAGTGATAAGGGCGACCCACTGGAAGAGTACATTTTTTAGCTTTAGCAAAGCCCAGAAGTCCTGTTAGGTGTCATACCTAGTTAAATCATTGCCAAAAGCTTGTAGCTTTGGATTCATCATTTCTATAGGCAAAGGATTCTCTAAAGATGTCAAAGCAAAACTGTATCTGAGCCCCACAAACTGAAAACTCTATTTAATTCATGTTTAATATTCATAGAAAAATCACCCATCCATCAATGTCTCCATTCTTTATTTTGTTGAAAAATCACTTTGAAAAACACTCCCTAGCATTTCTAGCAACTGTCATATTGAGTATGGATTCATGTAGCATTTACTTACTGGAATCCATCTGCCACTAGTTTAGGCATGCAATCAGGGGGTATGCTTAGCTAAGAAAGTCTTTCCTCTCCTCCTCCTCCAGATGAAAGAAAAAAATGCCCATGAAGAATCCTGGGATGTATGATATCATGTTGGCCTAGGCCAGAAACCAAGAAGCAACTAAATAAATGTTGCCATGAAGGTCCTAGTTCAGGCACATCCTGTTATAGGGGGACAGTGCTCTGTCTATGTCTCCCATGTGTGGGATGCAACTTTCCTCTATGCATCCAGAGGAAATGAGAACCGTGTTGACCTATGAGGACTTATCTTCACAGACTATTAATGCTACCATAATCAGCAGTGAGCCAAAAGAGTTTGTTACTGGTTGATAAGTCGCAGCTGTTGTATGTCTAGTGTGTATTTATGAATATGTATATGCATTGTTTTTATGATCTATATTAGGTATACATGTACTTTTATCAAATGTTTTTTAATAAAAGTTTTTTATAATTTTTAAAAATACATCTTCCCTTTTTGTGCCAGTAAAGTCTGATGCTCTTGCTTTTTAGTAAGAGAGTTGATTATACAGAAGACAAATAGGCTGTTCACTTTCACTTTGCAAGGGAAGTTGCACTTTGCAAAGAAGCTTATTGAATGTGGTGAAACTTCACTTTGTAAAGAACACCCAATCATGTGAAAGTAAAAAAAAAAAACAGCATTTATGCTTGCACATGATTGGATGGTGGAAGTCATCAGAGCTTCACTTCATTCACTAAGCCCTGGAGAAAATTCCGTTGCAAAGTACAACTAACCTTAAAAAAATGCACTGTCTATTTGCCTTCAGTAACTCAGCTCCATAGTGCTTTAGAAAACAAAGGGCTCTATTCTCAAAAAGCATCTCTCATGTGGATTTAGATGTCCGGCCACAAGTTCCCTAAATATCGCAAGGTGATCCTGCAACTGTCAATTCACTATACTGTTTTGGGGTATTTACCGCAAAATACTCATAACGCTCAGTAAATACCACATGAAAAGGCATTAAACTCAATTCACAGATGGAAATAATTAAATAAATGCATGCGTAATTTAAGTAGGTGGTCCAGGCATGCGGTAATGATGGAAGTGATGACTTTGATCATCACACCTGAATGGGCAGGGCATGGAAATGTTTAAAAATGGGTGCCTAATCACAGTCTAATCAGAATTTGGCTAGTCTAGCCTAGCCTAATTTGCCAGCTGTACATTGCATTACTCTTCCTTACATCCCTAATGGAACTATTTGAGACCAATTTGTTGGAGTTTCAGGCCATCCTAGGGAGGGCAAGGAGAAGAAGGGCGGTTGTCATGTGTCCATGTTCCTTTAAGCAGCGCACCTTGCTGGATGATTTTACCTGAAGCAGAAGTGCTCTCTAAATTTTGTCTTATGCTTCTCTTTGGGGAATTGAGACCTTTTCTGCGGTCCACCACACTGCGTAGTCATGCAATACCACTCATGACCAAGTTGTTGGCTGTCCTGCACTTTCTGGGTAAGGCCTCCTAACAGATGACAGCGGGAGAGGTGGTGGAGGTATAACAGTCATCTTTCTCCCATTTGTTTGCTTCAGCCCTGCAGGGTTTAAAGAAAATTACCCCCAAATATATCTACCTGCCTACCACATGTCAGGAGTGGGATCAGATTAAGAATGATTTCTATGCAGTAGCTGGGATTCCTAATGTCATGGATGTCATAGACTGTACCCACGTGCCTTTTTTTGCCCCCTCTGATAAAGAACACACATGCTCGAAGGGGCACCACTCACTAAACATTTTTTGTGGGTGTCACATACCTGGTTGAGGCCAAGTTGACCAGAGGGCTTCCCTTACACCTCTTGTCCTGTTTGGGATGATGACAGGGTATAACAGGGCATGGAGTGACATGGGTGCCTGTAGGAGATGCAGTTTGGAATATCTTGTTAGCAGATGCAGAGCTGAAGATCGTGCAGCAACCAAGTTTGCAGAAGGCAGATGCGGGATCTCCGATGCATAATCAGACAGGCAGAGGATGGCAACAATCAGGAAGGAGGAGTACAGATTTAGGAACCAGGAGCAGAGCCAGGCCGGGTTGGGATACAGATGCACACAGTAACAGGTCACAAGCAGTAGGAGCTGATGACCACTCAGCAATGATCCTGAGTGCTGTAGGGCTTTAACTAGGCCACTGTTTGCCAAAGTCCATCAAACATGCACACGCAGTGCGCTAATGCTCATGCACATGTACACGTGTAGAAGCATGCAGGGTGCTAATTCTGTGTCCAGTTCTGTGGATCGTTCTGAGTACATGCACATTCCTTTAAGCACAGGCTTGAGCATGGGTTTGAACAGGATTGGTAGACTTGCAAGTCCAGAAACATTTTGTGCCACCCTTGGAAGCCTTGGAGGAAGGGCTGTGGAAAGGCTAGGAGCCCTTGTCTGAGAAGCATGGTGAACAAAAAAGCTGCTTTTGTGCACAGAAAACCTCAATTTCTGTACAGGTATTGATGGTTTGTTCACAGCTTTGGGCTGTGAGCATGAACCACTACAATGGTATCTCTTTTTTGTTTCACCTGTGTTAAGCCTTAAGTCTGTCTTGTTAGACAATGGCAAAGTACACCCTTCAATCCATGTTGGCTATGCTTCACACATGAAAGAAACATAAAAGCAGTGGCTCGGCTGCTTGGAATGCAGCTCGGATATACTAAGAACTGTTGTTACATGGGACATTCATTCAAAAGAGTTGCCATACATTAAAAATAAATGTTTACTCTGAAAGAATTTAGTTCCAGGACTAAAAAATGTGGCATATGATCTAGATTTTGACCCACAAATTAAATTTTTTGCCTCTGTTTCAGGCTAGGTTCACACCTATGTGAATTGGATGTGGGTTTCCCTGCATCCAATTCACATGGTAGGAGATTGTGACCGGCTCTCTATGGAGCCGGTTCACATATCTCTACTGCAGCTCCGGTGCGAATTTGCACAGGGGTCCTTTGCATATTTTGGTCCGTTTCAGGTCCGAATGCAGTCCAAAATTCGGGCTGAAATCGGACCTATAATGGGGAACGGGGACGCACCGAACCCCTGCTGTGAGCTGCATGCGGCAATAGCGTGAACCCAGCCTAACATAACATTTTTTTGTAAAAGCAATGAACAAGGAAGGTGAAGGTTTTTGTTGTTTAAGACAGATGTATCCAAGAATAACTGATTCCAAGGAAGGCATTTTTGTTGGTGCACAGTTCAGATACATCAGTGGCAAGCAATTTGATAATCTGTTAGTGGGGCCAGAGAAAATAATCTGAAAAGCATTCAAGGATGTCAATGAGAATTTTCTTGGCAACTACAAAGCATCAAACTACATTCAGCTTGTTCACAAACATTTTACAGCATGCAAGACAATGCAGCAAGATGCACTGGATACTGAGTACAAAAAAAAAATCTGAAGCAAAACACTTTTAGCCCTGTTGAACTCAAGCACTGTGTCAGAAACATTATGTAAATAAATGCATTATGATCATTAAAGATTAACTTAAATTTCAGATTCTTACATGATACAGTAATTCTGAAATTATAGTTTTGCTCAGTTTGAAGGGGTCTATTATAATCACCAACGTTTTTTCATTAAGCACAACTTTTGAAAAAAATGGTTGTCCAGTGTATTTTTTTACTTTTTTACTTTAGTATGACCGTAAGATTTAGACACACACTAATCAGAAGCTTATTAGCTTGCACAGGAAGTTACCATGACATTGGAATACTGACAGGATCAATGGGTATTTTTCTGTAATCACAGAAAATAGGCTTAGCCCGAAAAAATAAAGAAAACTCATGCAGTCACCACATCTAAAAATTGATAAGCTGTTAATATATTAAATTTGTATCTTTGGTTTCAAAGATACAAATTTAAACCATAATTTAAAACACAGCTCCAGCCAAACTTTGTTTTTTTATTTTGAACAATGTGAGGTGTTTGAATCTCATACATGGAAAGATTATAGTTCTTGTTTTCTGTATTTACATTTTAACCACTTTAGAAAATCAGCTTCAACACAGAAAACTCCTAAAAACGATACAGTATGTATTTAAAACCAAGTTGGCATATGTCTGTTATTTGATCAAAATACATTGGGTCTTTGGGGTTATTTATTACAATTATTAGAAAAAAGACAGATCCTGACTATAGTGACCAATAAATCCCGTTGTTTCCCTTACTCTGAGAACAAAAGATGCAACATTATTGTTCGCCATGGGCTTCAAAGCCACTTCAGTTTTTGTAAAGTGTTGACATTTCCCAGAGTCTTTCAGATGTCCTTTTCATAGCACCAGTTTAAAAAAAAAAATTGTTTTTGAATTATTGTGGTTCATGGCAACATAGATACTTTATTATCTTTAATTTTTTTTCTTTTACATGAGACAGATATTCTTCTAGGGTTGCCAGATTCTATATCCAGTTGGGCTGGTACCTAATAAAAGCTTGTGAAATATTACAGAACAAAATGCAATACATTGCTTTTTCCAACAGTATTTCTCAAAGAAAAAACAGACTCCGGTAAAAAGAAGCCCACACAGCATATGTATTCATGAATTATGCTGAAGATTCTTGTTTATGGTTTTATGCATATAAGACACTTGTGGTCCTAGTAGAACTGGAGAATATACAGTATATACTTTAAAGACAAACTGTAATGTACCTAATTAGGTTTTCCTCTTTCTTTAGAAAGATGTGTTTACCAGTTTACTAACTGATAAAAAAAAAAAAAACCTAACCTGTCTGAAATACTATAGTGTGTTCTTTCAAAGTTGTCAGAAAATAAATGAGTTGTATTTAAGTCATTTCATAAGCACTGAAATAGCCTAAGCATTACATTTATTAGAATGTCATTTTATTAGCATTTTATGTGCCCTGCTGAAGAAAATTGCTTTAGATTAATGAGAGTGTTATAATGCAAAGGCCTACTTTATGATCAGTGTAGAGACATAACTTTAAATCAAGAATTAAAATGATATACGCAGTTTGTTTTTTATGATCAGCTCAATAAATTTTACGATATGTTCAATGAATGGTAGCTATATATTTTGGCACATTTAGAGTTTTGTGACAGATAAGAAGATTCATTAACTTATCCGAAACTTACATTGCATATTCGATAGCTGACTAATTAGATTTAAATCATCAATTCTAAATTGAAAATTGAAATTTTATCACTCCCTGAATACACTTTATTCACAAGTTTCATTTATTGCTGTTGTTTCCCCCACCCCCAAAAGAAGAGCCAATAATAACATGCTAAAGAAATACACATATTTGTTTTACAATAAGATAGAACGTTCTGTGTTTGATTCAGATGTTTTACAAATCAAAAAACAAAATGAATTAAACCTGAACTTCAAGCTTAAAGCTAAATGCACCATTGAAATGTTTTTATGGGAACTATTTTAATTGCCAAAGGATTTCCAAGTTGTACTGTCCAATAAGATTTACACAGCCCAGCCAGATAACATAGCTAAGTTGGTGACTAGGCTTTTCTCTACTGTACTTAAAGGGAAACTCCACCGTTCGTGGGGAAAAAATAGCAAATAAAAAATAATATACCCTATAAAACTGCTACACAAGTCATATTGTATTTAAATGTTGTTAACAATTTTATTTTACTTTACTTAACTTTTTAATCTGCAGCTGTACAGAACACTCAGATTAGGCTGTACAGAACACCCCTCAGAAATGTAATTTCCTGTTTCTGTGACTGACTTTCTGATTTTCCCTGAAGTCTGCACAAAGATACAGATTTTAGGCACCCCTACAACACAAATGTATCTTTTGGTGTGATACTTCTAAAGGGAAATCAGATCTAAAGGGTTGCAGACCCTGACACTTTCCTCATTAGAACCCTGCAAGTCCTGCAGCAGCTGTTTGATTATTATAAAATGACTCTCATTTTCATTCACTTGGCACATGGAAACAGACAGACACACAGCTATTCCTTCAGAATAACAAAAGATAGAATAGAAATCTACAACAAATGTACATTGATCACCCAGAGGAGAATTTGTTTTCTCAGCAAAAGTGGAGTTGCTCTTTAAGAGTACAGCTTGGTCTCCTCTCTGCCTCATGCCTTCAACCTATGACTGGACAATAAAAGAACAACAGTACTTTGATGGGCTCATCTCTCTGATCACTCTGCTCTTTCTTCCTTTCAGCACGTCCCTTGTCAGTCAATGTGGCTGTAGTAAAGTTGATTTGCCTTGTAGTGCTTTTCTGCCCTTTCTTGGTTTTAGAGTGTGTGGGATGGCTGGAATGGAATCAAGACAAATTCAGGTATATAAACTAGTCACGTAATGATTTATTAACTATAAAACTGCATTGTACACTTTCAAATGTTCTCATTGTTTTAACTTGATATTTCGCATTGTTCCCATTACCAGTTCACTCCTGCACTGCATAGTATATAGCACTAGAGAGCAACATCTAGTGGGGATTCTGAAAAGTATTGCCTGTGTCCTGTGATGTATTCTTCTTTTTTTTTTTCATAAATGTTAATTGAATTTTCACAATAGCAAGACAAGAGTTGACAGTGTGCACAGAGCTGTATAGTCTAAAATCATAGACTCTGCAAATTAAGCAAATACATGTCTTAAACATAGGCCCAACGGGGGCAAGTGGGGGAGGGGGGAGGAGGAGAGGGGTAATGATGCAAATTTACCCATAGACAATAAAATGAACAGATTACAAAAGTGAAAAGACAATATGGTATACAACCCTCAGGCGTGAAACAGAACAAAGCATATATATGTGATGATCACAAAAAAGGAACATGCAGATGTAAAAAATAAAATAAAATAAAAAATAACAATTTACCTCTCAGTAACATAAGGGATATGGAGGGCCAGTAGCTCCCTTCCATCTCTAGGGAAAAGTCAAAAAGGTTGTTGGGTTCAGGTAGTTTAAGTTTGCCCATGTAAATTTTAAAACCTTTTGCCTTCTGGCAAAGAAGCGCTGAGTAGATCGAAAATTCAATATGATGGTGTCCAGCCTTTCTATGTTGAATAGAGATAGTAGCGTTTGTTTTATAGCCAGAAGGCAAGATGGTGAAGGTTTTATCCAGTTGCTCATTATAACCATGCGAGCCACCAGTAGGCATAGCTGGGTCTATTATGAAAGGTTGTGTGATGTTATCAATAAGGATGATGAGGTTGTGGCTTCACGTCCAAAAAGGCATAAGAAGTTTGATGACGGTAGGGAGTACTCTTGTGAAATAGTCCAAAAAGATTTGAGCGTATTAGGGTTGCTATGGTATAGAGAAGTTATATGAATGAGACCATAAGTGCGTCAATGGTCGAAAGACTTGTATAGAGTGGGTGGAGGAAACATGGGGTTGCCTTGAAAGGTCAGTTGACAAGATATGTTTGAGGGTAGCCCCAGCAGCTTCCACACTTCTCTACAAGCAATGACTGTGTCTCTGATGAGAAAATTTGACTTGAGGCGGATTGGTAGTGTTATTAGCGAGGAATGAAGGACCGCAGGAAGAGTGAATGGAGAAACCAGGGCATCCTCAAACATAAAATTGGAATAACGGACTTTCTAGATATCCGATCTAAGCCTTGTCTGAGTAAACATGCTAGATTATAAAATTGTATATTTGGTAGGCCTGCCCCACCTTTGGGCCTACGGAGACAACATTTTTGGAGAGCTACACATGGTTTCTTGCAAGACCACAGGAAAGCAGCCAATGCCTTTTGATTTTTTTGCACATCGGAGTGTTTCAATAAAAGTGGTAAGGTTTGCAGTGGATATAGCAAACGCGCAATGATACCATCTTAAAAAGGTGACATTTCCCAAAGAGCGAGAGGGGGAGGGCTGTCCAAGCTTCCAATTCCTTAACAATCTTAGATATCAGAGGTGGGTAGTTAAGGCTGTACAAGGAGGAAGGTTCATGGTCTATGCGTATGCCCAAGTAAGTGACGTGGTGTGTGGCTATAGTAAACCCTGTAAGGCAAAGGCATAATGAGCTAGTATGCACCGCATATTATGAAATACTTACCTTAGGACAAGGTCCCCGTATCGCAGGCCGGTCCACCCAGAGGGAGCTGACATTTTGCCCTTGGCATGCCTTCTGGTTTCGTGGCCCCAGTGTTTTGTAGAGTGGGAAAATTATCAATTTATCTCTGGAGTTAATCCCCTTTTTAATGCATCCCACTATTCTGTTTGTTTTTCTTGCAGCAGCTTGGCATTGCATTCCATTGCTGAGCCCGTCATCTACTAGGACCCCCAGGTTCTTTTCCATCCTAGATTCCCACAGAGGTTCTCTCCCTAGTGGGTAGATTACATTCATATTTTTGCCAACCAAATGCATTATTTTACATTTTTCTACATTAAACCTAATTTTCCATGTAGTTGCCCACCCCATTAATTTGTTCAGATCTTCTTGCAAAGTTTCCACATCCTGCGGAGAAGTTATTGCCCTGCATAGCTTAGTATCTTCCACAAATACAGAGATTGAGCTGTTTATCCTATCCTCCAGGTCGTTTATGAATAAATGAAATAGGATTGGTCCCAGGACAGAAGCCTGGGGGACCCCACTTTCCACCCCGGACCATGCCGAGTACTCCCCATTTATCACTACCCTCTGAACTCGCCCCTGTAGATAGTTTTCAATCCATGTACTCACCCTATGGTCTATGCCAACGGACCTTACTTTGTACAGTAAACGTTTATGGGGAACTGTATCAAATGCTTTTGCAAAATCCAGATAAACCATGTCTACAAGCCTTCCTTTATCTAGATGGCAGCTCACATCCTCCTCATACTTTAGATTATCCTCTGAGACCAAAACCGAGGTAGGGAGAGGAAGAGAGGACTTATTGAGGACTAAAGGCTTTTTAGGAATGGGTAAGGGCATGAGAAGACCATCAGGAGTCTGAGCAGGGTCCACCAGACCCTTAAAGATGAGCTGGACATCCAGCACAGGACCATCAGACTGGGCAGAGGTCAGTGGATTCCTGCGGTCAGGTTGGTTAGAAGGTGAGTCAAGCTGGATAGCTAAAACACAAACAGAATGCAGAGAGCCCTTAAAAAAAAATTGAAAACCCCACCTGGTCGAATCAGGCAGTCTATCCAAAGGATGGATTGAGCCTCTTAAACAGGTTAGAACGGACGTAGTAGCAGTAGGGTGAGGCCATGTTACCGAAGGTCCTGAACAAGAGGCAGGGAGCTGACTGGGCATAGGCTGGACTGGCGCAGAGGCCGACTGAACAGCATCGCCAGGTGCAGCGACCACCAGAATCGCATCGCAGGGCGTAGCGACTGTGGAACTGGAGGACGAGCCAGCCTGGGTGTGCGTCCAAGGGGGTCCAGGGACAGGCAAAGGTAAATGGCCATGCAAACTGGAGTGAATGATCGGCTCAGGTTCACAGGTGGGCTCCTTATCCAGAGTGCCACATGACCCAGAGAGTGCCTCAGCCCGACTATTGCAGGAGACATTCCAGAAATCACTATATGCAGCAGGAAGAGCAGAAGATACTGGAATGGTGGCAACAGGAAGTTTCTCTTTTGGGGTAAACTTGTGTAGGCAGGAAGAGAAACAGAAGGAACCCCAAGCCAGGATCTGTCCAGCAGTCCAGTCAATGTGTGGAGAATGGAGCCGTAACCAGGGAAGGCCTAATATGATAGGAGATGAAGCCTTAGGTAAGACAAGAAAGGATATCCACTCCTGGTGGAATGTCCCTACCGACATCTTAACAGGGAGGGTCTGGAAGCGGATAGGGCCCCCTGGGGGAACAGTGCCATCAATCGCCAAGACCACCAATGGCATTGTAAGGGGCAAAAGGGTAAGTCTCATGGAAGATGCAGTTTCCAATCCATGAAATTGCCAGCGGCTCCTGAATCCAGATGTGCCGAGACCAAATGAGAGGAAGTGCCAACATGAAGAAACACAGAAAGGAGAAGACGAAAAGGTGATATTTCAGGGTCTAATACTCCACCTTCCAGATGTATTAGCCCCGAGCGTTTTTCCTGATGAAGAGAACAAGTATCACGAAAATGACCTTTGACCCCACAGTAGAGGCACAGGCCCAGAGTTCTGCTCCTAGCACATTCTTCGGAGATAACTTGGTCTGGCCCAGCTGCATAGGTTCCTCAGCAGGCAGGAGGTGCTCCTCGGAACGAAGAGAGGGGACAGGGAGCTCAGGCTGCCTAAAGAACAGGAGTGCTGGCAACTTTTTTCCAGGGTCCTCTCCTGAAAGCGAATATCGATCTGGTTACAGAAAGTGATGACACTGTCCAGATCAGCAGGGAAGGATCTTCCTGCTAATTCATCCTTCACAATATCAGAGAGGCCATGTAAAAAGGTTGCAACTAGGGCCTCATTATTCCAGCTCAGCTCAGCAGTTAAAGTCCGAAAATGAAGAGACTACTGTCCCACAGAAGCAGACTTTTGACTGAGACATAAAAGAGCGATGGCCGCTGAGGAAACACGACCCGGTTCCTCGAACATATTCTGAAAAAGTTTCAAGAAATCAGACAGGCTAGAAACCACTGGATCATTCAATTCCCACAGAGGGGCAGCCCAGACTAACGCCTCGCCAGACAGGAGGGATATAATATAGGCTTCTTTTGCCCGATCTGGCAGGAAGTTTTGGGGCTGAAGCTCAAAATGAATGGTGCACTGACTAAGAAACCCCCTGCAGGCCTTGGAGTCCCCAGAGAAATGGGCCGGAGCTGGCAGTTGTAATAAATGTGTGGCTGCGACTGGTGCGATAGGTGCAGCAGCAGATAGCGGTTGAGGTTGTTGAACCGGGGGTCCTAATAAGGCCTGAACCTGTTCAAAACTGGAGGCCAAATCCTGAAGGAATCGAATCACCTGGGTCTGATGCGATTCCTGGGTCTCAAGTCTGCGAACTAGGCCCTGCAACGGATCATCTGCGGGTAGCGGCACATCAGCCGGGTCCATGGCTGATCAAACTGTCAGGTCACCTGAGACCAGGTGACAGATGCACTCCGTAGGAGTCGGAAGTGCACCGCTAAGATAGTGGACCCTAGAACTGACTGCTGCGGATTGTACCCAAGGAGTTTCAGGAAGCAGGTCTACTGGATCATTAACACAGGTCCCAGTTGGAGCTAGAGCATAGATTCCCCAGGGTGCGGAGTCTAAGAGCCAGCAGGTGTTCACCAGAGCCTCTAGTGGTGTGGATGGACTCCGCTGCAATCTGTCTCCAGATCGCGGCCCCTAGGGTCTCACAGCTCACGCTCACGGTAGACTACAGGAGAAGGAAACAGCAAGCTGGAACAACAAGTATAGTAAAGGGATAAAGCAGAGGTCAGGGCAACTAGCAGACAGCTTTCTTTTTTTCACTAGCAGACAGGAACAACAGAGTACACGCCAAAGGTTCAGGGTCACAGGCAGACAGGGATAGTCTGGGACACGCCAAAAGGTCAAGATCACAAGCAGACAGGAATAGTCGAGAACTCGCCAAGGTCGGTAACAGAGACAAATGTAGAGCACACGACAAGCAGGAAACAGGAAGCCAAACACACAATGGATACACAATGGTTGATCAGCACTGCTGGCTTGCAGTGCACAGGTTAATATAGGGTTCCCTGATAGGGCCTGGGGTGGAGCCATGCTTAGAGGAGAGGTTCTAAAAACCACCAGGTGGAAGTCGCTGGCCTCTTAGTCTGAACACATGAGGAGAGGTAAGCAGACAGAGGAAGATTATGCACAACCATGACAGTGGTTACAAGGTTTTGTTAAGTAATCAGGAAATCTGTTAAATAATCAGTTACCATAGCTGAAGGACTGAATAGTTGAAATTTGAGTCTTTATCCATGGATTCCATATTTTCTTGAATTTTGGAAATTGGTTGCCTTCAATAGCAGACATTTTAGCGTGAGACATTGCAGAATTCATTCTGTTCTTGGTTTCAGCCAATGACAGTTTTGGTGATTTCCATGCTTTTGCCATTTATTTAGCAGCGGTTGAAAGTTGAACAAAAAGCTTAAATTGGGAGAATGTTAGGTCTGGTTTTAGTAATGCAATGAAAGGGTCTGGTGTTAGCAGCGTTTGGAACATTTTGGAGGCAAGTTCAAATATTTTCCCCCCAATAAAATTTCGCTGTTGGACATGTCCACTATATATATGTAGGTGTGTACCTGGATCTGTACAACCCCTGAAACAGAGGGCTGAATGGTTGGGAGTAGGGATGGGCCCGGTGCTCGATGCGAACCCACGTTCGCATCGAGCACCGGGCGTTCGCTCGATCGGCGAGCCCAGAACTATTTTGGCCGTTCGCATCACATTCGTGTGATGCGAGCGGCCCCGCAATGCATTGCGGCCGGCGCGGCCGGCGCAGTGCATTGCTGGCTGATGATTGGCCAAGCATGCACTGTGACCCCGCATGCTTGGCCAATCACAGCGCCAGAAACTCGGAGAGCCATAATTGGCTACAGGCAGGACGCCTGTAGCCAATTAAAGCTCAGGGGCTTTAGTACACGCCCCACCATTTAAAAGGCCGCCACGCCGTCGGCGACGGTCACATGAGTTCCGGCTTTAGGAGAGATCAGGCTGATTCTGTGTCTTTGCTAGATTCATTCATATAGAAAGATTTGCTCTACTTTGCTAAACCATTGGCTATTTATTTGCTAAACCATTGCTACCTGTCATTGATCGTCCGTTGCTGCTGGTTAGTGTGTTATTAGCTGCTGCTGGGGATTAGTCTGGTGCGTGTTTTACTGTTAGTACAGTATTTCAGTAGTACCAACCGCAGTGCTGTTAGCACAGCATTGCACCCCAAAAGCACCCATAGGACTTCTAGTGTGTTAGTGGCAGCAAACAGAGCTCCTATATTTTCTTCTCAGCAGCACCCACAGGACTTCTACTGTGTTAGTGGCATCACACAGAGTTCCTATATTTTCTTCCCAGAAGCACCCATAGGACTTCTACTGTGTTAGTGGCATCACACAGAGTTCCTATATTTTCTTCCCAGAAGCACCCATAGGACTTCTACTGTGTTAGTGGCATCACACAGAGTTCCTATATTTTATTCGCAGAAGCACCCATAGGACTTCTACTGTGTTAGTGGCATCACACAGAGTTCCTATATTTTCTTCCCAGAAGCACCCATAGGACTTCTACTGTGTTAGTGGCATCACACAGAGCTCCCATATTTTCTTCCCAGAAGCACCCACAGGACTTCTAGTGTGTTAGTGGCATCACACAGAGCTCCCATATTTTCTTCCCAGAAGCACCCACAGGACTTCTAGTGTGTTAGTGGCATCACACAGAGCTCCCATATTTTCTTCCCAGAAGCACCCACAGGACTTCTAGTGTGTTAGTGGCATCACACAGAGCTCCCATATTTTCTTCCCAGAAGCACCCACAGGACTTCTAGTGTGTTAGTGGCATCACACAGAGCTCCCATATTTTCTTCCCAGAAGCACCCATAGGACTTCTAGTGTGTTAGTGGCATCACACAGAGCTCCTATATTTTCTTCCCAGAAGCACCCATAGGACTTCAATTGTGTGTTAGTGGCATCACACAGAGCTCCTATATTTTCTTCACCAGAAGCACCCATAGGACTTCTAGTGTGTTAGTGGCATCACACAGAGCTCCCATATTTTCTTCCCAGAAGCACCCACAGGACTTCTAGTGTGTTAGTGGCATCACACAGAGCTCCCATATTTTCTTCCCAGAAGCACCCACAGGACTTCTAGTGTGTTAGTGGCATCACACAGAGCTCCCATATTTTCTTCCCAGAAGCACCCACAGGACTTCTAGTGTGTTAGTGGCATCACACAGAGCTCCCATATTTTCTTCCCAGAAGCACCCATAGGACTTCTAGTGTGTTAGTGGCATCACACAGAGCTCCTATATTTTCTTCCTAGAAGCACCCATAGGACTTCAATTGTGTGTTAGTGGCATCACACAGAGCTCCTATATTTTCTTCCCAGAAGCACCCATAGGACTTCTAGTGTGTTAGTGGCATCACACAGAGCTCCCATATTTTCTTCCCAGAAGCACCCATAGGACTTCAATTGTGTGTTAGTGGCATCACACAGAGCTCCCATATTTTGGGTGCGGGATCCCCCTTAATATCCATACAAGACCCAAAGGGGCTGGGTGGGGGGGGGGGGGGGGTGATGGGGTAGCCATGCCATTTTTCTCAAGGATTTTCAGCCATATGGCGGCCTGGACAAGACATGACATTAAAGCCGCAAGTGGTTTTAAATGGCTTCTTTTTTTCCTTTACAAATGTCATTTTGTGCAAGGACAGTTCTAAACACGGGAAACACATGCCACTTCACAGGCATACTTTAGACACCCCCCAGGTACCATATTTAAAGGAAAATTTCACTTTTTTTTTCACTTTATGCATCATTAAAATGACTGCTCCCGAAAAAACGTTAGTTTTTAAAAGTTCTTTTTGCATTGATATATGTCCCCTGGGGCAGGACCCGGGTCCCCAAACCTGTTTTATGACATTAACATGCATATTGGCCGTTGTAATTAGCACTTTTGATTTTGAACGTTCGCGTCCATTATAACGTATAGGGTTCGAAAATTTGCGTGAACTTTCGGTCGGTTCGAAGGTTCTGGTGCGAACCGAACCCGGGGGTGTTCGGCTCATCCCTAGTTGGGAGTGTATTTAGCCATTCTGGCAGGTACAAGGTACCAGCGGGTTAGAACTTTATAATTTGCTTCCATCGCAGTAACATTGGGCGAGGAAGATTTAGTGGTTAACCATATTTCAGACCATTCTGCATTGTCCAGTTTTTGTCCCAAATCTTCCTTCCACTTTTGGACATGGTTAATTTATCAGATTTTGATTTATTCAAAAGTTGCGTGTAAAGAAATGATATCATTCCTTTAGCAAGTGGGTAATTTTTGCACATTGATTCAAGTGGAAAGGCGAGGTAAGGGTGATTCAGCATTTGTGAGGGGTGCAAACATATTTTTGATTTGTAGATACCTGAATAGTTCAGACTGCGGTAAACCATAGCTTTCCCTAAGTTCCGGGAATGATTGGAAGGAATTCGGAGTAATGAGTCATGGTGCAGTAAAAAGTTGGCATTTGACCAGGCTTTAAATTATTTCGGATATATCCATGCCGGGTAGAAGGCAGGATTTTTGAAAAAGGATAATAGGGGGGTTATGTTTTGATTGTAGTTGATGTTTAGTATTCAGGCTGTCCCAGAGAGATACAAAGTATTTAGTTATAGGGTTACTTGGTGTACGACGGTCTTTAGGTTGGAGCCATAGTAAATTAGAGATTGAAAATGGATCACATTCCGAGGCTTCTATTAGTACACATAATGTGATTTCCTTTATTGTATGGTACTTGGTGATACTGGCCAGGTGGGCGGCTTTGTAGTAGCTGGCAAAATTAGGGAGACCAAGCCCTCCATTAGTTCTAGGGGCAAATAATGTACATGCCGGTATGCAAGGTTTCATATGGCCCCAAACCAATTTTGATACCCTTTGTTGCACCAGTCTTAGATAATAAGATGGGATAGAAATTGGTAGTACTCGAAACAGGTATAATAACTTGGGCAAGATGGTAATTTTAGTTGCATTTATTCTTCCTATACAGGATAATGGGAGTAGTGACCATTGTTTTAATAATGCTGTTATTTGTTTTAATAAGGGGGGTAATTGGCTGTGAATAGATCTGTATAAGAGGCTGTTAGGTGGATTCCCAAATATGGGATAGACTTATCTGCCCATATAAAGGGGAGTGCGGCTTTTGCTGGAATCAATTCTGCATCAGTTAGGGAGATATCAAGAGCCAGGCATTTCTTAGGGTTAATGGCCAGGCCCAATATTGACGCAAATTTACTTAGAATGGGCAAAATATTAGGGCCTGAAATTTGAGGGGATGACAGGAAAAGAAGGATATCATCCGCAAATATGCAAAGTTTATGCTGCAGACCTTCTACTTCAATGCCAGTAATCGTAGGGTTGGGCCTAATGAATTGAGCTAAGGGTTCTAAAATAATAGCAAATAAGAGAGGGGATAGCGGGCACCCCTGCCTTGTACCTCTTTCGATTTTGAATGATTTGGATTTGTATCCTGCATATTTTATGTATGCCATAGGCTTATTTTATAATGCCGCTATCCATTTTATGAAATGCGGGCCAAATCCCCATTTTTGTAAAGAGTAATTCAAGTAGGGCCATAAAACCGTGTCGAATGCCCTCTTAATGTCCAAGGAAAGAAATCAAGAAGGGATACAACGTTTTTTGGCGATATGTGCCATAAGTACCGCCCTGCGCACATTATCGCCCGCTTGTCTATGCGGCACAAAACCTACTTTATCCTTATGTATTAAATTACAAATTATTTGGTTAAGGCGTTTTGCTAAAACTTTTTTAACAGCCTAATATCTAGATTCAGCAGAGAGATGGGGGCGATAACCTGCGCAGGAGGCAGCATCAGAAAGGGGTTTCGGGATCATGCATACTATTGCCATCAATAATTCTTGCTTGAAAGAATGGTCATTCAACAGTACATTAAATGCGTTGGCTAAAATAAGGGATAGAAGTTCTGTGAATGTATGGTAATATAGAGCCGAATAACCATCTGGGCCCGGTCTTTTATTTGTTTTTAGTTCTTTAATAGAGGCGGCCACTTCCTCCATTGATATAGGTTTTTCTAAAAGTGCTTTTTGATCATGGGATAATTCTGGTAAAGTGATGTTGGGTTGATTTGTATAAAGATGCTAGATGTGTTTTGAATTTATGCACAATTTTGACTGGGTTGCTTGAGTAATTGTCTTTAGACACCTTCAGGCGAATTGGTTTAAATAATTATTTTACTGAATTTAGTGATCGTGCTGGTTTGTTGGTTTTCGTATAAAAAATTATGTCTAGTGCGTTTATAGGTTTTATCTGCCGTTTCCATTAGAAATAAGTAATATTCTATACGCAGTCTTTCTAATTGGGATTTTGCATTGGGTGACGGATTGTTTTGAAATGATATAGACGCAGCGTTAAAGTCTTTTCTAGTTTTCGGGCAAGAATTTTACGTTCCCTTTTGAATAATGCCACTAGTTTCTATATTGCCTCACAATGCCTCACAATAGCGGTTTGTGGGCTTCCCAGAGTGTAAGCAGGGATATATCTGGTGTGTTATTGTGCATCAGATATTCTTTTAAAGCCTGCTCAACCTTCTGGCATCGTGATGTATTTTTTAGCATTATACCTGGTATATACCATGTAGGATCATGGGCCTTTGGCATAGTGGAAGCTATGGTTGTAATTACCACATTGTGGTCTGACCATGGAATGGGGAGTATATCAGATGCGAGTATTTGAGGTATCATACCAATAGTTATGGTCAATGCGGGAGAAGGATTGATGAGGGTGTGAAAAGCAGGTGTATCTTTTTTAATTGGGTTATTTCTCTCCAGGTACCAACCAAGTTGTACTTGGAGAGGAGTTGAGAGAACGATAATTTGGTTGAGGTATTGGTAGGTGTGTAGGGAGATTTGTCAAGAAATGGGAGGATAACCTTATTAGAATGACCACCTATAATTACTGTTCCAATTTTGTGTGTATTTACCACTTTCAAAAGATGTGAGAGGAAAGGGGAGGTATTATTGTTAGGAGCATAGTTTGAAACAATAGTGACTGCCGTATCGATCAAATGTCCCCGAAGTATTATGTATCGTCCTTCAGGGTCTTTGATCTCTGATAATAAAGTGAAAGGGGTGGATCGGTGGAAAGCTATAAGAGTTCCTCTTTGTTTGGAATTTGCAGAGGCTGTAAAAATTTGCAGGTAAAAAGGAGACATATATTTAGGAGTGGAATCGTTAGAAAAATGTGTTTCCTGAAGACACACAATATGTGCCTTACGTGCATGGAAGGTGCGAAATGATTTGGTCCTTTTTTGTGGTACGTTTAAACCCTGAACATTCAGGAATAGCAAGTTTATTGGTGCCATGGTAACTGATTATAAAGAGTGGACTTACCAAGCAGTATACAATTCTGAGTTGCTGGAGCGACCTGTGTGAACTTAAAAGGTTTAGGAGAAAAAAGAGGTCTCGTAGCACCTGAAGTGGAAGAGAAAGAAAAAGCAGAAGCAAAAAAGGTTAACATATATGTAGCTTGATTTGAGACAAATAGATATGCAAAAAATTCGAAAAATTCGAAAAATTCTAAATTGGCCCGTGATAGGGTATGTGGATCCCTATAAGGCCCCTTTCACACGGAAGGCCCGTTCAGATCCGCCTGTCAGTTTTGACGGCGGATCTGAACGGGCGCTCCATGTTACTCTATGGAGCGTCGGATGTCAGCGGAGACATGTCCGCTGACATCCGATCCGGTCCGATCCGCCAAATCCAGACGTATGGACCACACGTCCAGATCCGTCGGATCGGGTGAGATCGGGTGAGATCGGGTGAAAACGGACACACTGTCCGTTTTCATCCGATCTCTCCATAGAGATCAGCGGCGCTCGCAAGCCCCTCCCCGCTCAGTGAGCGGAGAGAGGCTTGTCATCCGCCGGTTCAGCGGAGATCAACGGACAGATCTCCCGCTGAGCCGGCGGACAGAGGCGGGCTCCGTGCAAGCGGAGTCCGCCTCGTCTGAAAGGGGCCTAAGGGGAAAAAGCGCCTATGTCGGACTCCCACACCATATGTGTGGGTGAACAAGGTAGACTAAGGAGGGCACATCAATAAGATGCATGTATTTTGGGTAGCAGGTAAATCGATAAAGGTAACTATTCTAGGTATTCCCATGTAGTTGCCTAAAGAATATAATATCTTAATTAACTGGATCTATTATCTGAAGGCAATTTAGAATAGTAGTACCGAAGGAACTACTAACTGGGTTAAACCTGATGTAATAGATAACATTTTAATAATTATGAACTATTTCGTATATATTGCAATGGTATGCCTAAGGCTGTTACTATTTCTATTAACTCTGTTCATATTTAAACTAATATATTGGACAACATTAAACAGAAAATTATGTTATCTCGGGTCAAATCGAGTGAGGCTATTTGGGATAATAGGATTGTTACAGGCTAATGGTCAGGTAAAGGGACTATCAGTCTTCTTCTGACCCCTAATTAGCCTGAATGTTTGCAGTATTTTGCTACTAGTCATTTTCTGACCATTTGTGAAGCAAAATCACAAAAGAATAAAAAATAAATAGTTTATAAGAAAAAGCAAAAAAGCACAACATTTCCAAATAGCCTCTTAGGGGTTAAGTAAATAGGATTAATTTGCAAGTCACTTATAGAATTTAAAATATCCCTTACTGACCACCCCGTTCTCCTTTACCTGACCCCTACGCCACGGATTGTTCTCATACTATACTTCTACTTCCTTGGGCCCCTTAACGATCCATCTAAGCAACATTCCACCTATATTGATTCACCTACATCTCCTGCCCCTTCCTTACATCTCCCATAGTGACGCACACAGAATCCTCTTATTGCAATGGGTTCCTTACTCTTACATGCTTCCGTTGCTTACTCCCAACTCTTATCTCCCTCAGAGTAGCCTTCCCCCTCACACAGTCAGTTCCCCTTAGGGGTGTGTGGGGGTGGGTGAAATCCGAAGCAACATACTGATATAGTCTCCCACACCCATTGCTACCCCCATATTGCACAGATTCCCAGTTACATGATGGTTGCGTTCAACCATATCGCACATCACTACCACTTTCCAACACAGACTTGGTATAGATCACCACGAAAGCATTATCAACGGCAGCCTCCCTCCTCGAGACTCTATTCGGGGCTTCTGTACGTACCACACGATGTACCTCTCTCTAGTGAACACTATAATTAACCAACACGATCTATAAAATACCCCACTCTGATCTTTGTTCTATGTCTCTCTTGAAGGTGTTCCCATGACCTGTTAACTGCTAACCACTTCCTTAAGACCTGAAAACGGTACCCACGTTCTTCCCATCACTCACAAACTATCCTCTTGTGAAGTAAATGGGGCAGTAATCCACTACTTTACAGTTCTAAACGCCATACCCCCCCCCCCCCCCCATAGACCCTGTTGGACTCGCTTACCACCTTCCTTTCTATACCCCATACTACAAGTTCACCTTTATAGTGACTTACACAGAACCTTATATAAAATTTATCCCTGGTTGTTTTACTCATTGAGCACATATGTGCAACATATATACCTGCTAAGTTTATACTCTGTTTTGTATAATGGTGATATTTTAACTCTGATATTATCATAACCCGGATCTGTACGGGTTGCCTGTTTTTCTTTTGTTGTATACTTGTAAAACTTTAATAAAATTTCATTGAAAAAAAAAAAAAAAAAAGAATTTAAAAAGAAGGCATTGTTGCTGGTTGTGAATATACCATATTTATCAGTATAACACGCACCCCAAGTTTAGGAGGGCATTTTAAGGAAAAAAAGATTTAGGAGGGAAGTTTAAGGAAAAAAAACCTTACATTTAAATGCCCATCAATGCAGCCTTATCAGTGTGCATCTGCAGCCTTGTCCATCATTGCAGAATGATCAGTGTCATTTGCAGCTTGCCCAGCGTCATTTTCAGCTTGCCCAGCATCATTTGCAGCTTGCCCAGCGCAGTTTGCAGCCTTGCCCAGTGTCTATTTGCAGCTTGCAGTGTCATTTGAAGCTTGCCAGTGTCATTTGCAGCCTTGCCCAGCGCCGTTTGCATTTTGCTACAATGTAAAGTAGTGAGTGTAAAGCTTGTATAACAGTGTAAATTTGCTGTCCCCTCAAAATAACTCAACACGCAGCCATTAATGTCTAAACCACTGGCAACAAAATTGAGTACACCCCTAAGTGAAAATGTCCAAATTGGGCCCAATTAGGCATTTTCCCTCCCCGGTGTCATGTGACTCATTAGTGTTACAAGGTCTCAGATGTGAATGGGAGCAGGTGTGTTAAATTTGATGTTATCGCTTTAACTCCCTCATACTGGTCACTGGAAGTTCAACATGGCACCTCATGGCAAAGAACTCTCTGAGGATCTGAAAAAAAGAATTGTTGCTCTACATAAAGATGGCATAGGCCAGGGATCCTCAAACTACGGCCCTCCAGCTGTTGCAGAACTACACATCCCATAAGGCATTGTAAAACTCTGACATTCACAGACATGACTAGGCATGATGGGAATTGTAGTTCCTGAACAACTGGAGGGCCGTAGTTTGAAGACCCCTGGCCTAGGCAATAAGAAGATTGCCAAGACCCTGAAACTGAGCTGCTGCATGGTGGCCAAGATCATACAGCGGTTTAACAGGACAGGTTTCACTCAGAACAGGCCTCGCCATGGTCGACGAAAGAAGTTGAGTGCACATGATGGTTGTTTTGGGGAAATAGACATATGAGTGCTGCCAGCATTGCTGCAGAGGTTGAATGGGTTGGGGCTCAGCCTGTCAGCGCTCAGACCATATGCCACACGCTGCATCAAATTGGTCTGCATGGCTGTCGTCCCAGAAGGAAGCCTCTTCTAAAGATGATGCACAAGAAAGCCCGCAAACAGTTTGCTAAAGACAAGCAGACTAAGGACATGGATTACTGGAACCATGTCCTGTGGTCTGTAGATACCAAGATAAATGTATGTGGTTCAGATGGTTTCAAGCTTTTTGGGCAGCAACCAGGTGATATGTACAAAGACAAGTTGCCTACAGTTAAGCAAGGTGGTGGGAGTGTCATGGTCTGGGGCTGCATGAGTGCTGCTGACACTGGGAAGCTACAGTTCATTAAGGGAACCATGAATGCCAACATGTACTGTGACATACTGAAGCAGAGCATGATCCCCTCCCTTCGGAGACTGGCCTGCAGGGCAGTATTCCAACATGATAACGACCCCAAACACACCTCCATGACAACCACTGCCTTGCTAAAGAAGCTGAGGGTAAAGAGGATGGACTGGCCAAGCATGTCTCCAGACATAAACCCTATTGAGACTCTGTAGGGCATCCTCAAACGGAAGGTAAAGGAGTGCAAGGTCTCTAACATCCACCAGCTCTGTGATGCCATCATGGAGAAGTGGAAGAGGACTCCAGTGGCAACCTGGTGAACTCCATGCCCAAGAGGGTTAAGGCAGTGCTGGAAAATAATGATGGCCACTAGGGATGGGCCCGGTGCTCGATTCAAACCCACGTTCGAATCGAGCACCGGCGTTCGCTCGCTCGGCGAGCCCAGAACTATTTGGGCCGTTCGCATCACATTCGTGTGATGCGAGCGGCCCCGCAATGCATTGCGGCCGGCGCAGTGCATTGCTGGCTGATGATTGGCCAAGCATGCACTGTGACCCCGCATGCTTGGCCAATCACAGCGCCGGAAACTAGGAGATCAATAATTGGCTACAGGCAGGACGCCTGTAGCCAATTAAAGCTCAGGGGCTTTAGTACACGCCCCACCATTTAAAAGGCCGCCACGCCGTCGGTCACATGTGTTCCAGCTTTAGGGAGAGCAGTCTGCTGATTGATTTGCTTGATTGCTATTTCTTTGCTAAACCATTGCTACCTGAGTCATTCATCATTACTGAATACTGATCATTCATTGCTGCTGATTGCACAGTGAGTGTGATATTAGCTGATATTAGCTGTGATATTAGCTGCTGCTGGGGATTAGTCTGGTGTGTGCGTGCTGTTAGTACAGCATAGCAGTAGCACCAACCGCAGTGCTGTTAGAACAGCATTGCACCCCAACTTCTGTCCCAACCTTCTGTCCCATCCCAGGCAGGGATTTATAGGAGCCATATTGTGTTTGTGGCAGCACACATAGCTCCTATATTTTTCTTGACAGCAGCACACATATAGTACCAATAGTGTCTTTGTGTCAGCAGCACCCATAGGACTTATAGTGTGTTTGTGGCAGCACACATAGCTCCTATATTTTCTTGACAGCAGCACACATATAGTACCTATAGTGTCTTTGTGTCAGCAGCACCCATAGGACTTATAGTGTGTTTTTGGCAGCACACATAGCTCCTATATTTTCTTGTCAGCAGCACACATATAGTACCTATAGTGTCTTTGTGTCAGCAGCACCCATAGGACTTATAGTGTGTTTGTGGCAGCACACATAGCACCTATATTTTCTTGACAGCAGCACACATATAGTACCTATAGTGTCTTTGTGTCAGCAGCACCCATAGGACTTATAGTGTGTTTGTGGCAGCACACATAGCTCCTATATTTTCTTGTCAGCAGCACACATATAGTACCTATAGTGTCTTTGTGTCAGCAGCACCCATAGGACTTATAGTGTGTTTGTGGCAGCACACATAGCTCCTATATTTTCTTGTCAGCAGCACACATATAGTACCTATAGTGTCTTTGTGTCAGCAGCACCCATAGGACTTATAGTGTGTTTTTGGCAGCACACATAGCTCCTATATTTTCTTGACAGCAGCACACATATAGTACCTATAGTGTCTTTGTGTCAGCAGCACCCATAGGACTTATAGTGTGTTTGTGGCAGCACACATAGCTCCTATATTTTCTTGTCAGCAGCACACATATAGTACCTATAGTGTCTTTGTGTCAGCAGCACCCATAGGACTTATAGTGTGTGTTTGTGGCAGCACATATAGCTCCTATATTTTTTTGACAGCAGCACACATATAGTACCTATAGTGTCTTTGTGTCAGCAGCACCCATATGACTTATAGTGTGTTTGTGGCAGCACACATAGCTCCTATATTTTCTTGTCAGCAGCACACATATAGTACCTATAGTGTCTTTGTGTCAGCAGCACCCATAGGACTTATAGTGTGTTTGTGGCAGCACACATAGCTCCTATATTTTCTTGTCAGCAGCAAACATATAGTACCTATAGTGTCTTTGTGTCAGCAGCACCCATAGGACTTATAGTGTGTTTGTGGCAGCACACATAGCTCCTATATTTTCTTGACAGCAGCACACATATAGTACCTATAGTGTCTTTGTGTCAGCAGCACCCATAGGACTTATAGTGTGTTTGTGGCAGCACACATAGCTCCTATATTTTCTTGACAGCAGCACACATATAGTACCTATAGTGTCTTTGTGTCAGCAGCACCCATAGGACTTATAGTGTGTTTGTGGCAGCACACATAGGTCCTATATTTTCTTGTCAGCAGCACACATAGTACCTATAGTGTGTTAGTGTCAGCACCCATAGGACCTACAGTGTGTTGTGAGCACACATAGGAGCTCTATTTTTTATACAATATACACTACCGACTACAATGGCTGGAAGACCGCCAAGGAGAGGCAGACCGTGCCGAGGCAAGAACACAGGGCAAGCAGGCTCTGTTTCTAGAGACAACAATGCTGGTCGTGGACGTGGTCGTGCATCGTCATCAGCACGTGGCCATGGGACACGCTTGTCTTTGTTTTCGGCAGCTGGACATGTTGAGCCGCATCATGCTGAAGGCTTGGTAGAATGGATGACCAAGCCCTCCTCATCCTCCTCATCCTCTCTCACCCAGGCTCAGGGTACTGGCAGAGCAGCTGCCAACGCATACTCAATGGCATCATCAGCCACCCCTTCCCTAGACCCACCATGTCCTCCTGAGGAGTCCCCCCAACTGTTTGAGCACAGTGTTGGGTACATGCTCCAGGAGGATGCCCAACGATTCGAAGGCTCGGATGATGATACCCAGCTTGAGGAAGGCAGTAGTGTGCGCGCAGAGAGAGGGGATGCTGAAGGACAGCAATCTGGCAGTACTGTTCCACCAGCTGCAGCTTACTGCCAGGTTTGCTCTAGTGGTGAAGAGGGAGGGGATGATGAGGTCACTGACTCCACGTGGGTGCCTGAAGGGAGAGAGGAGGAGGAGGATGCGGCGTCACATGTCCAACGAGGCAGGATGCCCCCTGGTGGCCAGCTACAGGCCAGCACACCAACTGTATCAGACCGCAGAGCTCCGCCTGTGCAGGGCGCTGTCTCTGCACGTTATCACAAAAGTTCTTTGGTGTGGGCCTTTTTTGAGACGAGTGCATCAGATCGCACCACTGCTATTTGCAATATTTGTCTCAAGCGTATCTCGCGTGGCCAAAACATCAGCCGCTTGGGCACCACAAGCATGAACAGACATATGTCGACC